>JAFREE010000004.1:0-453815 GCA_019400425.1 Hymenochaete sp. R1
TACAGGTGTGTCGAATAAGCCATGAACACACGTGACATTACCTTTTTCGGTTTTGGCCGGTCGCGTTTGCGTATAGCGGGTCAACCACAGCAGAGAGAAAAAACACTTCTGCTCTTTTGACTCTTCATGGGTTATGCCTAAATCTCCACTTGTTGTCTGTGAGAAGAGACAGTCACAAAAAACAATTATAATTAATTTTCCCCTGCTGTGGTTGACCCGCTATGCGCAAACGCGACTGGCCAAAACCGAAAAAGGTAATGTCACGTGTGTTCATGGCTTATTCGACACACCTGTATGGACCTAACAACAACCCTCGTCTTACCATTGGTCCAAGAAACCAAGTCACAGTAAAGTCCAATCTTATTCCTATAATTTGACGACGTACTCACCTCAGATATATAGGTAGACGCAGGTGGGAAAATCCACCTCATCGATGATCTCGAGGAGTACGAGAAGACGGTCGGGGCTGGCACGTGGAGTGCAGTCAACAAACTCGCTGATGAACTACGTGAAAAGAAGATAAAGATAGGATTTTTCTCGTCTACACCCCAAGGCGGTAAGCTCCATTCTCTACGTTTCCAGTTCATAATTTTGTGCTTACCTTCTTGTACGTTACATCTAGGTGGTGTTGCGCTTGTGGGTTTTTAACAATTGTTGATTTACAGCCCTGCGTCTTCTAACGAGAGTCCGACAGATGCGCCACGCACTTATCCGGTTCCTCAATTTACTCGATGTTGACGCTGCCTGGTAAGCATTGAATCAGAATATCTGAGAGAGGTCAAATTAATTAGATTCAGGTATGTTCCAAACCCGTCTCCGAGCGTTTTCCGCACGACAAAGAACAATCACAACATCCTTCAAGGAGTAGCTGCTCCCGACCTCCGGTTGACGCAGGACCAAAAGGACAACTTTGACCAGTGGATCTACAAAAATGGCATGCGCTGGATCTCGGAGGGTGGACCTCTCGCTCCTGGTGGTGTCGACGTGGCTTTCATCGGTGAGCCAAGACAAGAATGCGCACTTACGCAAAGTCTCACGCCCAAAAAGATGATCCACAAATGCCAGGTCTCATTCCGATGATCCAGAAAAGCCGACCTGGCCTCCCTATCGTTTATCGGTCCCACATAGAAATAAGGAGTGACTTGACCAGGTAAAGAAAACTCCGTGAGTTACTATATCAATACTCACTAATAATCTATCAGTATCAAAGGCTCGCCGCAGGAGGGTGTCTGGCAATACTTGTGGAAGAATATCCAGTTGGCAGATCTATTCATCTCTCATCCAGTAGCGAAGTTCGTCCCAAAAGACGTGCCTATGGAGAAGGTTGCCCTATTGGGCGCCGCGACCGATTTGTACGTGTATGTTGTCTGTTTGGGAGGGTTGTAAACTGATTGGTCACGAGGCAGCCTCGATGGTTTGAACAAGGAGCTCGCGCCTTGGGACAGCCAATACTACATGGGTGAATTCCGAGCCCTTTGCGCAAAGGAGCGAAGCAACGAACTGGCATGGCCTGCTCGTCAATACATCATCCAGGTCGCCCGATTCGATCCTTCCAAGGGTATTCCCAGTGTCATCGAATCCTATTTCAAGTTCCGCAAGCTACTAGAGGGAAAAGTCTCCGACGAGGAGGCTCCACAATTGCTTATTTGTGGTCACGGAGCGGTGGATGATCCAGACGCCAGCATCATCTTTGATCAGACGGTGCAGCAGATTTATAGTGAGCCTTTCAATGAGTTCGCGAAGGACATTGTCGCTATGAGGCTTCCGCCAAGTGACCAACGTACGCACTTTCTTGTCTTTGTGCGCTGATAGGTGGTTGACATGTGCTTGAAGTTTTGAATGCGCTTATGCAGAACTCGAAGATCGCACTTCAACTATCTACTCGTGAAGGGTTTGAAGTGAAGGTCTCGGAGGCTCTGCACACTGGAAAGCCTGTTGTTGCGAGCCGCACTGGCGGTATTCCCTTGCAGATTCAACACGGAAAATCAGGCTTCCTCTGCGCAGCAGGCGATAACGACACCGTTGCGAAGCACCTCTTCGACTTGTACACCGACAAGCAGCTGTACGAGACGATGAGCGAGTATGCGCGAACCCATGTGTCGGATGAAGTTGGTACTGTTGGCAATGCGGCTGCATGGTTGTATCTTGCTGCTGTTCTGACGCGTGGAACAAAGCTGAAGCCCAATGGTGCGTGGTTGAACGATATGCTCCGTGAGGAAACGGATGAGCCCTATCACCCTGGAGAAACAAAGCTGCCGCGCGAGGGTCTCGATGTGCACGCGTGAAAGACATAGTTAAAAACAACAACAGTGAGATGGTGATGTACGATACTTCCCTGGCTTGGTTATTTCAGCAGTTGTATAGTATTGGATAGTTGCTCCTTGCTGGCGTCGACTTGAAGCACATGTATCGACTTGTCAGCTGTAGATTAGATTTCTGAAATGTCTATAATATTCCTGGATCCATCGAAAACGAGTTACAGAAGTAGTGGTGACTTATCAATGTCAAGGCAAAAACGTTTGAGCGAAATGTGTCTACGAACGATTGAGTGGGATCGGCGTTCAATTACAGAAGCCAGAAAAAAAGTTTGTGCTTCACTAGCAAACCGACCATTTACCAACGCTCTCCGTGCTGTTGCTAGATGCCAAAATGACGGTCACAACCACTCTTCCTTTATTTTGGGAACTAGCTTCTCCCATTACGGAGCAGCGAATCGATGCTTCCGTCGAACTCATCGGCGTCCTCGAAGATTTTCAAGCCAAGTTCAAGTCGGAAAGGCTACATGCTAATAGAATTGCTGAAGCACGTTCAAATGAATCGGGATCCGAGGTTGATGCAGACGACGAAAATAAGCGAGACAAGGCGAACTATCATGCACTCGCTTTGGATAAGAGCAACGCACCGGATGTTGCATATGCCATCAGGAGGTTGGTCAGAGGCCTAGCCAGTCCGAGGGAGAGCAGTAGGCTGGGATTTGCTGTTGCACTTACGGAAGTAAGTTCCCGGCCTCTGTTTCCATTGCTTGTTTGAACTTAGAAATACAATCACGGCTCTAGCTTCTGGGCCGTATCGACACCATTTCATGCGACCAAATGCTGGCATTGGTCAGAGATGTATCAAAATCGACGGGCGGCATGTCGAAGCAGGAAGAGCGTGACATGCTCTTCGCCAGGCTGTTCGGTATCACTGCTATGATTCAATCTGGTCTCGTCGTCTCACAGGATCCCCTCGATAATTCTTCGACTGCGAAAAGCTCTTCCAAATCATTCGAGAGCGTTTGCAAGGAGCTTTTGGAGCTAGGAGAGAAGAAAAGCTGGTTGCGAGAAAGTTGTTGGTATGCGTTAGTGCAAGCGTTCGATGCACTTAGCGAATCGGACATTGAATGGAAAACCGAAGTTCTGGATACACTGATCAAGAACATCTATGCCAAAGAAAAAAAGTGGAGTCCGGAAAAAGTCGCACTGACACTCGAGATTCGAAAAATTAGTAGTTCCTGCGGCATCCAAAGTTCATCCCTCAAAGATAGCATATACGGCACAGTTTTCAAAAATTACGATCTCTTGCGAAAAGAGAATTTGCCTTCACTAGCAAAAATATTGAAGGTAAGCCGGCCCTTTTCTTTGGTAATATAAATATCCTTACTGTAGTCGTAGGAGTCTGTGCCCGAAGGTGACCTGGAGGTTTCGACTTCGAAAACTTCGGCTGGTCCTTGGCAACCTAGGTTGCACTTTGTTTGGCATATGATCATTGGAGATCTTTTGCCGCCAGAAGGCGAAAGAACTCAAGGAACATTTGCTGATTTCTACCGTTCAGTTGTAGATGGTACGTATTCACGAATAGCTAATAATTAGCAAGACGTGCTGAAAAGGATGTGTAGAGTCGCTTTTCGCATCGAATTCATCGCCACAACGCAAGTATTGGGGTTTTTTACTGTTTCAGAAATCTTTCCGTCTCGTCCCATTGGACGAGTTACCTGTCTTGTTTACTCAGAATTTCATGCGGACTTGGATAAACCATCTATCCAAAAACGATAGATATCTTCATAAGATCGCTCGCCAAGTAGTGAGCTGCTCTCCTTACCTGTGTCGGACGCGACTGACCTTGAGTTAGGCACTTGACGTGAAAGAAATTGTAGAAGAAAATCCAAGTACAGCGTTGGGTCTGGTTCTGGCGTTAACGGGACTCAATGGCTCGAATCAGTTTGATAAAATAACAAAGACAAAGACCGTTGAGAGTTGTTTAGCAAAATTGGACGGCGCTGAGACCGAGAAGTACATCAAACACCTGCAAAGAGAGATGGGTGACGAAGGAAACCAGGATAAGAGGTATTCTTTGATTTATTAAAGTAAGTTCCGCAGAACTCATCTTTCGTCAAGGTTCTTGTCTCTGGAAGATCATAGGCTATGGGTCGCAGACCAGCAGGCTGCAATCATTAGAAGAATCTCTATCGAATCCGATACGATCATACAACTTGTACTTGACTGGTTAGCCTTCCACGCATTCTTCGGTGTTGATAAACTCCCAGATGTGGTACCTCGGACAGCTGTATGTTACGTTGTGTTTGTTTAGTAGTGTCTTTTTCTGACACAGTTTAGCTCAAAACACTCTCTAAAACGGTACCTTTCACGGATAGGTTGCGGAAAGAGTGTAAATCGAGACTCTTATGTTGCTTAGCAGAGTTATGTGCCAAGGCGTCTGGTGCGAAAATTGATCCTGAGGCTTTCAAGGACTCCAGAGTTACCAAAGGCCAACTGTGGTCCGTTATGACTATGAGGCTTATATGGGAGTGTCAGCACGATAAAGTATCGTTCATTGCCGTGCATGTTCTCGATGTGGAGCAGTCGCAGTTATGGGAGTCGGTATGGTCTATAGTGAAGAAAATCGAGGTAAGACTTTCTTTTATTCAGTTCATTGCCGAGAACTAATCGTCTCTTAGGAAGCGCAGGAACGAAGTGATATTCAAACTGGAATCGCGTTATTGCTTAGTTCTCAGGCATTACTTTGTTACTGTGAGGGAGATGAGTCAAGCTGGGATGCGCTGCAGGTGATGTCAGCCAAACTGGTACTGCGGTGATTAATGACATATGATCATTAGGATTGCCTACAAGCATCAGAAACACTACTCCAGCCTGCTAGAGTGGAAAGCAGGATGGGTAAGGTAGATACCAAGGTTGACAATGCCCACGTGGACCAACGCCCCATCGATATCCTTGTTGATATCATAATCGGCCTCCTGGAGCAGTCGACGTCTTTCTCTAAAATTGTTGCTATTCAATCATTTTCCTATTTGTCGTCTCTAATCACTGAGAGCACAATTGATCTTATCCTTGCGGTACGCCAGCTGCTTCTATGTAATGCTCAGCCTATCTAACCCTCGCATTTAGCAACTAGAAAGTAACGACCCGAACGAAGAAATCACTGGCGCAGATATGGACTTAAACAATGTGGATGTTGACGAGAACTTAGATGAGAGTGAGAATGGTGCTTCGGATTCGGACGGAGGTCAAAACTCGGGTGCGAATGAAGAAGATACGACTGCACTGCGTGATGCATTGGAGGCTGTGGTGTCCGGAAAGCGCGCGAAAGGTGAAGATGTAAACGAAAATGAAGAGGAAGGCGACTCTTCCAGCGTTTCTGAATCAAGCATGGACGATGAACAAATGATGGCAATCGACGATAAACTCACCGAAGTTTTCAAAACGCAGACCCAAAGCAATAAGGTCAAAGGTAAATTTGCTTTCCATTCTCTTTTTCTTTTCTCATTTCTAATGATCGTCACATTTGTAGCGATGGGAGCACAACGCGAAGCTACTCACTTCAAGAACCGAGTTCTGGACTTGGTCGAAGCTTTCCTCAAAAGACAGTCATCATCTCTCCTCGTGTTCCGATTTATTTTACCGTTGCTGGATCTCATTTCGACAACCGGGACTGATGAGAAGCAACTCAGCGATAAAACTACTGGTATCATAAGGTCTCGGTTCTCCAAGCCGAGGGACGTCCCGCGAATTGAGGACACGACCGCCGTATCTGAAATCCTAAGTTCTTTGCACGAGCGTGCAAGAAAGTCTTCTTCATCAAAGACGGTCGGGCTCGTCAGCATTTGTAGCCTATTTGTCGTCAAGGCGCTCGCAGGCCATGATGATCAGTCGATCGAGGAGGCATACAAAGAGTCTGTCAAGAATTTTATCACCAAAAAAACATCGCCTTTAACACCAGCATTCTTTTTGGATTTCGTCCGTCGTAATCCTACGCATGGATGGAAGTTACAATCTCATATGTTGGGCTCAATTAAGGACGCCGCGAATGGATTCCGGCAGTCTCAGGCATTCACCGTCATTCAAACATCATATACATCAATCCAGAAACCAGTAAGCAATACTGTTTCACCCAGGCATTCTCTTTTCCTTAAATCTCTTTCTCGCAGAATCCCGACGAGGTATTGCCTGCCATGAAAATTACCGCCAGGACGCTTAGAGAGGTTATTTCGGACAATTGTATCGATGGCAAAATGTCTACTTCACAGATGAGAGACACACTGAAAGTTGCACAGCAACTCTCCCGGCTCACCAAACGCCTCATACCGGACGGGCCCGTCACTGCCATGTTCGACGTTTGGGAGCCCAAGAAATGGTCGGATCTCGCCCAAAAAATATCTTCATCCGAGCACTATAAGGCATCTCCATCCCTACCTACTACTTGCAATGCAATAGCTAAGCTTGCGGAGAGTTCTATCCGCGGAAAAGATTGCAACCAATATGTAGCGGATGGTAAAGTCAAGCGCAAAGGCGGGGAAATTGAAAGGGGCGAAAAGAAGGTAAAACGGAAGAAGGTTGAGGCGAATAAGTAATTAATTATTGTGATAATATCTTATCCCATAGACAGCGTCTCACACATGCATATACAATTCCAAGATCATCAAAAGATTTCCTTTATAATGGAACAAAAGAATTCAAGATGGTCCGTAGGTCTTTTAAGATCGTAATCCTATCTTTAAAAATTTCCATATTCCGTGCTCGTAAAATCAAGCCCATGACCTTCGTCACCCTGAACGCTAGTTAGTCCACTTGTATATGTCAATCAATAACGTCTGAACACGGTACCTTGTTATATGTGACCGACTCTGCACGACCATCTGCATCTCCTCTGCCTTTTGCCCAGCAACTTCAAGCAGTGCTTCCGGTACACCAGCAAGCCGTGCACACTCGATCCCATAGGATCCGGACGATATGCCCTTCGAGAGTCGAAAAAGGAAGGTGATCATCCGTTTTCCGTCCAGTGCAATATCCTCATGAAACCCCATGTGAAAGTTGATCACCCGGCCGGGAAACTGCCTCTCTGCTGAAAGTGCTGTTACAGTGTAATGTGTGATAAAAAGTGTTTTGCTCCGAACACTTTTGGCCAGGTGTTCTAGGGTTGCACCTGCTATGGCCATCTGTGGATTGATCCTTGAGGCTTAAACAAAAGTTCGGACGTGGATTGACACTCACCCCATCGAAAGTTGAACTACCTCGACCAAGTTCGTCGAGGATGACAAGACTCTTTTGCGTCGCACTCGCCAATATGTCGCTAGTCTCCGACATTTCGACCATAAATGTGGAACGCCCTCTCGCGAGATCATCAGATGCTATAGGTGATTGGTCAGTGACGTATGTATGCCTTAGTTTCCAAGACTTACCTCCCATGCGAGTAAGAATAGCGTCAAGAGGACTGAGCCTCACAGATGCAGCAGGAACATAGGATCCAATTTGAGCTAAGAGGGCAATCAAAGCGACCATGCGAACCGTCGAGCTCTTTCCTCCCATATTGGGGCCCGTTATGATCTTCGTTCGCTCTTCGTTTCCTCCGATGCATATTGAATTTGGCACAAACGGTTCGGACCTGAGAAGCTCTACTGCTGGATGTCTGCCATCCGTGATCTCCAGGACATCTTGACCTTCCCTAACAAATGTCGGCTTGACATAGTCACCTTGAGAAGCAATTTCAGCCATGCTTAGGAGACAATCCACAGTCGCAAGCTTGTTGACTGCGTTGCGCAGTGTCGTGTAATGCATTTCCATGATTTCCGAAAGGAAAGCAAGGTAGGATTTGTTAGATGCCGCTTCCAGACGCTCTTGGAACTGAGCACGTTCTTGTAGTTTCTTCTTCGCTTCTGGAGTCCGATACCTTCGTAACGTCCGAGTGCTGGTGAGTACGGAAACGCAATTTTAGCCGGGGAATTCAGATTAAACAAATGAATTGTAAACCTTGACACCACTTCCCAGGTCAGGGGAATATCGCGATTCTCATTCTTATTTACCTCAATCAGATACTGACAAAAGATAAGCGAAGTCAACAATGCAAATATCAAAATAATCACCTCTTCAAAGTTACTTGTAACGTATTTGGCCGCCGGTTTTTTAATGGTTTTTCGAACTGTGCCAAATGGATCAAACCCGACCGTGTAAATTCTAAACCGCATGCTCACTAATTTTCAAATGATCCGTGAGCTCTGATTCGATTGCCATAATAGCCTGTGTGCTAATCAGTAAGACTCCATCCAACTAAACACATAACCAACCATTTTTAAGTCTTCGATTTCTGGATATTTATACGGATCGTTCCACAATTCATCCTAAGCGCAATTACAAACCCGGCATTGTAAAGACAGCTCCATTCAGCTTACCCTCTTGTCTTCCTCAGCGCGTTTGAGATTTATGCAAGAAAGAATTGCCCTCACAACGCCGCGAACTTCCGGGAGAATAAAGATCGTTTGGTTCAAAACAGGACTTTTGAAGCCGACTGATTCCGGAGAATCAAAGGGTTCAAAAGCATCACTGATTTTCGTGAATGCACGCAATAGCTTCGCGAGTTCCTTTGGCTGGCACTAGAATCCGGAAAATATGAATACAAATCGTCAATAAGCGAAAAAATAGCAAACTTTTTGGTACTGGATGCGGCTCAGACCCTTAGCCAAGTCAATATTACCTATGTCTTTCAATACATTGCGCAGTCGAAGGAGGCGTTCCCTGGTAGCATTTGTTTCGACTGAGGTTATGTTCTCAACCGCGTTAACGCGAGCTTCGAGTTCCCTAGCAAGCACATGACATTGGGTCTACAATGCAGCGCGCAAATAATAGACTTACTCTATATCGATGAGAGGCCGTCCAATCCAGGAGCGAAGAAGTCTGGCGCCGAACGGCGTCTTGGTCCTGTCTATGACCCACATCAACGACCCTTTCGCGGTAAAGTCTGTTTGGTTCCTGAACACTTCCCTGGGGACGATCTCGATGCCTGCTATTTTGACTTGTAGTAGACTAGTGTACTCACAAATTGGAAAGCGTATTTGCATTCAGTAACATGTGCTGTCGTTCGGCAAAACGAGTAAAGAATTGAGTTTGTGTTAGTGCATCGGCCAAGCTGAATGACTTGAGATATTCAAGACTATGGGCAAGTGCGATGATAACACTGCGAGGAAGATCTGACACCACAGCGAAAAGTTGTCCCGAGCTGAAGTTCGCGGACGCATTCCGTTTGGACTTTTGCGCATAGAAGTCCTGAAGAAGCTGAAATGCATCAGTATATGAAAAGTCTTCTTTCATCTTTTCTAGTCGAACTCGATCTCGGGCCAGGGCTTGGGTCGATTGCTGCCTATGAAGTGCTCAATTAAAAGCTGGAATCAGCAGAAGCTTTGGAACATACTTTGAATGAAAGTCAAGAACTTTCTCAGTGACTTTACTCAGTTTTTGCTTCGAAACAAGGATCTCAGATGGACGCAAGTGAGCTATTCTAGTCTACATAGATTCCATTTGGTCAAATACGTATAGGCAGAGTGACGGAATATGCTATACCTCTAAGTCATTGCGAAGAAAGCCGTCTTCGAACTCATCCCAGATAACTTCCCCTGTGCTCGGTGTTATTGCCACAACGCTAAGAGATACCCTCTCGTCGGCACCCATGCCACCAAGTAGACTTTCTGTTATGCACAGGAAAAGCGGAGGAATAGTTCTCGAATCGTCTTCGTGGTCCAGGACGTCGATGTAACTGTGAAGACGCGGTCAGACATGCATGTGTGAAGCACCGCATGTGAGTTAACTTACGTTGCCGCGGTGTACATATGTGTGAGTGCCCTTTCGAAAGGATTGTTTCGGTTATCTGAAACCTTTTTTAGAGCGGCGGTCTCTATTTGACCAATAATGCCGACCTAATGAGTAACCCAGTTATTACATGCCTCAATTTCGATGAATGCGATTCCAACCTTATGGCCGTGCGACAGAAGGCTGTAACCGAGTCAGTATTTCTGATGTATATTCTGTACCGATAAGATTTTGCCGTACCGCCTTAAATGTATGTCTCTTCGATGTGTCGGTATGCCCGCGGTTAGGAAGTTCCTGTCAGGAAAGCAAGCTATGTTCAAGACATCGCTCGCCACCTGAGAAAAAGCCCAAATTTAGGGACAAATAAAAGTAACGTAAAAGAAATAGCAACTTACACGAGCGTCTTCACCAAAGAACCTGTATTTGTAACCCACTTCGAACATTAGAAGTGCATCAGGATACTTAGCCTTCAGCAGTTTGACCTGGAAGATGGCTTGAGTAACTAAAGCGAAATCGCATGGGGGACAATGGTACCTGCTTTTCAAGTGGGGTATACGTCTTCCCAGATGGCCCAATCTCTTCAGACGCTCTCTTCTTTGCCATCGGAAATGGACTGAGTGTCATCTTCTCTTTCCCCTTCCCATTTGACTTCGTTGACTTGAAAGCCTTCGAGGAGATGGAAGTGGGTAGGTAGCTTCTCTCTTCCCCGCTATCTTCGTCATTTCCTTCAGAATCACTCATTTTATCGGAAAGACATCGTCCATCCCTTCCTGTATCGTTGGTCCCCGCGAATTGGTCTTCAGGCCGTTTATTCAGACTGTCATTCATGAGTTTGCGCCGGAATGCATTTCGACGGGCTGCTTTTTGCCTCAGATATTCGGGGTCCTCAGGTTCAGGGAAAGAGCTCGTCGTATTCTGAGTAAGCTTGTACTTCGCTATCGACGGATTCGGTTCATTTTGTTTAGACGGCGTTGCGGAATTGCTTTCTAAAGACGTAGCAGGTTGTGGAGGATGTAAAATAGCTGTAGCCCCAGAACGTCCTTTTGTCTCGCTTTTTGGGATATCGGTAGATTTCAGCTTCTTATTCGCTGGGACGCTATCCTCGGCATCGCTCAAAGTGAGATCTACGAAAGCAGAGTCGGCTGCTCTCTTCTTCTGTGTTGGCTGCTTTCCAAAATGTTTTGATGGGGACCCTCGAGGTACGGAAGGCGCATTTTCGGAGGTATTCTGGGTGAAGAAGTATGAAATGCTTTGTTGTCTTTGAGGAGAGAAAGGCATAAAAAAAAGCCGAAGGTAGAAGTGTTCGTCCGGTGTCGCAGAAGGTCGAAGGAAGGTAAAAGACGGGATCGCGAACGCGTGGGGTGCTGGCTGTGGGCGCGCGTTAGCCACGTGAATTAACGTGGACGGAATCGTTATCCTTAAGCTTGCTTTGAAAAAAGAGCGAAGCGGCCGACTAGAAGTAGTTCAACGACCTCGACGTCCAGCTCATGTTCTCCATTGCGCGATCAGCATCTGCCCACTGCCTCAAGTGGACTCCAAATGCACTAGGTGCTTCAAAATATACGTCCAGGAGCTTAGCTACACCTTCTGATGGACCACCTGTGACGCCAACTAACCGTAAGTCAAGTTTTCTGTTATGAATATGAATGACTAAAATCCTAACCCTCTCCAAGGCGCGGAGGCTACCCTTAGACGTTTTTGGAAGAATGTGGGTATTGAGACAAAGCACGGTATGGATAGTCTCTTTTTGAATTGTACTTCTCGGATCTGACTATGACTGTACATGTAACCATAGAAGGATTTGCAGTCACTCTTGACGGACGAGCACTCAAGTCACCTTCTGGAAACCCTTTGGTAGTCCCACAGGGAAAACGACTCGCAGCAGCATTGATTGCTAATGAATGGGAGAACCAAGAAAAAATCCTCAAAGCTCATTCCCTCCCAATGGTGTGTTCTTTCCCAGGACCAGTTGGAAGTGAGGATGGCATGGGATTGAGTATTCCATTTCCAGACAAGTCTTACAAGCCGTGCCATCGATGCGTTGAAGGAAGACAGATCTAGGGACGAAGTCATCTCGTCATTAGTGAAATATGTTGAGACGGATACCGTCTGGTAAGTCACCTTTTACATTGCTGGGACACAGACAATCAAACGACCTGCTTAGTTTCCATGAAGAAGAACCTCAAGCCCTCGTTAGACTTCAAGACACCCATTGGAAGCCTTTACTAGCATGGGCTCGAGAGGAACTCGGCGTGGATCTCCGAGTACACGATTCGATCCTGGGTGCGAGTCAATCAGAGCTGTCGAAAGAACGGTTGAAAGAGATAATAAGCTCGTTCGACGAATGGCAACTTGCAGGTATGTGCGCCCACATTGTTTTCGGACTTGAGGCTGAATGAGCGTGATGTAGCGATGGAAAGGGCCGCATACGTCACCAAGTCATTTATCATAGCATTGGCCCTAATAAAAGGCAGGATTGATGTGGAGCAGGCGGCTCAAGCTGCACATGTCGAGGTCAATAGCCAGATAGAACGGTGGGGAGAGGTGGAAGATTGTAAGTCCTGTGACACTACCTGAATGAAAAGCCACTTATATCAACCACAATAGCTCATGATGTCGACTATCACGACATTCGACGCCAATTAGGTAGTGTGGCTTGCATAGTCTCATGATGTTTGCAGAACAGTTCAATACATCTTTCCTGATAATGAGTAGGATTCGGAACTAGAGTAATGCCAATAAGAATACATAGGAATACAGACGCCAACGAAGAATACAGAGGAAGAGAAAGCACTCAAATCATAAGAGTATAGATAATCTCCTATAAGATCAAGCGAAGCAAGGAAAGGAAGAATGAGCAAATCTCGGCAGGACTAAGCCTTCGCTGACTTCTTCGATGAGGGCTTTGAAGCGGGCTTCGACTTGGAAGCGGTGGTGGCCTTCTTCTGCTTCGTCGCAGCAGCCTTTGCTGCAGACTGGAGGGGACATATTAGCTACGTAGATGCGATAGAATTAACAGACAAACTGACCTTCTTAGCCTCAGTCTTCTTCGTACTCGCCTTCTTCGCGGCACCCGTTGCCTTCGGTTTCTTTGCAGGCGCAGCCTTCAAAGGGGTCTTCTTCGCAGGAGTAGCCTTCTTGGCTGCAGGTACGCTCTTCGTCGTTGCAGTTTTCTTCGCAGTGGGCTTGACGGTTGTCTTCTTTGCGACGGGAGCGGATTTGGTAGTCTTCGTTGCCGCGGTGGTCTTGCCCTTAGAAGCCTTCGGTTTGGGGCTGACTGGCTTTGCATTCTAATCATAGAAACCATGTAAGTACGCTACCGACGAAGAAAGACAAGAAGGCACACCTCTTTAGAAGCAGCGTTGACCTTGGATTTGGGAGGAAGTGTAACTTTACCCGAGGCACCTTTCTTCAACTCGAACTCGCCCTTTCCAGCACCTGTCTTGATGGCTCGATTTAAGTTGGAGAGGTTAAGACCAACGACATCGATCTTGTACTTGTTCTCGGCGTACTATGAAGTACATGAGGTTAGCTAAGTGTACAGATGACTCGATGGGGTGGCTTGAGACATACTTTCTTGATAGTGGCACGAGATACACCAGTGCGATCACCGGTAGCGACGATACATTCCTGAATAATGATTGTCAGTGGCAAGTAGAGAATTAAAAAAGGACAAGACTAACCTTGATTATCTCCTTCCACGACGGGTGGTCAGACTTGCTTGCAACATTCATCTTTTTAGTGGCGGCAGGCTTGGGAGTAGCTGCCTTCTTAGTAGACGCGGGCTTCTTCTCCTTAGCCGCGCGGCTCTTGGAGACTGGAGAGGAAGGCGCGGCGGCAGCAGCAGCGGTAGCAGGGACTTCAGTGGCAGACATGATGGTAGGTAGAGAAAGAGAGGAATGAGAGGGACGGAGCTTGAACGCGTGATCGACCGGGAGTTATATATGGTCTGAGCTCGAGTGGCTGTGTCGCGATAGAGTAGAACAGAACCACTGGAGGTGGGAAACACAACAACCACGATTACTACTAGTACACACGCGTCATCCCCTTCCTTTTCCCCTTCTTCTGCTTCTCCTTTGTAATTTTCGTAAATCTACTTTTTGTTTTGTTTTATTCTCATATTTGACAAAGGAATATACCCAGATCCAATCCATGAATTGCCAACAGAAAAGATTATTTACAATTACAATCCAGTCTTAATATATAATATCAGTACGTTTATAACATCCCGGTCCATCACCTTAGATCAGATATTTTGGAGTCGGTATTACTTTGAAAGTTCCATTCGCTTGCACCGTTCCTGTTTCCTTCAAATCAGTCCACCCATCTACCACATTCATCTCATCTTCACCCAACGGCAGAGTCACTGACGGCCCTTGCACAAAGACCTTCAAAATCATAAGCTTCAGACTTCCACTCTCAGCCACGCAACCACTCACCTTTCCAGTGGGGTTGGCGCCTCCTTCGATGCTTGCGTCGTCCACCTCAATCAATTTTACTTCAACATTAATCGCAGGCGACCCTACATGTGCAATCTCCGAAAATTGTGAGTGAGAGGGTACAGGATTGGGATCAAACATTTGAAAGTCGAGAGGGTGAGAGAAGAACACAGGTCCCGCAACGAGAGGATGGTCATGGGCATGTACGATGGGTACGGACAATGCGATACGCGCCGGGGTCATGGCATCAGCTCCAAGGGGGCCTTCCACAACAATTTCAGAATATGGGAACTCCCCTATACGGCGACAAAACGTACCACCAGAAACGACGATGGCCCGCAAACTGTCTGCCACAGCTTTAAGAACGCTGCTCCGTGATCCTGCGAAAAGTGCTTTGTCCCATAAGCTGTCCTTGCTTAGATATCCATTTTGCAGATGGAAAAGTTTGTGGCGCCAGGCGACAGGGAATGCCAACGATTTCTGGGCTTTTCGTAACACAGATGCGGCAAGATCATTTAACTGAGAAGGAGTTCTTTACCAACTTTTAGCATACCGGAATTCGAAGTATGATGCACCGACTCACAGGAAAAGAATGGTTGGGGTAGGTCGTATTGTGAGAAGTTGGGTTAGTAAGTCTTCGGGTTTCGTTGGAACTGTCATGATTCTTGAGCTGTACAGCTATCCTTACGCGCGACAAAACTTACCTTCACCGACAGGGTAAACTTCAGTCGACCCAGTCGTCGCAAAATTGGCGTTCTCGTACAGTGCTGTATAAGTGATTACTCGCCCGAATGGTGTTGAAAGTGAATGAGATGAGATGACTGAATCATTCGGAGACATTGCACCAGTAAGGGGAAACAATGCACGGGTTGCCGCAACACCGGCGGTCGCGTTCTGATTCAGTTAACTCAGTACCAGCCGGAGACCAGCATGTTTATGAACCGACCTGATGGGTTATGCGTGTGGCTTTGAGCTCATTATTGACACCAGGATAAAACGACACAGTGAATACGTCATCAGGTTCTTAACATGACCGTCAGCGAAAGATGGTCAAACATGACAACTATTATCTTACTAATGGCAATTTCAGGAGTAGCGGGCGGTGACTTTGTACCCTTCCTCTCTAAATCCGCTAACCAGAGTATTTTCACGCCGGTTTTTTCCACTGACTTTGGCAAATCCCCTTCACCAACCAAAATCAAGGTATGGTGTCCAAAGTCTCGACTCTCTGCAATCTGCTCCAGTACCTGGTCGAGAAAGTGCACATGGACAATGATGGCACTCGGAGGTTGAGCATCGAGGACGGCAGAAATCAGACTGAGGGTCGAGATAGTGAGAGACGGGATTGATTGAGAGACCAAGGCCAAGTCGGCAACGAGAAAGTCTAGAGATTAATTTGATTAAGCGTTTGGTCTCCGAGAAATTTCTTAGGTTTACCTATTCCATCGTTCAATAACACCAAAACATTCGATTCTTTAGGTCGGAGTCCAGCAACATTAATGAAGCCTGTTCCTAAAGAAGTGATGCGTTGCTTCAGCTTTTCATTGGAGATCTATTTTACAGATGAGAAGTGTCAGAGCAATGAGAAAAAGCAAAGCGTTTCATACTCACAGTTGTCGACCAAAGAGACCTCTCCGATGTGAAGTCCAACTTTATGAAATCGAGAATTGTGGTGATTGTTGACGCAGGTCGCGTTGGAAGCTATACATTGTTGTAAGAAGCTTCATTTCCGCAACGAAAGAACCACCACGCACCCCTCCCATGAGTCCCGTCCCATAGTTTCTGTACACAGCACTCTGACCAGGTTTCCTCACTCTGTCTACGTCACTCTGCCGACCAAGAAGGATAGGATGCACAAGTGACTTCGGAGTCAAGAAAGAGTTTATCATGTATGCTCCTAAGGCAGCTATGCCGAGGGGCCATGTGTAGTTATCTGTGGCAATTATGTTGCTCATGGCGGTATCAGAAAATGAGGAAAAACCTCTGACCTGGGATTGGATGACGGACTCGATTGATTTCGCAAATCAATCAAAAGACCGGTCAAAGTAATCTTACATAAGCAATAATCACGTGCATGTCACATGCTCGCGTCGCGGTGGTTCGCGTTCGTGTTCGCCCGAGACTCGTAATCACGTTTCTAACTTTCTACCACTTCGTGGTGCCCTTTCGCGTAAAATAATGGCAGATTCGATGCAAGATGCCATGTAGGAATAAAACAGTGTTTTTAAATGAGCTTACTCTGATTTCTTTGCAGAAAAGTGCTCAGGAGCATGATTCCGATGATCGATCCCACAGAGGACTATCTGAATATTGTCAGCGCGGAGGAACAAATGGGAGCCGTAGCGTCAAAGAGGCAGAACGAAGTCGAAGAAATAAATATCAAGCTGCGAGGTAAGTGCAGTTTTCGTGCGTAGTCAGGTGCAGAAACTCTGACGTCCTTGAACTAGACCACTTGGCCAAACTCGAAGCAGCACGTTCTTCGTGCACGCGCCCTCCATCTATACCCTCCGCTGAAGCACATGCGGAATCCTTGAATGCTTTAGAAACGGCGCAGCGGAATCTCATGAAGGGTATCAATGTGATTGAAGGCTCACTGGCTGAGAAAGAAGGCTCCGTATCGCTTTTGCGCAAGGAGCGGACGGCTCTAGAATTGAGCGATCCTGCGCTTGAACATGAACTCGATGCCTCGACGTAAGAGTGTTCGTCTTCACTCAAACTTCAAACTCTTACATACTGCTTTCATAGGTTAAAACTGACTCTATTACGGGAGCTAGGATTTACGACAGTCAAAGATAAAATTGGGCATGGCTACAAAATTCTCGTTCGTGAGTTATTCTCTTCCACATTTTTGCTGGTAACGATGTTGAAAAATATTGCAGAATCAAGCACTGGAGAGATACACAGTGTTGCTTTCGACGAGCAGAAGCCACCATCGGAATACAGCAAACTTCTTTGGACTTTAGCCTCCTCATGACTGCTCGACCTGTACTATCTACAAATATATCGTCCTTATACCACTTTTTGTATAACTTCATAGCTCAGTAACCCCACTGATAAAGGATGTAATTTTATGGTAAAATAACGTATTCTACGGAATAAGCTAGAGGCAATACCGTACATAAAACAAGCATTCAATTTCCATTATTCAACAGACAAAGATGTAGGTACTCTTCCAAGAGAAGCCTAGTAAGAATCACCAGTAGATGAGTATGCGGATATGGGTTAGAATTAAAGTGACTGACCAAAACTGCGTCTTTCATTACCCAAACCTTGCGTTGAGCATGCTTCTCGCAATCTTCGCGAACTTTCGCTTCAATCGCAATTTTCTTGACCCCATGCGCCCTAAGATCTTGATACAAGCTCTCAACGAGCCATGTCAGATTCCCGCTATTGAGTGCAGCCACCTTATCCGCAAGGTACGGCAGCAAGGCAGTCGGGAAAGGTGTCTTAGGTTGAAGCGGGTTCCTGGGTCTGGGAACAGGTAGAGATACGGAGGGTAATATGTTAAGCGACGTAGTCGAAGCCGGGGGCGGACATTGGACCGGAGCGATGTTAGCAATATGCGCATGACAGGGAACAGGTGGGACCGCAAACGTCTGCTTGGGAGCTGGCTGTGTGTCATTGGTTATAGGCGTTGAGACAAACGTGAATGGGTCGATCGGGAAAGGCGTGTCTGCAAGAGAAGTCAGTGATAGAATCTGATGGGATCCTGAAATAGCACAATACCGTTGAAAAGTTGTATCCGGTAAGGTTTGAATGGTTCGTAATCGCATTCGCCGATTCTTTCTTCGAAACAAGGGCCCTTGGCAAATGGCACCAAAGGTACAACTTTTCGTTTCTTTGGCTCTTTCTTCCCTTTCTCCATTTCTGCTTTCCTTTTGATGTTAAGGTTCGACAATGGAGGGAGGCCTGGGGATCCTTCACGTTCTTCCAGAGGAGTACCAGGGGCGTCCACCTCATCGTCGTCAACTAACCATCCATCCATTTCGTCGGACCCAATGTCACTCGTTTCATCAATCTCGCTGCCGTGAGCGCTGAGCAAGTCATCGCCCTCCTCCTCTTCTTCCCAATCTTCGCCAGAATCGTATCCATAGTCGAAAGATATTGCATCCTTCGCAAAAGGAGTTCGCGGACCCACGAGAGCTGAAGACTTCGTGAATGTACCGAAATAGCCTGGCCGTAAGTCTTCGTGAAACAACAAAAACTTCACGGGAATCGCATCTCGACGAGATAATAGCTCCTGTAATGAGCGCACCGTCGAATCATCGCCAGCGATTTCGGCTTCCGTTAAACGAGAATTGATATCGCGAACGCTATACTTTGAAAATGACTTATACCCCGTTCTATTGGTACTTGACAAGCAGCGACGCAGTCCTTTCCTACTATTCGCCAGTACGTCGACTAGTAGCTCTGTTGGGACTGCGTAAATATTTGTAAACATTTAACAGTAGCGAATAAACGCTACCTCTAGCGTCCCGCCTATCAGCAGCATCAACCTTAGGCCCAATCGTAGATGTCGATGCTCGTTCGTCTTCTTCATCGATAATTATGACACGCTGGCTACGTTCCTTAGCGCGGAGGGTATTGATAGGTGCAAGCTTGGAATTCTTCTTTTGCACGAAAGGTCTGAAAGTCCTCTCGAAGTCCGACTTCGACGAGGAGGGGATACTGGCGGATGTGGTTGAAGCTGTGAGGTTTCGTCCCAACAACTTGCTGGAGGCTTTGGGTTTTGCGAAGAAGGCGGACATAATTGAACGCGACTTGTTCTCATTTTCCGCCTTCTTGCGCTCCTTCTCCTCTTTCGCTGCCTTCTTCTCAGCCCGTTCCTTATCCTACGAACCGTGACGATGAACTTGAGAGTCTGAAAATGGAGCTTCTTACTTACCTTCTGAAGTTTCTCTTGGTCTATCTCTCTTTCTTTTTTCGGGATCGGTGCACCCTTGTCATCGGTAGGTTCGTCCATAAGTTGATCTTGAGATGGCTGAATGTTTGCGTTAGAAAATGTGCAGTGATAAAGCACACGAATTCTCACAGAAGCCACAGCAGCAGTTTGGCTTATCTGAACGTCATGCGAAACCATATTTCCGTCACTTCCGGCAGAAACATAGATAAAATTATCTTTCTGTTTCTTTGTACTTTTCGCAAAAGCAAGTCTTTCGGACTCAGGAAGTCCGTCAAACAAGTTCCTAAGATCCAATTTGGCCTTGTTGCCTGAGGTAAGCTGTTAAATTCTCTATAACTTGAGTGGGAATAGCTTACCTGACGCCTTTCTGCCATTCTAGTCTCAAGTCGTTCCCTGACAATCTTTGGGAGTAATAGAAGCTGGTCTTGTTTGATCTCCCACCTCCAAACACTCGAGCACGCTGGGACTTTTTCTATCCAATCGACACCGTAGTTTATCCGCTCAGCAACAGACAGGATGGCGCATTCCACTGCTACTGCAGAAAGCAATGAGTCCGGACTTCGTTGTATGCCATCAATTTCTTCAGGAGCAAGCGTTTTTTGGATATGTTTTGCTAGCACTGCTGTCGACTTTTCGCTAAAATAGTCATGAGCACCCGGTCACAACGACCGCAATATTCTAATGTGGAGACATACCTTTCGCATACCAGCTTGGCGATAAGAGGCATGTGTTCACTCGGAATTACATGAAGGGGAGATTGGTTTTCCTTCGCTCTGGAAACCAAGA
Source organism: Hymenochaete sp. R1 (assembly GCA_019400425.1). NCBI lineage: Eukaryota > Fungi > Basidiomycota > Agaricomycetes > Hymenochaetales > Hymenochaetaceae > Hymenochaete > Hymenochaete sp. R1. Next base: position 20,202 of record JAFREE010000004.1, read on the forward strand.
GTTCACGGAGCTTGACTGTCTCTGTGCTTCGTCGTGAATAAACGCGTTTGTGGATAGACAAGAAGCGTATAAACCTTGCATCGTCTCCGACATCCTCTCCAACGAATATAGTTTTTGCTTCAGCGACACTTTGCCGTTTTTTATTTGTATTAAAGGCTGTCTTTCACCCTTCGACGCTACGTTCCTGTGCATTAGCAGAAAAAAATGTGACACAAGAAGTACCGGACTCACGCGATGCTCCTCCATTATTGAGTGGTCCATTCGCTACAGACGAATCATAATTAGCTTTAGAGGCAGGTCGAGAGAAATGCGAAGGAGGTACATTTCGAGAAGTCCGTGTTCGACATATCCACGAGAAGCATATCAGGGGCTGAAGGCTCGTCCACGTCGTGAATCGAAGCTTCCTCGTCGCAGAAGCGATGGCAAGCAAAACAGACGTCACACAATGTGACACACGCGTTGTCACAACCAATCTTTTCAGAGCCACCGCGTTTTAGCTGCCTTGACGCGCACCAGCCATGTTCCTCAAACCTCAGACGAACAAATCCGTCCCTAAGCATGCCGTCGATCCCGCACTACAACCATGGGTCGAAAAATAGTGAGCTTCTTTTGTTAGAATTTGATTTTTCAGGTCATTCTGACAGTTTTAGTCGACCAAAAACTATTGACGACGTTTCGTCCCAGGAACATATTGTTGCTGTTCTTCAAAAGACCCTGACGTCAACTAATGCGAGAAAATTTGAATTTTAATATATCTAAAGGCCTCTAACTGTCCTGTAGCTCCCTCACATGCTATTCTATGGACCCCCTGGCACAGGCAAGACGTCCACCATCTTGGCGCTCTCAAGGCAATTGTTTGGGCATGTACTGACTTTATATCTAAATTGTCAACGGGCTCACATTGCTTCATCCAAAGGCCAGATAATTTTCGAAATCGCGTTCTAGAACTCAATGCCTCAGACGAGCGTGGCATTTCCATCGTCCGCGAAAAGATCAAGAACTTTGCCCGGCAGACACCTCGAGCCCAAGCTGTTGCATCAGACGGCAAAACATACCCTTGCCCCCCATACAAGATCATCATCCTCGATGAAGCCGACTCAATGACGCAGGATGCCCAATCCGCCTTACGACGGATCATGGAAACCTATGCTCGGATAACTCGATTCTGTCTAGTTTGCAACTATGTGACGCGGATTATAGAACCACTTGCATCGAGGTGCTCAAAGTTTAGGTTTAGGCCTCTCGATGGGTCATCAACTACGCTCCGTATCGAACATATAGCGACGGAAGAAAATGTATTGGTCGAACCGAATGTCTTTGAGACATTGATAGGAATTTCTGGGGGCGATTTACGGCGGTCGATCACCTACTTACAATCCGCTTCTCGATTGTCAGTGTCGACGGACCCTCCTTCAAAAATAACTGCCGCAGACATACAAGAGATTGCTGGCGTAGTACCCGACGACGTAATCAATGACCTTGCTCGTATTTTGGGGATTGAGATCGGAGGCGCTGACGACTCGCATGCCAGTGACGCGAGGAGGCGGAATGGATTCGATCAAGTGAAGGCAAAGGTCAAGCAAATCATCCGTGATGGTTATTCGGCGTCTCAAGTTTTATCGCAAGTGAGCGTACTTGTCTTCTACCTCCATGGAAGGGGCTAACACGAATGTTTTAGCTCCATGATTTAGTTGTACTGCATCCTACACTGACAGCTAAGCGAAAGGCACATTGTGCTTTGGCTTTCTCAGAGGCCGACAAGGCTTTATGCGACGGAGCTGATGAGGAACTGCAGATTCTTGAGGTAGCCCTCCAAGTGCACAAAGCTTTGATGTAAACCAATGGAAAATGAAAACGCTGTCATAAAATGTTGTTCAGAACAGGAATACGAGGCGCAAGATACATGAAAACAGTACAAAGTAGGCGAAGCCATACATCAGGCAACATTTTGTCGATAGTACTGAGACCATCATCTACAAATGACAACACGAGTGAAAACAGATGCGACGCATAAGGGGAGGAATATGCACAATTGCTTTTACTAATTTCACCGCATGCCCGCCGTCGCTTTCTGGAGAGCACGCTTGATGCCGAGCTGTGCCTTCCTCAGATCATCCGCTGATGAATCCTCAATCTCAAGCTTCTCAAGTGCCCGCGCAAGCTCGGATTCAACCTGCTGCCTGGCCCCGCGCTTCAATTTCATTCCAATTTCGGGGCTCGTGATCGTGCCTTCGACCTGGTGAACGTACGCCTCAAGATCGCTCTTCGCCTCGTGACGCGCGCTGAAGTCCTTGTCGGATTGTTTAAATTGCTCTGCATCTTTGATCATCTGCTCAATCTCGGCACTCGACAAACGGCCAACAGAGTTGGTGATCTGGATCGAGGCTTTGCGGCCTGAAGCACGGTCCATAGCAGCGACCTTGAGGAGGCCGTTGGCATCGACCTCGAAGGTTGTGACAAGTTCAGCCTGGCCACGGGGCATGGGCGGGATGCCAGTGAGTTCGAATTCACCGAGGAGGCGATTGTCACGGCATTGAGTACGCTCACCCTCATAAACAGGGAACGTGACAGTGGTCTGATTGTCCTCGACCGTTGTGAAAACACGGCTCTTGTTCGTGGGTATAGCAGTGTTACGAGGAACGACGACGCCAAAGACATCACCTTGCATGGCGACGCCGAGGGAGAGGGGGTTTACATCGAGAAGGAGCAAGTCAGCGGTTTTGTCGGAAGTCTGACCGGTGAGTACAGCAGCCTGGACGGCAGCGCCGTGGGCGACAGCTTCATCAGGATTGATGGATTTGTTCAAGTTGCGGCCACCAAAGTGCTCAGACACGAGTGACTGGATCTTAGGAATACGGGTCGAGCCACCTACCAGGACGATATCATCGATCTGTGAAGACAAGACGGATCAGAGATCAATTCGATTTTTATTTTTATTATTTTTATAAATAAAGTAGTACTTTACCTTTTCGCGTGACATCTTAGCATCTTTCAGGACCTTCTCAACAGGCTCGATAGTCGACTTGAAGAGGGCGGCATTGATCTCTTCGAAACGCGCACGGGTAATGTTCGATGAGAAGTCCTCACCCTGGAACAACGAATCGACCTCCACAGTGGTCTGCGCGACCGAGGAAAGAGTACGCTTGGCACGTTCACAAGCACTACGGAGACGACGTAGAGCACGCGCATCCTCAGAGATATCGAGCTTCGTCTTACGCTGGAATTCCTTCTTGAAATGGTCGAGGAGATTGTTATCGAAGTCCTCACCGCCCAAGTGCGTGTCACCAGCAGTAGCCTTGACAGCGAAGACGCCCCCAGTGATGTTCAAGAGGGAGACATCGAAAGTTCCACCACCAAGATCAAAGATAAGCACATTGCGCTCGGTCTTGGACTGCTGGTCGAGACCGTATGCGATGGCGGCGGCGGTAGGCTCGTTGATGATACGGAGAACCTCAAGTCCGGCGATAGAACCTGCGTCCTTGGTAGCAAGTCGTTGCGAATCGTTGAAGTACGCAGGGACACTAAGTATTTCATTAGCGAATCAAGCGCTGAACGCTGGTAACGGACCCGACATACGTGACAACCGCCTTTTTGACGGTCTTGCCAAGCTTGGCCTCCGAGATCTCCTTCATTTTCGTAAGAACCATGGCAGAGATCTCTTGAGGAGTGAAGGTCTTTTCTTCACCAAGATATTCGACAGAAATCACAGGCGAACCATCCCTGTCGATAACTTTGAACGGCCAATGAGTCATGTCCTAGAGTAGAATAAGCATAAGTATAACTGGGACAACAAGGTAAGAACAATTTCTCAGAACCTTCTTCACGTCGGGGTCACTTGGGGGCCAATCGCAGTGAGATCAAGGTAGAGGCACGACACAAAAGTAGAACTTACTCAAAGCGACGACCGATCAGGCGCTTGGCATCGAAGACGGTGTTGATAGGGTTCATGGCGGCCTGGTTCTTTGCAGCATCGCCAATGAGGCGTTCCTCGGACGAGAAGGCGACATACGAGGGGGTGGTACGGTTACCCTCTAAATCGCAATTCAGTTGAAACACCAACACAATAAAACGCATACATACGGTCGTTGGCGATGATCTCGACACGATCTGCCTGCCAGACACCCGCACAACTGAGGAACGACAGAACAAGACTCAAAATTTGGACGCAACCCAATTAAGCGCCTGCAGATATGCACTTACGAGTAGGTCGTTCCGAGATCGATACCGATGGCGCCGTCATGGACATCTTCCATTTTTGTTTTTGAGTTTTTGAGAAAGAAAACAAGGAAAAGAAAGGAGGAAAGATGGATGGTAGAGACGAAGAGTAGGTGGGGGAGGGACTGTGTACTGCTGGGAGGTGAGGAGAAAAATGTTCGGTGATTCAATTCCAAAAAAAGCAAATAATTCTCACGTGCCTTTTCTCTTGCCTTCGCGCCGCTCTTGGACTTTCCTTTTCTTAAGTCTACGACAATGCAGATGGCGGGGAGGCGGCTCGAAAGGTCATGCTGGCGGTCATGGCTCGCGCTGGAAAGCAGCAGCATTGCATCCTCATCACGCTTACGGTCATCTACTCATTCGAGGAAGATGAGTTCAGCAATACCCCTAGATGCGACACTCAAAACTCCAGACGACTGGACAGGGTTCCAAGTAGAGCACGCTTCAGAAAAACTTTTCAGTATGTTGTTTCTCTTCTATTTGCTTTTCCGTTATTTTAACCTGGCGTCTTTCGTAGTTGACCATTATTCGCAGTATGGATCGACTCAGAACCGTGGAAATACCTGGCAACCTCACCATTCACTTCATCGACCTCCTTCTCCGGGACAGCTCACCCTGTCGTCCCTTCTTGCAGCTGGCGCACATATGGGCCATTCTACTTCCCTCCTCAACCCTAATTTCCTTCCATACGCCTACGGTACGCGTGCGGGGTTGACTGTCATCGACCTCGACCATACTGTTCCCATGCTTCGCCGGGCCGCGAATGTCACCAGAGCTATTGCGGCTTCAGGAGGCACCGTCGTCTTCATCGGGTCTCGTCCTGACCTTAGACCAGCTGTCAAGCGCGCAAGCGAGCGTATGGGTGACCAGAGCTACTATGTTGGTGAGAAGTGGCTACCAGGTACCCTCACGAACCGTCTGCACCACTTTGACACGCGGACCGTCCGTACGACGAGGATTATCCCGGACTTGCTCGTAGTCTTGAATCCGCTTGCGAACATGTCCGCCATTCGAGAAGCTGCTATTGAGCATGTACCAACTATTGGCATCATCGACTCGAATGTAGACCCTCGAATTGTCATGTACGCCATCCCTGCGAACGACGAGAGCACCCGCACAGCCGAGCTCATCTCTGGTGTACTGAGCATAGCAGGAAGGGAAGGGGTTGAGATTCGCAAGGAGCAGGAGAGGCTACAAGCAACGCAGCAGGCTCTCATAGAGGAACGAGCATTTGGATCTGAGGGTCGTAGGAGAGCATGAGGGGGTGCTATTTTTCTTAGCTTTGGTATAGCTATCCTTGCTTATGTCCAACCAGCATCTATAACTTCCATCTCCATATCTTTATATACAATCATACAAAGTACATTATTCAAACGCAATGCAGCCGTCATCAAGTATAGTTTGATATTTATGAGGCTGAGCTCTTTGCTCCGTGCTTTTGAGATTGTTGGATCTTGAACCAATAATCTGATTTCGTGGGTTTCCGTAAAAATCAATTTTATGTGAAGTCTTATCAACGGCGTACCTTCAGCCGCATCCAAAGCCATAATATTTGACTTCAGCTTATTCAACGTTTCCACGTATTCATCACCCTCTACGCTGTCGAATACGATACCGCCTCCGGCTTGCAAATACGCGACACCATCTTTGAACACCATTGTCCGGATAGCAATGCACACGTCCATCTCGTCATCCGCAAAGTCCCAACGACCCACCGCACCAGCGTAGACTCCTCTTCGTTCCCGCTCAAGTGAGTAAATGAGCTCAACTGCCTTAATTTTCGGAGCGCCGGATACCGTTCCAGCAGGAAATATCGACCGGAAGGCATCAAACCTATTGAGTCCATCGCGAAGTACTCCGGAGACTTGAGACGTTAAGTGGATGACATGACTGAACTTCTCGAGCCGCATGAGATGGTCTACTTTTACTGTGTTCGCCTGGCAGACACGATTGACGTCATTCCGAGCTAGATCAACCAACATAATGTGCTCGGACCGGTCCTTTTCAGACGCTTCCAGCTCTTTCCCTAGCCGCGCATCCTCTTGGAAATCGAGCAAAGTGAGCAAGAGCACGATTAGTTGTAGATGGAGACGTACCCTCTGGTGTCTTGCCGCGCTTCGCCGTTCCCGCAATAGCATGGTTATAGACCTTGTTCCTCTCAACTTTACACAAAGTTTCAGGGCTGGCGCCCACAATTTGAGTCTCTCCACAGTCCACATAAAACATATATGGGCTTGGGTTGACTTGTCGTAATTGCCGATACGCATTGAATGGATGGAGAGTAGTGGACCGTGCCAGTCTTTGAGATGGAACAGCTTGTATAATGTCTCCTGCAACGATATGCTTCTTGAGCTTCGTCACGAATCCTTCGTATCCCTCCTTCCCCACATTTGACTCGGCATCATGCCCTCTCAGGATAGGGAGCTGTACGGGTTCAGGCGTCGGTGTTGAAGCCAGTAAAGAACGCGCTAACCTACGGGCCTTCTCAACGGCTGTTTGGTAGACAAATGCAAGGTTCACTTGGGCATGTGAAGGCGGTGCGAAGACGTGCGAGACGACTTTGATGTTTTGGTACAGATGATCATAGACGATGAGAGTATCTGCTAGCATGAAGAAAGCTTCTGGAATACCTAGAGGATCTTTAAGGCTGCATGCTGTCTTGGGTTCGAAGTATTGAATGGAATCATAAGAAACGTATCCGATGGCACCGCCAGTGAACGTAGGTATCTCGGGAATTTTGACATATTTGTATGTGCTGAGTTCTTTCTCTAGGAGTGACATAGGATCTCCTGTATGCTCTTCTTTAGGACCCGTCTTGATAACCTTCAAAGGGTCTAGTAAAAGTCAAGCTTTAGCGCGCAAATTAATTCTAGTTCACATGACAGGCTTACCGGAACCGATGAAGCTATATCGAGAGACATTCTCCCCGGCAACGACAGACTCAAGAAGAAAGCTGTACTTCGAATCCTTTGCTATTCGTAGGTAAGCTGTGCATGGTGTGAGGAGGTCGGCAGGAAGTTGGACGAATACGGGGACACAGTTTCCGCATTTTTCGTGTACGATATATCTCTCTACGTCTACTAGCGGAGGATATGGCACCAGAGTCTACGGATTTCTTAAGTTTGGACGTATATCGATTTACGTTTGAGCTTACTTGGGGATCCATGGAGAGAGATCTGGGTCTGAGGAAAGTCGGCTCGAGTCAGTAGTGCTGGAAGCAATAAATATCCGCAGGCATCCCAAACGACCAGCGTCGATCCGACTTCACGACGGACACGGAGCTCACAGAATTTTGTGTTCTTTCCCATCACTTCGTCACCCCGCCGCTGTTCAAAAAATTCAAGATCGGATGAGAGCCACAGAGAGCAAAAAAAAAGGAGTAGTACCATGATAACACCTCGATTTAGCTGCTCGCAAACCGATCATTCGGTGATTGTGCGCATATATGCACCTACTGTGCGAGTGAGTGAGCACTCCTCATTTCCATCCTTTGTCGTGGCTACTAGGAGCGATGGATGGAATCGTTCCACTTAAAGCACTAATTGTAACTTGACCATGAAAGGCATCGGATGTCGAAATACACGTCGAAAACACGTTATTCTCGTTGCACGTAGCACCGTATTTCCTCCGTCTTGTGCTGCCAGGTCCAATCGCGGAAGACGACAACTCCTCGGCCGTATACGATCCTGCATTAGGATATCTCACCGTCACTCTGACAAAGAGCATACGAGGGCAGCATTTCAAAGATCTCGATGTCATCGCAAAGTTATTGGCCCCGCCGAAATATGCTGAGGAATCTTCTCGGCCAGCAATCGAAGTGATCAATTCACAGGATTTGGATGGCGAGGCCAGCAATCAGATATCAGAAGGCGAAAGTTCTCTGACCGAAGAGGATGCGACTGAGCTTGAAGGTCCGTGAATATCGCATCCCTTCATTGGAATCAACTCAACTTTTCTTCTTCTTCAACCAGCCGCAGAAAATGACTGGCATATTCCTCAGCAGGTGGAAACGCCGGAGTCCTCAGCACACGTCAACTTATCAATTAAACGTCGTTATGGGTTTTAGACTCATACACAGGTTTCTTTACTCATGTCAACGTGACGGAGAATGAAATAAACGAGCTTGGGTCAGACGCTGAAAGGCTGTCACCGGAGGAAAGGCGCTTAAGAAGAGTGAAGCACGAGGACGAAAAATGGGACGAAGACTACTATACGTGAGTACCCGTGATGCCTAACTATTTGTTGCGTATACTGATGTTGAGCAGAGCAGATTTCATGGACGATGAGAACATTGAAGAACTTCTGCGGTTCAAATGCCTTCCAACTCGCCTCTGTCAGCCGAAGTCATTGAACCCCTGGTATCCACCGAGGAGGAAGATATGGAAATGCTACGCCTGCCTAGGAAAGAATGTGAGCCACGAAGACATGGCGATCTCGTGTACCCTCTTGACTTTCTCTCCCACAAGATATGGCCTCGACCACGCAGCTTCGAAGCCTCTATCTGACACTGATCACAATCCTATTCTCCTACGCATACGATGCTCGAACGACGCAGTGTGAACCTACTTCCGAAAGTGCATGGACAATCTGCTCTCTGACTCCGGCCTTTTCTGCTCTAGACCCTCCGCCTTACGTACGTTTGGACCCGTCCAGATCTCCCCTCACCTTCACATCCACGGACTTGGCGAGAGCCCTTGTCCCATCATTTAGACGTTCCCTAGCTTTCCCGTTGTATCGATCAGTCGCACTTTCGCAGGCATGTATCGAAGACATCTCACGGATGCTCCGTCGTGGAAGGAGAATGGTGTTTCGGTCACTGCTTCAGATCAAACAGATTCTGGACGAGCACGAGGTCTACTATATCTACAGTGAGATATGGATCGATGACTTCTGCAGTTGGGTTGCCAGCGATGCGAGGTAACGTGTTTCCTTTTATCACGGATCGGACAGATCTAAAGCTACCATCTGTTTAGCGAGGACGTTCTGAAGGCCCTCGGGGAGATCCTGGCCACACTTACTCTGAACAAAAGCAGCGTTGGATGGCATCTTCCCGAGCTCGAAGCTTCCGCACTTGGTATACTCACTCGTGGACCCGACAGCGATGACGAGTCCAATGTAGGCAACGAATTATCTCCAGAGATATCAGTTGAGAGCGGCGACGATGATCTCGAGTCGGTTTGCTCTGACCCACCATCCAGCTCGTCGACGCTTTCCTCTTCCACTCTAGCCAGTGATTCATCCGGCTCATCGGCCGATAATGGTGATACTTAACTAGCTTCTCAACAATGATGCATCGATTGTTTGAGATGCTGTGTCGCTTCCAGCGGCTCTGGGGATCCTTCGATTTACCTCGCGGCGCAGGGACACAGCTCATCGTGAGCCCAATCTATCAATCTTACGAACATTTGCGAAGATTACCCTCACAACCGCACCCGAGGACCGTTTCCGTCCATGCTGATCGCAAGCTGACAAGATATCTTCGAAACCCAGAATGGTCTTCCCGCGCAATAGAGCCGGTTGACGAGATTCCGACGGGACTAAACTGCACCACGGAGATCCCCATCCGTCAAAATTGCCTTTCCATTACAGATTTAAATGCACTTCAGGTTCTTCGCCCGATCTCCCCGTTGCAGGCATGTAGAAGGTGGCTGAAGATGAACGACCCGAGGAGCGAAATCTCTTGAACAACGGCCCGGTCGGTTACTTCACACAGTGCATAAAAAAGCGCTAGAAAGCGTGGTAGCAGAAGAGGCCTATTATATCCATTTGCGCCATGATCGTGAATAATGAAGAGTATTGCATAGGAAATGATTGTTTGCGAGAGAAATGGACTGAGATAACAAAATGAAATGCTTTACGTCGATTGAATATGCTATTGCATTTAAGTATTCAGGAGGTAGCGTGCGGTCTGTTGGCCCAGTTTGCGTACGTGTTTTCCTCGATTTTTCATACTTCCTTCTTCGAGTCGCTCTCCTGCTACGAGAACAGGGTCAATAATGAATACACCATCCGATATCTTCTCAGAGATCTAACATACTTGTATCTTCGCCGCGATCTGCTCTCGAGCAGCGTTCTCAGCAGCTAGCCTCTGCCTCCGAGTCTGGTCCACCCTATTCTTCATTTCCGGCGACATTTTCTGCGTCCCAAGTGAGGTCTGGGTCAGCACGACGAAACGACATGGGCAAGGTAGATATATGAAAGCGAGGAAAACGTACGTCGTAGAGTTGTTCGGGCGTCGGCGTCACAACTGCGAAAACAACAGAAGAGGGAGATGCCTCAGGCATTACGAGACATTTGGAATCGCGGCGCATGCGAACCTCTCATGAGAACATATCCCAGTCCCAAGACTGGAGACGAGTTGCAGACGAACCACAGGTTCCGACAGACACAGACGGTCCGAACAAAAAAAGTAAGATCAGTGTCATGTATGATAGTAAAGAGGAGAAGACCACGCACATCCACCAATAACCGCACTCGTTTTCATCCATGGCATTTGCGACATTGCTGTAGCTTTCGTTTTGTTGGTCTTCCTGCGCTATCCGCATTTTGCAATCAGTCTGCCTGTCACTATAAACAGCTATGTCATACACACATGTTCTTGAGCAGACAGAAACAGTAAAGTAGAAATTGCTTGTGAGAAAGATGGGATTTGTGCCGTGCTAGTGCAGCGTAGCGATGTCCTCCTCCTCCGTTTGCAGCCGGTCCATGCGGGAAAAGGGCGAATGATCGCCGGGTATGTCATCGTTGTCTCTTGCCAAATTTGGGATTTAGAGGTTTTCGTCGGCATCATCAAATGGCGTGCGCCAGATTTGATTTCAGAGATGCAGTGGAGCAGGTTCATAATATTTATAATCTTTGATTAATATTCATTTCTTCTGTCTCCAACAAACGAACAGTACTAGTGCTGGCTGGTGATTGCACCCGCGTTCAGTTACGGCGCATTCCCGCAACTACTGAGGAAGACCGGTGAACGAAGCTCAACTCTTTCGCACACACGTTCTTTCATTCACGACGAACAACAATCATGGGAAGCCCTCCTACCTTACATCTGAACAATCGGATGAAAGTCCGTTAACTCTAAACTTGACAAACATCTCCTCACCCTCACCCATTCGGAAATTAGAATTGTCGACGTGCAGCGCTTAACTGGACTTCGGGTGCCCAATCTTGATAAACTACACTGGCCTAAGATAGTAGGTAGCTCAGCTGAGCCGGCCAAGCCACTTTCGAAGAGGTCTTAGAACGGAGGCAGGCAAAAAGAAGGTCATCGGGCAAGGCTGGAACTGAGAACATATGACATATGACAAATGGGAGGGTGGCGGAGCTAGAATTTCATCTGGCTTCTACGAACCCCTAAAACGAACCCATCACCATTGAAACGTTGAGTAAATCTGCGAACCTACACCAATTCTGGTTCATAGTTGACAGAGACCGAAGAGCGTGGTGATGGTGAAGGGACCGTTGTCGCCGTCAAGCAGCAGGCTAGAAATGATTCTACTTCATATTCCCGATCCGTGACCCTTGTCGGAGAAGCCAATGTGAATTCGCTTATGCCCCCAAAAGTATAACTGTAAGTCGGGTCCGCCGGACGCACCTGCCACGAGGCAGAACACGAAAGCGAGCAGATCTAGAGCTTTAGCAATAATAAACTGTATCCGGGACAGGCGGGAAAACATTATACTCATACAGAAGTAGTAATGAAGAAGTAAAATAAATCAATGCTATCCTCAGCCGCAGCTTCAAATAAAAGAGAACGCCGATTTCGTCGCGAACCTTCAACTCATCCGTAATCAGGAAGCCTTGTTTACAGAAAAAAAGGAGATGGAGAATAAAGAAACGAGGGGTAGTAAGGCATGGAAGGTGCGAATACTCGGATCGTGGAACCACCTGCATACCGTAGGAAGCCAGTCAAGAGCCAGTGTCATTCACGCCTAGATACAACAACGAGTATTCGCACCCGCACTTGTACCGCACCTCGTGGTCTTAAAGCATCACCTCTTGCTCTATTCACTGATTCCCACGGTCAGTCGCTGAAGACACGGACCTCTTTTGACCTTGTGAATGGTGGTGACGATTGGCAGGTATAGCATCGTAGCCACTCGTACCGAGATCCGCAGGAAGAGTCGCGGACTCTTCAAGTGCCTCCTCGGCTAGAAGAGCGCGCTCCTCAGGCTCGGGAGTACGAGGCACTATACACTTTGGAGGGTTGACAAGACTATTGAACATGAACTATTTCAAATGAGAAGAGCGCGAAGCAAACCGACGTCGTTAGCTTGGCACTGTAGAGGACGTTAGAGTTGAGTTACGAATACTCACAGTTCCATAGCTGAAGTTGAAAAGCCAAGTGAGAGGCAATGTACACGTGAGCAGTTGAATGATAAGGAGTCTAATTATAGCTCACTTACACAAGGAGGGAGAAGCCAAGCACCTGGAGGACGGAGATCGGCCATAGAAGGCGTTCCCAACCAAGAAAGAGAGAAATTATCCATATGCTAAGTGTACGGCAAGTATCTGTCAGGCTCCTTGCAGTAGCCGAAACGTGGCGAGTGACGCTGAGTCCAAAAAAGTTGAAGAGCGAGATACTGATAGCGATCGCAATCCCCGACCATAGGACGGACGGTGTATCTAGCATCTGGTGCCATCCACGAGGAAGATCGAAGAATGTCGAACGGTCTGCGAAACGAGCAAGAACCGGCATGAAGATGAGAATCGTCAAGGTTCCAAACAGCCCTTCGAAACCGACGGCGACCAAAGGTGCTACAGAGTAGCGGCTCATAATCTTCTCTTCCACCACGAATTGCGTCGCAGTGCTGCATAGGATCAAAAGGATCGAAGCATCAATTTCGTGACGGACGGGGTATGATAGAAATAAACTGACAAAAGTTGCGCGAAGAGCACGAAAAAGACTCCGAGAAGCACTTTGGTCGCTTCTGGCTGTTCTATTGGCTCTGGACTCGGTAAATCTGCGGACCAAATGCTCGTCACTGAAGTTGTGACGGAGTTTACAACCTCCACGGCTGTCTCCTTGACTGTATCCTTGATCATCGACCCACTAAGTCCGACAATACACACGCCTGAAAACAAAAACAAAAAAGTATTGAGGACTCTGGATTAATGCAAAAAGAAAAAGGCTTGGGAACATTTGATATGCATACCTAATACGACAGTCAGAAGAGATAGCCACCTTCATGTATGTTGCGTGAGTACCGTTCGACAGATGTGCTGCAGATTCTATGGAAGACATACTGATACATCCACAAACGGCGATGCAAGAAGATCACGCTCAAAACGCCGACAAAGAGAACAACGGCGCCTCTGGTCATCTGATAAATAGAGACTGGAGAATAGAGAAGGCCGACGTTCATGAGCTAGTAAAAAATGAATTTCAACCCGAGAAGAGACTAGGGAAAAAATGAGAAGCGGACCGTTGTGCCGACAAGATCGCATGCTGCAGGCAACCAAAGAAGGAGAACCTTGTACCCGCGCAGAGGTTGAGATTCGGATTCGGGTTTAACGACCGAGTCAGCAGTAAGGTCCTCATCCGAATCGGAAGGAAGCTGGACGGCACGCGGCCTGAAGTGGTTGTAAAGCAATGAATAGAGGACGGGAAGGAAGCCTACGCGGGAGGAGTTCAGTTGAAGTAGTTGTTGAATGATGAAAAGAGAACAAGGATGGACGTACACAGCATTTCTCCGACTGGTACGGAGTGTAGTGAGAAGAATAGAAGAAGAAATTATAAAGTCAGCGAACGCGACAAGCCGGCAAGATGCGCGCAATACGAACGGAACATCTGCAAGGTCTGCCAGACAGGTTGCTCATAGAGGATGCGGCGGCGAGGATTGCGATCATCACAATTCTCGACACATTGCATATCCTGGAGGACGGCATACTTCAGTCCTTTTGCAACAGCACAGGAAAATGAAAACGTACCTGCCACTTGGACCAAAGGCTGTTGGACGAGCCCTATAGTACACGTGCGTATCAGCGCGCGGAGCTCAGTATTGGCCGGTAAGATGAGGATCACTTACGGTCGCAATCATTCCAACGATGAGGATAGAAATGTAAGCTCTATTGGCGGCAGCCATGGTGGACGACGGACTGGCCGATGGACGTCAAAGGCAGGGGATGAGGAGCTTTGCGGCTGAGGAAGAGAGTAAGAGAGAGCAGAGCTCCGTGGCCTGCCGTGCTCGCGCGTCTTGGCTATTACGTAGAGCTTACCACAAATGGAAAGTAAGTATTTCACGCATGCCATATCGGGAAGTACAAAACGGACGCAATTCTTTTGAATAAATAAATAAAATTTGAAATACAAATAAGTTAATTGAATTGATTATTATTGAATGAAAAGGATTTCGAAGCCCATCAACATCGAGAGTCCTTTCCACTAAGGATAAGTATCCCGCTCCAGTCGAATGCTCCTTCTCTCTTCGCACCTCTTCCCCATCCTCCATCTCCCCTCAAGCCTTCCTCGTCGCTGCAGCCATCTTCGTTCCCGACGTCGGGACGGGCTATTGTTAGCATTCATTCCGCCCGACTCCCAGCCGCCTGCATAGCCTACGCGCATCCCACGTATTCCGCTCCCTGCGTGTCCGTGCCGCCATGGTCAAACTCTCCATCCACTCATATCGCGGAAATTCCAACTCGCGCTTTTACCCTCATTCAGGTTATTTGGGTCTGACTCCGGTAAAAGTTGAAGGTGGTCAGTCCTCGTTTTCTTTGCTCCGTTGCCCTCGTTCTTCACCCCCGTTGCCTCCGCGTCTATGTCGATCATCCCATGTCCATGTCCATGATGCTCATTCATCTTCATGATCATTATTCTCTCTAGTGGTTCGCACCGCACTCGAAGAGGATCGCAAGCCGTTGACGGCAAGAAGCCTCGAGATCTCCGTGTCTTGTGTGGAGGTGCGTTTGGGACGCGTGGGTGCGACTCATTCAAATGTACTAGCGGAGTACACCCAGACGCTTTGGTCAAAACCAGCTTTAGTCGACTATGGTGACCTTGGGGACGGAGAGTTCCCCTTTAAAATCGTCGTACCGGCGAGCACGCCTGGTTTCAGTTACATCAATTTCCAGGATTACCGTGTTTTCTGGAAGGTGGAAGCAGGTTCGTCCCCCTAAATCCGTTTCGAGGCATATATGTTTTGTATGCTTACCCCGTCCAACAGTCATCAATCACGCCCCTGTCTTTGGAGTGGGCTCCCGAAAGCTCAAATCCTATGACATACCGCTCATACGCTATGACACAAATGTTCCCCGCCGAGACCATGCACTGTCCCCCACCAGAACCCTCGTCACTAACAAACCCCGTGCACCCGCCATTCAATATCAACTAGTGCAACCAACCAATCCAGTGGGTCCCTTGGACATAGTTACGATTTCTTTGCTGCTGCGGCCGGTCCATCCAGGAGTAGTTGTCAGAAGTGCTTCTTGCGTGGTTGAACGCCGTATCGAACTCTCAGAGACGACGCAACTGCCGCTACGCAGGTCCGCGAGTCCCACACCCAGCCCGCCAGCTCGATCACCTATCGACAGCGAAGGTAGCTCAGGATCAACGATACTTGGGTTCAATCACAACCGGGAAAATGACGCTTCTTACGCCGGCCAAGCTAGCTCAAGTACGACGCATTTGCTAGCCCCTCGAGGCGCGGAATCGTTGACGTCGTTGGCAAGTGCGAACACGACAGAAGCGATGGCGGCATTTGGTACCGAACAGCGCTCACAATTGATGCCCATCATGACCGACCTTCCACCGAAAACTATATCGCTTACCGTTGCCCACATCGACAGTTCGGGACCCTTTCAGAAAGATGCGACAGGCGCCTATCTCAAGTCCATGACACTACAATGGCCTGCCAATAAATCAAATAGCCATTGGGCGATGGGCGAGACTATGCAGACGGACATGATCAAAGTGCGATTCTTTATTCATGCCAAAGTGAGTAATCCGATCTATTCGGACTTTTTTATTATAAAAAAATTGACAACCCTTCTACCCTTTCTCGATCGTGTTTCATAGATCATTGTCTCGTCTGTGTCAACGGGAACTGAGACGGTAGAGTTGGAGGAGAGGGAGCTCCTTTTAATTCCTACAAACGATTCAGAACGGAAGCTTGCTATGACGAAATACACCGACGCCAGAGCTCGATCAAAGTCCAAGTCCCCCAGACGGAGCAAGACACCCCTTTCCGCAGTAGAAGGTTCTGATAACCAACAAACTCCATCTACTCCGGTACCCGCTTTACCACTACCACTTTCCCCCAGCCCGGTGGATAATAGGGGCTTCGTTGGTGGCCGTGTCTCCACGTCATCTAGTAAATCAGCAGGTTCAGCTGCGTCACATCCGTTACGGCGACCGCATACATCTGCAGGTGTCCGCGACAAAAACAGCTTGCGTTCCCACCATCGGCATCATGATCCTTTCCGGGAAAATAACGATCAGAATGAGAGAGGCAACGAAAGTCGAGACGAAACGCCACCCCTTCAGACCTTCCGCGCCCTCCGCCGACCGGAAACTGCACTTCCAAGTTCTATTAAATCGACTAAACCCACTAGCCCAAAAGATACCTCCCCAGCTTCAACATACCCATATCCACCTGCTCATGCTCGACGCAGTTCCCGCGAAATTGCGCACGCACACGCTCAGCATGATGTTCACCAACACGCTCACCAGCACCATATCACGTCCGTCCCCGTCCCCGCTTCTACGCCCCCCAGTGGATTTGCCAGCGATCCAGGAACAGTTCGCGCCTGGGAAGAAGAGCTAGCACGAATTGAAAGGACGTCCAGACGTGTGAGCGTGAACTTGGGGTTCAACTTGAAACGGTTACGGAGGTCAACGAGACCAAAGACACCGTCAAGTTCGGTGACTAGCGAATCGCCATGAAGATAGGCGACTGGTAGCATTATTTGCGGTTCCGAACTGTTACTCTCCAGACTACGCTTTTTTCTTTCCTCGTTTTCCCTCGTCTCGTGCGAGGTTCGGAGCTTTTTTCCAGGGATTTGCGGCCTTCTTTTCTCACCTTGGGAATTATCTGCCAGTCAATCGATTCGCGTCAAAACCTGTACGAATAACGGTTCTTCATACATTTCCGGCACATCTCACGTCTGCTTCGGTCAGATGTTGGCCTCACTGCTTTTCTTTTTGCCCTCGCATGATCATGGAACCATGTCGATCCCGTCAATATTTCTGCTTGCTTCTTCCAACGGAATCTCCGCTCTGGAGAAAACCGAGGTCTCCAGAGTCCACTCCGCACTTGAGCCAATCATAAAGCTTGGCGTCTACGAACGAAGCAGGCTCGATTCCCACAATCTCCGTCCTTCCCGTCGATGATACATCTTCTTTTCCATCATCACCGACTGATCTATCTATCCATCGGTTCCCTCGGCTCGCATATCCAACGTTTCGCTTATGATGATTTCTCGCAATCTATGCGCCAAACTATTCCCACTACCGACAATCTCAATCGCTAATCTCCCTGTTCGAGCTTTCTGGCGTTCTTTTGGACGAAGGAATCAATGCTCGGATGGCTGATCAACGACGATGGCTGAAGAAAATCGTGGGAACGTCCGAATGAAAAATGGAATACGCGTGTTCTGCACGATTTTATGTTGTACGGGTTCCCGTATTCGGGTAACGAGGATCTGTTTGGAGTTTCTTTCTCAATGAAGACCTCGATTTGACTCGATTCGGTTTGGGGCATGCGGTACGAGATGTTCGGGAAACGGTGGGCCGTCGGCAAGAACTTGAAGAACTCGGGCATTGTTGACAAAGTGCACAAAGCAACACCTTTCCGGTCGGACTCGGACTCGGCCTCGGATAGGCGCGGCGACGGAGTCGGGTTGTGGATCTGTCCGAGTTCGTCTGTTTTCCCAACTTCCGATTACAAACTTCTTTCCCTTGCGCAAGTTTGCGGTTCTGCACGCCTTTCTGTTGAAGGGGCGGTTGCACTTCCTACGGTGTGTGGGAGCGGCAGAATTCCAAAGGCCGTAACACACCTCTTCTGAATAACATGTCGCGCGTTCACCGTGGGTCATCGTCTCTCGAACTACATTCGCTCAGCGCCCACGGGTAGACGGACGTCCTCGTCGTTATCGCCAAACGAAGCCATTTTCGGAGGTGATCCTGGGACTAGCAATTTCTATATCGCCCAGTTCCCTTTCAAGACATTCCGACCCAAACGATTGAGGATCACGGAATCTTACCTTTCACATGACATCCTCTCGCACACTCTTCGCAGTTATGACTTCTGTATTATAAGCATATGCATCCTTGTCCGTGACTTCATGCATTCCCAGCGGTATCTTCATCCCTCATTGCTATCTGTCGATTTCATTCGTAACCAATTCAATTCAATATACCGTAATTCACTGCACCTCATACATGACTTGATCTTCTTGCTACCCGCTGTCCCCCAAACTTTCCATTTCTTGGTCTTCCATTTCTTTCATTCGACATAAGTTTATGTGTTGTATGTACCTACTAGCAATAGCGATTGGCCACTAAGACGAGATAAACATCGGATAAACAAGATAAAGCATGAAAAGATAATACACAAGCTAGTTGTACAGGTCTGGGGAACTTGCCGACAAAGAAGGGTTTCACCATAAAAGAAATGTTCACATCACACAGAAAATGAAGTAAAACAAGAGATAGTACAGATTGTTCGAAATGTCTTCCTCAGCGTTCTCCCAGTGTAAAGTTCTAACACGATCAAAGAGGCGCTTGTCGAACAGCTGACTTCCGGAGAGGTTTGATCGGTCTGCTGGGGCTTGCATTCGGACTCGAAGGAAGTGTCGTCCCTCCAAACTTGTCGTCCATCACCATCCCATCATCGTTTTCTTCTTCACCAAGGGAGCCCAACATCCCCCTCGTACCCATTCGCGGACGCGTCGGCGAATCGAGAACACGACTACCGCCAAAGTCTTTGCTACGAATCGCGGTAGAAACATCGTCAATTTCGTCTTCGTCTTCCACTTCCTCGTTGTCATCTCCAGAGGTATCTCCATACCCGCGTTTCTTCGGCGAGGGCGTGGGTGTAGGCAATCCTGTCCCTCCACCCATTCGCACACGTTCAGGAGGCGAAAACACGTCCGCGAGCGTGTCATTTGCTGAGCGGAAGATAGACGGCGGGCGTTTATATGCGTCTGCACTTGGAGAGCTCGAAGAAGACATGGAAGACGCGCTAGGTTTGACGGGAGAGGGGAAAGGGGTAGGAGTCATGGAGGGCATCGTACGCTGTGATGCGTATCCTTCATTCACACCTAATATACGTACATCTTCGTTAAGAGATGATCCGTTAGAGCATAAAAACCACTTACTGCGCCTCACGCGCGAGCCTATGTTTTGGAGACGCGCCGTCAAATCGTCCGAGAGCCTGCAGCACGAGAGAATGTGGCATGAGTTTCTGGGACCTGTCCGTTCGAAATAGCGGGTAACTTACGCGTTTTCGGAGGGCAGACGGGGTGCGTGAAGGGCTGTGTGGACGTCCTCCGTAAGGACACGCTTAGTTGGTGAGACAGACGCACTCATAGTTCGTTAGATGGAAAGTAGAAACGAAGATGGACTGCAAGGCGTGAGACTTGCGTACATTGCACTAATAACATGACCACCACGGAACAACACGCAGATCATCGGAGTTATAGTTTATCCCACTGGTTAGCGTACTCAAACTCAAGTTATACAGTACTAGTGTATCCTCTTCCTCTGGATAGTAACACTAGTACTAGTACTGGGAATAAGCACGACCCATGAATAAGCGTGGTCAAATCTATGACGCGTATCGAGTGTCAAAAATCCGCATTAACCATTAATATTTACCGTTCACTCCATTTGTCGAAGCATGGCTTTACAGCCAAATGGACCTCTGATTAAGCACACACTCCGAAAAAGCGCACCCAAACTCGTACATGGAGGGGCGTTTCTATTCAAAGGTTACACTGCAGCAAAAAAAATCTTATATGTCCAGGTGCCACAAGAGCTTATATTCGTTACTGAAAGCAAAGCATTATTGACTTGACAGTGATTTGTTCGTTGGGTATATGCATTCCTGAACCTCATACACGGCCTTCCTAACCCTAACCTGAAAGATAGGGAATCAGACATGAAAGCAAACTTAAGCATAAAGTTCAGCTCACCGTATCATGGAAGGCTTGATTCTGTTCGACGTACGTCCTTTCTTCGTCCTGGACCGCGGATTGGATCACTTCAAGCATCCGACCAAATATTCTCCTTCCCTTTCACACCCCATGGGTCATCATCTCCCTCCTCCGTCGTGATAGCAAGTCCAGTCTGCTCACTCGCTGACGGCTGCGCGTCGAATGTCTCGTCCGGAGGAATACCCCAGCCTCCATCATCGGCCTGCTCCTGTGCTGGACCGTCCTTTAGATGAGGTGCTCGGTCTCTCCTAGGGCCTCCGCGTCCTCTTCCGCGTTCTACATTGCTACCCCTTCCGCGCCCTCCTCCACCTCCCCTTCCCCTTCCTCCCCGGCCGCCTCTACCCCTTCCTCGCCCCCCTTCAGCAGTGGCTTTCATCTCAATATTTGTATTCCCGTCGTCAACAATTGGTGCCTGTCCCCAATCACCCACATCTCCGGCGTCAGCAGGTAGCCCCCAATCACCTCCTCCTGAGTTCGCCTCCACAGGAACCTCTCCCCAATCCGCACCTACACTCGTATCCATATTGTTTCCTTGCTGATTCCGATTCTGTCGACCTTCACCTCCACCACCCGTTCCGCCTTTATGCGAGTCCCATTCCCTCCCGGACACTTTGTCCATCTTTCTTCGCGCATTCGCAGCCCGTTTGTCGTTGATGTCTGCCTGTACGCGCTTCTGCTTGGCCTGCTTCGCGCGATCTGCAGCGCTTAGCTGTTCGAAAGCTTGCTGGTCTGCTTCGACGGCCTTCATTTGTCGTTGAAATGAAAACATGGTAGATAGGGATGGCATGTGAGTAAGTTGGATAAAGATATAACAGCATATGAAGAGGAAAACACGTACCGCGCGTCTTTCTTTGATTTTCTCGTTGTTTAGACGTATCCTCTCCATTCGCTCTTTCAATTCATCCTCAGACAGCTTTTCCTGTTGAGATAAGCAGGGAAATAATAGCATAAGAGTTCGATGTCAAAATATCATTGAAAATTCTGGCTCACCCTTTGCGGCCCACCCGTCAAGAACCTCGACGGGTTCAAGTACGGTGCATCCCGCTTCTTCTTGTCCCCACCTCCAGAAACTTTCTTATTCTTCTCGGCATCTTCCTTCTCCGTCTTCGGAGATGCAGCAGTACTAGCAGGTGTCTCAGGTGTCGATGTAGGTGAGGCTGCATCTGTGTTCTCGTCACCGATCTCAGTAAACTCGACCTTCTGGTCATCCGCGTTTAAGATCGCAGAATTTTCATTTGCTTTGTCTCCGCCACTGGTTGCCAGCACCTTTGGGTTTGATAAAGAAGGTTTGGCTTCAGTGGGATCTTGCAGAGCAGTTTGCACGTCCGCCATGGGAGAAAGAAAAGTTTGGTAGAGCGTGTATTAGTACCGTGTGGTGTTAACACTTGTTTTGCTGACTAAGCAAATATTCGTTCACTGTGCTGAGCCTCTACGTGTTGAATGACCACATAAGCTTCACTTAAATCACTTCGCACAATAATGAGTTTCTGAATAATGAAAGGGCATCTTATACGATAATATACGACAAGTCTACGAAGCACTGGGATATCATTCAACAACCTACCCCTGGGAGGGCCAAGGGTAGAGGCGAATACGCTAGATGTACATTCAACATTTTATGTGAGAAGGCGAGGCACATTTAAAGGGGGAAAATATTCAAGGAACTGAAGTGGAAAGGTATTAGAAACGACCTAGAATGCATTCATTCAGGGGGTATATATCGGATGGATAGGTGGGGATCTGGGTGTAGCTGTTCGGTGTTCGAGAGGTTGGGTAGGGCGGAAGGAGAGGTGGAAGAGGGAAAAACAAAAAGCGAGTAGAGTAGAACACAACATCAACAGCTTGAGTGGAACGAGAAAGCCCGACCAAAATCCAAAGGAAATATGAGAATGAAGCTACGCATTACACCGATTTAGAAAAAAATAAGCCCAAAGCATCAAAGCACCAGGCTGATGGTTTGATAGCCGACGATCTAAAGCATCGACATGGAAGAGCAGGAACCTGTGATTGTCTCGTAGGTGTACACGCAAGACACTGACACAACACGAGAACGACCGTGGAAGAGGGCCTAGGTGGCGGTGGCAGTTGGACCAGCTGCGACGATGGCTCCTAAGTTGATGATGCCTAAGTACATCTGTTGTATGTTGTTGGATGCAGTCGCGGTCGCGTACGAGCCGGATCCGGTAGGCACGGCAAGGCCATTTGAGGTGATATCTGCTGAGGACGAGGATGAAGAGGAGGCGCTTGATGAAGAGGTGGTCGTAGATGAGGATGTGGAGCTAGAAGAGGAGCTGGATGACGAGCTACTCGAAGATGACCATGTCGAGGAGGTTGAGGACCAGGTTGTGGTCGGCTCAGGAGACCAGGTGCTGGAAGAGGACCACGTAGACGAGGATGACCAGGACGAGGAAGACGACGACTGGCCTCCGTTATCACTGCCATCGTTATACCACCAATCACCATAGATCTAAGGGGATCGTGTTGAGAATGGAACCCTACGCAACGTCAACAAAGAATCAATCGCTTACCACTCCAATGTCCTCAGATGCAAAGAAGTTGAACAAGCTCGTCGAGAAATCCAGTCCACCGGGTGGGCATGTTGGACACTAAATTCGTATCGATTGGTATGCGGCAAACAGACAACAATCTCACATGTCCCATTTCGCACACTCACCTGATCCATGATGGTTGCCTGCGTCGTTTTGCCATTATAAGAGATCGTGATTTGCTTGAAACAATTAGGACCTGGGTAACCGCTACCATACATCTGGAGATGGTGCCTGTTTAATATAGGTTGCTACAGTAGAACGGTTCATGATGATGCTTACATCCGAGTTCAACGCGACGATGCTAGGCGGAGACAGAATCAGAGACTACATTTTTCGTTAATAAAAGCAAACCTGGAACGTACAATTGGTCGGAGGTGCTAGTCTGACCGCAAGATCCGCTGAGGATGCCAAAGCATACGAACTATCCGTCAGCAATGTACTTCAGAGTTAAAATACGCCAAGAACACATACAGTCCGACATCATAGAACGTAAACCGTGCGTTTGACGTGCGTTTCCCAAGTGAAACTGTATGGTTTGTGTCCCGTTCTTCGACGAGAGGCTCGGGCTTAGGGTCGCGCGCTGCAATGGCGCGATGATGACTCGTGTGGCGTACTTGATGTTCGCCCGCACTGACCGCTGCCGCAGCCAAAAGCGATCCCAATATAACAGAGAAGGCAAAGCGCATCGTGTTTGAGAGAATGCGGGTAAACTTGTCGATATATGTCTGGCTTTGAAGTCGTATTTGGGGCCAGTGACTGCCTAGTTTCGACTCGACAGATGAAGGGGCGATTGTTTTGATTGTTCGGGAAACGAGAGGAAAGAGGGAGACTGTAAGGGAGCGTGGAACGGGCAACAAAAAACGCACAGCGGGGGAGCTGGTGTTATATGCCGGATAATAAATGAGAGTGTCTGGTGGAAGGAAGGAAAGGAAATGAAAAATGCTGGAAGGGCGTGGTCCGTCGGTGTTCTTCATCAGTCGGGCGCGGCGGAAGACGCGCAAGGAAACTCGGTCTTTCTTGCTATTATGTAATAATTTCATCTCTCCCGCGTGTGTCCCTCAGGAACAGGGTTGCTGACTGAGTTGGTGTTAGTCTCGGTCATCCCACAAGAAACTTAAAAATTTCGTCTTGCTCTATGCTATCAGGTCATTACACATTACGAATCGCGAAGAAGGGATAGAAAGAGGGGGGAGAGAATGGAACAGGCAAAAAAATGTGTATGTAGACAAAATAAAATGTAAGAAAGAAAATCGGAACAAGACCAACCCTGCGAGGACCTTTCAGTCATTCGTTCGTTAAATACCAATCGCCCTCTCTCCTCATATGCTACCCTCCGCCATCATAGCGTTCATCCAAGTCCCATCGCAGTAGACCAATACCCGCTCAAGTGACACCTTATGGTTAACGAGAATCTTCGTCCGTTTGTGGTCCCGACAGCATACTCAGTTCCGGAACCTCGGTAGCAGGCGTCTCAGCCAATAGAGGCCGATGAGAAGGCGAATCCGGCGAAGACGGTAATTCATCGTACGAAGAACCCCCAGCGTTCTCCGATGCAAGCGTAGCAAGAGTATCGGTCGTAGCCATGCTATTTAATACCGGTGGCTGGGGTGCAGTTGGTGTTGGTTTCTGGAACCCTGTTACAGCATCGGGCGACACACTTGATTCGGACGTTGCAATTGTCAGCTTGGGATTTAAGGTATCGGCAGAGTCATCTTCTGGCGTATTCAGTAGTCTCTCTTCGTCGACATCTGCAGTGGCACCATCCTTCCTAACTTGAGAAATATCACGCGTCGCCTCCGCACTCTTCCGTAATGTCGACTCGCGAAGATTGGGTGTCGCAGAACCCGATCGTGACTGTGAAATAGGAGTTGGGGGAGCAGGTGTATTTGGCAGGGGGCCCTCCGGTCTGCCCATAGATAAAGGACTGTCATTCCCCAAAGAACCTGCTACAGGTGACGAACGTGAACCGCTGGCGGATCGAGGCGCAAGCAGCATGTGATTCTCAGCTTTCCGTTCTGCTTGCCGTCTCGCAACAGATTCAAACACATTATCAAACGCTTTGGGCGGAAGAGATGGCAATCGTGCATCGGACCTTGAAGTCGAAGGAATCGTTGAAGGCCCAGCTTCAGCGGGGCGTGTATCTGAGCCTGCAAGGTCTATTCCTTCCATCGCCTCCTTCTTCCTCTTTTCATCTGCTTCCTTTCGTTGTTGTTCCTCATGGTCAATGAGAGACAGACGCATCGCCTCCATGATCATAAGCTAGCAAATAATGAGCTACACTATGCTTACAACGAACCGCAGACCTCACCTCTTCCAAGTCTTGGCCACCCAAACCCATGGTACCCAGAAGCTGATTCAAGTCTTGATTCTGCTGCTGCTCTTGCTGCCGTCGCCTGGACCGTCGCCCTAGCCGTCCCTCGTTATTATTCGACTCATTCGTAGTTTGTTCCCCATTCGGAGCAACGGGTAAATCTCCGGCGGATAAAGGATGAATACGGCCGCTCGTTACACCGACGGGAATGAGCCTATCGCCAACTTGCCGCATAATTATGCGCCTGTTGGCTCTTCGAGCTACTGCAGCACGCACTGCCGCTAGCTTAGCTTCCCAGTCTGGCCTGATTTGGTCTACATTGCATTGATATGATGGAAGCACCGAGAAGGACGAGACGCGGATGAATAAGCCGATTCAGGAAGCAACGATAACCAGGCGCCTTACCGATGGTAACAACTTCAGCACTGTCAGCGCCAAAGCTTTTTCTTCGACCACCTATAGACGGTTGAGTAGCTGGGCGAGAGATACCGGGTATTGGATGCTGTGCAATGTCACAAGACGGGTAAGAATAGAAGGACACATGTCAACGCAATAGATCACACACAAAGCCGTCAGAACCAATGCCAGCTCTCCAGAAAGGTGGAGTATAAGTGACGCCGAAGTTCTCCTGCACACAATAAGGACATGCGGCGGGCTCGGAAACGATGTGAGTGGTGGTGGGCTCGCTGCGTTTGATCTGTACGAAACATTCTGTGCAAATGGCTTGATCACAGCATCGAGAACGGTTGATGTTCGGCGGGTAATACTACACGAATCAGCAAACGTTGAGCCCCAGCACAAATGGAAGCAGGAGCGGCATATGTTTCCTCTATCTACGCACCAAGAAGCAGATAGGACACTCCACTGCGCCTCTGTAGACCATAGCTTCCGGGAGCCTGCTCGGTTCCTTCAAAGCACCCGGTCTTCTGTTCATTTGACTAGCATTCGATCGGGACTGGGGCAACGGGGCAGGTGGGTGTTCTGTTCGCGATGCTGAATCGGAGTTTGCCACATCGCTCTCGGGCAATGGTTTGCGTGCGGCCATAATCCGTTCATCATCCCAATTCTCATCGTAGTCCTCCAAGGGCCTATAGAAAGGAGCGATACGACGGTCTGCGATGAGCTGAGTGACGATCTGCTGGTTCCAATCGGGAGTACCCGTGTAGACGCCTTGTGGGGACAGGAAGCCGTAGTCGACAGTCTCATCCTGGTGGCCGCGAGAGGAGGCGCTGTTTCCCATCGTCGAGGGCCGAAGCCCCTGTGATTGAAGCTGACCGGGGAAAGGTCAGCGGGGTAAGATAGCGAAAGGAAGGAGTGGCCGAAGAGGTACTATGTGAACGTGAAGGAAACCAGGAGAGCTTGGATGCTACGGACACAGACACGCGGGAGTCACAGACAAGCTTAGCTGCTGCTATGGCTATGAAGACGATGATGCGAATTAGTGACGCTTCCAAATCGGGACGAAAGCTACACTTACTAATACTTACTTAATGTAATAGATTGTTAATTGTAATCACAGGCTTCTCGTCAACTGATCGCAGTTCCTACCTTCTTCTTCCACTCTTTTCTCAATTATAACTACACTTTCTCACTCGCGACAACGTCTGGAGCACTGACCATGACTCTCAAATACACTCTCATCGGTGGGAAGTTTCCCTGGACTTTGTTATCCTATCCGTGGGTAAAATGCTCTCACGTGATACACCTCTGACGTGGTCATTTCGTCCAAATCGTCCAAGTTAAAAGTCTCGTTCCGCCTACGAATCCAGTTTCCAGACTCTTCACCTTCTCTCT
Organism: Hymenochaete sp. R1; assembly: GCA_019400425.1. Taxonomy (NCBI): domain Eukaryota; kingdom Fungi; phylum Basidiomycota; class Agaricomycetes; order Hymenochaetales; family Hymenochaetaceae; genus Hymenochaete; species Hymenochaete sp. R1. Next base: position 47,226 of record JAFREE010000004.1, read on the forward strand.
CCCATGGACGCTGCTTGGACAAAGTCGCCCGGCGACATCCTCGCTCACTTCCAGGTCGACTCCAATGCCGGTCTCTCTAAAGCGCATGTGGCAAAGAACAGGGAAGTGTACGGCAAGAACGGTAAGCGCCAATGTTCGAGCTTCCCAAAAGTTCTCAAAACTCATCCGTCTCTTTTCATTTATAGAACTCCCTGAAGACCCTACAACGCCCCTATGGGAGCTGATTCTTGAACAATTCAAGGACCAGCTCGTACTTATATTACTGGCTTCCGCGCTCATCTCGTTCGTCCTCGCGCTTCTTGAAGATTCTGACGGTACCACTAGCCGCGCTACCGCATTCGTTGAACCCCTTGTTATCCTTTTGATTCTCGTCGCAAATGCTACAGTTGGTGTCATTCAGGAAACTAATGCCGAGAAGGCTATAGACGTGAGTCTGCCCGAGTGTCCCTCTTTGCACTTTCGTTTTGGCTGAATATATTCGAATACGCGTTCAGGCTTTAAAGGAGTACTCGCCGGACGAGGCTACTGTGATTCGCAACGGTCAAACCGGCCGTATACATGCTTCAGAACTGGTGCCAGGCGACATTGTCTCTGTAGCTGTCGGTGACAAAGTCCCGGCCGACTGCAGGGTCCTCTCCATTTCATCCAGTAGCTTCCGTGTCGATCAGGCAATCTTGACAGGCGAAAGTGTTAGCGTCAATAAGTACGTAGACGTAGTACCCGATATACGAGCAGTCAAGCAAGACATGACAAATATGTTATTCTCTGTAAGTGTTGGATCCTTTTTTCACACACTCTCGAGTCCTTAATGTGTTCAATGGAAGGGAACGACCGTAGTGAATGGGACTGCTCGTGCGGTAGTAGTGTTCACTGGACAAAAGACAGCTATTGGCGACATTCACTTGTCCATAAGCTCGCAAATCAGTGAGAAGACACCGTTGAAGCGGAAGCTGGACGACTTTGGAGACAAATTGGCGAAGGTCATCACGGTCATCTGTATCCTTGTGTGGATAGTGAATATTCGTCACTTTGCAGACCCTTCGCATCATGGCATACTTAAGGGCGCTATCTATTACTTCAAGATCGCGGTCGCACTGGCGGTAGCTGCTATTCCTGAAGGTCTGGCTGCCGTTATCACGGCTTGCTTGGCATTGGGTACAAAAAAGATGGCGCAGAAAAACGCAATTGTTAGAAATTTACCGAGTGTTGAGACGCTTGGATGTACCAACGTCATTTGCTCAGACAAGACGGGAACATTAACCACGAACCAGATGAGCGTAGCAAGGGTAAGTGTAGTGTCTAACGCGTGTGCAATCACTCTAACATTTTCACCCATAGTTCTCCTTGATCTCACCTGAAGGTAATATCAGGGAATACACTGTGGAAGGGACAACATTTGCACCAAAAGGAGTCGTCAGTGATGTTTATGGCAAGGATGCTTCACCTGAATTGCGCTCTGGGCCCATAAAGCGTCTCGCAGAAATCGGTGCACTCTGTAACGACGCAAAAGTTGTATTTGATGAGGTATGTGAAAGTATTTGGTCTTGCCTCAGTCTGTAAATTGAATAAGCTCCTATAGCACAAAAATATCTACACCAGCGTCGGTGAACCAACGGAGGCCGCATTGCGAGTCCTTGCTGAGAAGCTTGGTCCCTTTGACGACTCACTTCCACCTTTCAAGGACCTCTCGGCTACCGCGAGGGCATCAGCTGTCTGTTCGCACTATGAAGCACATATCCCACGTTTAATGACCTTTGAATTCTCTCGTGATCGAAAGATGATGTCGGTCTTGGTCAATCGTGCAGGAACCTATTGTCTGTACGTCAAGGGCGCACCTGAGTCAGTTCTCGAGCGATGCACGAAGGCTTTAGTGAACGGCGCAACAGTACCTATTACTCCGGCTCTACGCTCTTCAATTCTACAACAGACATCGGAATATGGCGTACACGGTCTTAGGACACTAGCACTCGCATTTGTTGAACAGGCAGATCATGACGTATCCCACTACAAATCCAACAGTACCGCGGACTATGCCCGTTTCGAGCAGAATTTAACGTTCGTGTCTCTCGTTGGTATGCTTGACCCGCCTCGTCCCGAAGTCAAACTTGCCGTCGCGAACTGCAGAGCAGCCGGAATCCGTGTAGTCTGCATCACTGGCGATAATAAAGGCACGGCGGAGACGATCTGCAGGCAAATCGGCATCTTTAGCGAGGACGAGGACTTGACTGGCAAGAGCTATACGGGCAGGGAGCTCGATTCGTTGAGTCATGCGGAAAAAGTCGCAGCGGTTCAAAGGGCAAGTCTCTTCAGTCGCACAGAGCCAGGCCACAAGAGTCAGCTCGTCGACCTTCTTCAAGGACTAGGACTTGTTGTAGCAATGACTGGCGATGGTGTCAATGATGCTCCAGCGCTGAAGAAGGCGGATATCGGTGTAGCTATGGGTAGTGGAACTGATGTTGCTAAACTTGCTGCGGACATGGTTCTGGCGGACTCCAACTTCGCCACAATTGAAAAGGCGGTCGAGGAAGGACGTCTTATCTATAACAACACGAAACAGTTCATTCGTTACCTCAGTAAGTGGTATCAAACATCGTATCGCGCTACTTCCTAACCCGTTTCTTAGTCTCATCCAACATTGGAGAAGTGGTATCCATTTTCTTGACAGTTTTGCTTGGAATGCCAGAAGCCCTCATCCCTGTCCAACTTCTGTGGGTCAACCTCGTCACGGATAGTCTTCCCGCTACCGCTCTCGGCTTTAATCCAGCGGACCATTCGATCATGCGCTTGCCCCCTCGGAACAGTCGCGAACCTCTCGTCGGGTCTTGGTTGTTCTTCCGCTACGTCGTGATTGGGACATACGTTGGTTGTGCTACTGTGTTCGGATACGCCTGGTGGTTCATTTATTATTCGGGAGGCCCACAAATTACCTTCCATCAACTTGTACGTGCCTCCAAAGCATTATCTTTCAGACAATTTCTGACTCAGATTCCCAGACGAACTTCCATAAATGTGCATCCGCCTTCCCCGAAATTGGATGTGAAATGTTCTCGAACGACATGGCGAAAACTGCTACAACGATAAGCTTGTCCATTCTCGTGACCGTCGAGATGTTCAATGCCATGAATTCGTTGTCGGAGAACGAGAGTCTACTGCGTCTACCGGTTTGGAGGAATCCATTCCTTGTTGCCGCAATTGCATTGAGCATGGTTTTGCACGTCGCTATCCTCTACATCCCATTCTTCACGGTACGTTCTTGTCGTAACATCTCCTGTTGTAACATGGAATTAACGAGATTCCCCTCAGTCTCTCTTCGCCATCACTCCACTGAATTGGACGGAATGGAAAGCCGTACTGTACATTAGTTTCCCTGTCATCATCATAGATGAGGCGCTGAAATTTGTCTCGGTGAGCATTTCCTTCCCAATTCAACATCTTATAGTGGGCTGACAAGTTCTCCGACCAGGCTACCTTTGTCGCTCCACCCTCCAAAATGAAGGTCGAGTAGTGCTGTCTTACTTTACCTTAGAAGATCATTGTATTCTTATCTAAGAAGGGTATACACATATGATATTGACTGTAGTAGGCAATGACAGTTTGATCCCAGACAGAAAGACGATGGACCCCCTAGACCCAGAAGAACGACGAAAGAAAGGAAAACAGCAAGTTACAATATCGAAAACAATAGACAAACTCGGATAATTATCGAAAGCCAAGCCCTTCGTCTTGTCCCCACATCCGCACTAACCCCGCAAAACATCACAGAAGCATCGAAGCCACACACCCCAGCGCCAACCCAACGGACACAAACGCAGAGTGAGTCCTCTGAACGTTCCCTCTAGCACCCGAAAACAGATGGTTCCCATGATTCGAGACCCCTCCCTCCAAAATAGCTACGGTACCCTGCGCGCCAGCCGACAACGAGTAGTGCTCCTCAGTCGCAGCCTCCTCGTCATCGCCGTCCACGTTCGTCGGGAGAGCGTCGACCCCCGAACCTGTCGCCGTAGCCGCTACGACGGGCACAGTGAGGACGGACCCGTCGACGGTGATCGGACTCTCGGTGGCGATGGTGCTCAGGATCTCGAGGTCAGACACGAATTCGGAGGGCAAGTCCGTGCTGGAAGTCGCCGAGGCGCCGGATGACGACGACGACGTCTTGGAAGACGACCCCGAGTCGGAGCCCGCTGTGCTAGTCCCCCGCCCGGCGTTGGGGGTGCTGGAACTCGGGCCGGTGGGTTGACCAGCGTTCGCGTTCCTTGTCGATTGGGCGCCGTGATGGTGCTTCGAAGTGAAGTGCTGCAGGCCCAGTCCTGCCGTCTTCGATGAAATGCCGGCGTCCACCGTTGCGCGCTTGGGGTCGCCTTGGCCGTAGTGCCAGTCGCCGTACATGACGCCTTGGTTGGTACTTCCAAAGAAGTTGAAGAGGCCTTCGGAAAGGTCCAGAGCGCCGTACGGGCAGCTCGGGCACTAAAACAATTCGCGAATCGCGTTGAGTAATCGACTTCGTTTTACTAGGGATTATAGGGAACGGCAATGTGTGACTGCTCACCTCGTCTACGACCTGAGCTTGCGCTGTCTTTCCTTGAGCGGTGATCGAGATCATGTTGAAGCAGTGCGAGTTACCGTCCCATTGCTTAAACGGCACGTGAAAGCAAGACAAAGAAGAACGAGGTTGAGTATTTCCAACAACAAAAAAATCAATCGTCATTATCATTTTGCTCACCGCTGAGTTCAGTGCAACGACCTATATATACGATCACGCAGCGTCAAAAAGAAACCAAGCAGACAGGATTAGAAGAGGAGGGAAGAAGGGACGAAAAAGTGAAAGAAAAAACTCACAAAGTCTCCAGGGCTATTATTCTTGCCGCAAGCGCCATATCCAACCTGATAGTAAGTGAATCGCGCGTTCGACCCCTGCCTTCTCTCCAGGTGGCTAACATCGACCGCCTCTTGGCCCATTCCCGGAACAGGGGAGTGTACACTGACATGTACCTCGGGATTGACGGATGCGGTTGCGGTTGCGTGCAGGACCACGGCGGAGGCGTACGGCGCGAGGAGAATCAGTGGGAGAAGAGTAGCAGATAGCATGCTGTTGTTCTTTCCGAGCGTTTAACGATATGAAAGGTTGAAAGTGTTTTTTTGTTTTTGAAGCGAGGGTAAGGAGCGTGGGGATGATTTTTCTTCGCCGTTGGCTGCGAAAAGCGAGAAACGAGAGACTTATGCGTTGGAAAGCGATACGACGAGACGACGAGACCAGAGAGAAAGCGACAAGGCGAGACGAGACGAGACGAGACGAGACGAAAAGCAAAAAAGCAAGATGCACGAAAACAAGGGCGATTCCATTATTCATATACGACAGACATCGGGGCTGGTGAGGCTGGCCGCTGGTATCGACTTGAATATCGAGAGGCTGGTTGTCTGGGACCATATATTTCATCTTGGCCGACGAAAGAATATCGATATTAATGTTAGAGCAAAGCAGTCTCGTTTGGAATGCGACGGCCGGGTGGGCTATTCGTTGATTATGTGATAGGCTATACTGGTATTGGTCATTTGGCTCGAATAAAACGATATTCGGTTTGTTGCATACACGAAACAAAGTTCAGACGATCGCAAGAGCATACAATGAAGTCGCAGTCCAAAAAGCTTTTTCTTCGATGTTGAGTCGGGCAAAACTTCCGTACGTTGTCGTCAAGATCACCATCACTGACGCATCCCATTCATATTATACAAAGATACAAAATACATCTCACGCTCATAATACTACACCTCAATCACCCTCACACGACAAAAGAAAAAAGCCCCAAAGTATTCGAAAACAAAAACAAAATCTAAAAGAGTTTCGTATCATGATCACCACGTCTTCAGCCCAAACGTCTCCCCCTCAGGCACCGTCTTCAAAGTCACCCCATTCGCATCGCCCGTATTCGCAAACACCGTATTCCCCCACCACGTCGACAGCGTCCCCTCGCCGATCGTGCCGTCCCTCGGATACTGCAAGCAGAAGAAAACGAGCACGATCCCGATGGCGACGCCCGAGTCGAGGGCGGCGGAGAGCACGTAGTTGTATTTCGTCCACCAGTTGAAGTTCCGTCGGCGGACGAGGTAGTTGAAGATGAAGCCTACGATCGCCCAGGGAACGTAGTTGATGGCGGTTGCGGGTGGGACTAATGGAAGTGGATTTAATTATATTGGGTCAACGAAAAATTAATTCAAAGGCTGTAATAGGTATGAAGGACGCGCGACGTACTCTGTCCGATGCCGGTGAAGATGACGGGCGTGTTGATGTATTTCATCAGAGAGTTGGGGAACCTCTTCATGAGCAGGTAGCTAATCACCGGAGCGACGGCGCCGATGAGGAAAAAGAAAAGTAAGGGATAATAAAGTTGGCCATGCGAGAACTGTCTTTGTGGTCCAATGACGCCCCAAATAATCGAAGCGGTACCGAAGACTTCAGTTCCAGGGCAAATGAAACTGTCGGGCTGGTGGGGAGAACACATGCCACTATAATACAATCAACATGGCTGTATTACGACGCGTCAGATACCTGGAGACTTACTCAATGTTCGAGAACATCCAAGCTTGGACACCCAGTTGCGTCGTACCCGCGATAATGGTCGCGACCACCTGTCCGAAGAACATGGGTCGAGGCGGAACCTTCATGTAATGACCCAATTTCAAATCCGACGTGAATTGCATGGCCTGATACACCGAGTAATAACCCCAAGTCTTAAACATCATCATGGCGATCGGACGTCCAGGTAAAGCATAGCCGACGATAAGTTCAGTGATGACGTTTAACCCGACTTGTTGGTTCGTTATGGCTTGGATCATACCAACGGGGACTGTGTAGAAAAAGGCGACGAGGAGGGAGAGCACGAATGCCCAGACCGGCATATGTGTTGGCCAGACCTCAATGACGATGATGCCAGCCGCAAACATGGCGGCGAAGATGGTAAGATACCACCATTCAGAAACTTGAGGATACTTGCTCATGAGGCGCGCGTGGATGTCTGGCTGTTCGTGGATGGACCGGCGAGCCTGTGTCCAGATCTGCTTTCGGAAGTAAAGAAAGGCGTGCACCAGTGTGGAGGTGATCGCTGCGAAGGAAAGACCATACTGCAGAACGATTGATTAGTTTCTGCTAAGCTGAGCGAAGATTTGAAGTGTCCAAAAAAGGAACATTATAGTAAATTTCCTAGTTGAAACTCACACTTAAGGCAAATGTCGCCGATAAATATAGCGGGGAATACGAATGGTATTTGTCCAGATCGAGATTATTGTTTTCGTCCAATATTTTCGTGACGTCATAGGCCGCACCCGTGTTGTCGAAAGATCCACGTGACGATATCGGGAAATATTGGGTGTACCACGTGTTGGTGTAATAAATGATGGGCGTGAGAATCCAGAAGAATATAACGAAGCCCGCCGCTACGTTTGCCTCCGCCCACCACGGAGTGGCGAGGGGACTTCCTATGTATGCAATTTGACTCCAGTCGAAGGTGATAAGAGACATTCTATCGGAGAGAAAAGTCTGAGTAAGTTGGAATATTGTATAGTGAGGAGTGAAGCTTACCCAAGACCAGTTTCATATCCAAATAATTGATTCACAACGGTATTGTTTGGAGCGATCCAGCAGACCCACGAAAACACACCAAGTGCCTGCGGAATAGATGAGGGGGAAATCTCGGCTTTTTATCAATAACAACACTTACCTGGAAAATGTAACCTGGGAAGAAGTACCAGCAAGTCGAGGCGGCAAACGCGTAGAAAAAGAAGCGTTCTCGAGAAATTCCCTTGCGCGAACCGATACCCGCATAATTTTGTTGGTGAAGAGTATTGAAGAGAGCGCAATTGACCAAATTAGCTGGCCAGATCATCGAAGGCGGGAGCACCAGGAAGCGGCGAGCCACGCCGCAAATTGAAAACCCGATCAGCTGCGTGGACATCACCACAAGCCACTGGTACGAGAAGTTGTAGACTTGGTTGTAAAAGACGCGTTGCACTGCGATAATGTCGGTTGCGTAAGCCTGCGGGGCTGCTACTACGGCCATCACAGTGGCGAGCACCTAGGGCCGCAGTTTAGCTATGGGATGTGTGGCCGTCGATCACTATTCATTTACTTACATGCTCCTTCACGGTGAACGGACCCGGGTTGAGCGAAAGACCAAAAATAGAGACGTTTGGCATCACTTTGGCCCAGAGGCGGCCGAGCGGGAAGATAAGGAGCTGTGCTACCAACTAAGAAAGAAGGGGGGTGGGGGAAATTAGTGATGTTGGGCAGAAAACAGACTTTCGGAGAGACTGACATTTCCAATGGTGACACTTGGGTATCTGAAAGTGAAGAACTGATTCAAGCCACTCATAATCATGGCGAAGATAAGCCCCAGGACCCAGGAGCGAACAGTGGATGCGGGCATAGAAGGGTCATCCACGTTGGAGACCGCTGATCGCACCTAAGTGATGGGTGAAAGAGGTGAGTCGCGTGTGTCGAAACGAGAAAGGAATTCGGAGTCGTTGTACCTCTGGATAAGGACTGTCATCCTCAAAGTCGAGAGCCGCCTCCCTGTCGAAATTCGGGTCGTCAAACTCGGGCTCGACGTCGAGGTGAGCGTCTGCTGCATGGCCCTTCTCGACGTCGAACTTTTCGTCCTCGGACGAGGGGTAGGGTACTGTCTCCGGGGTAGACATAGTCTAACGAGTCAGTGGGATATACCGACGGGGGTCAGACTACTAGGGTAGCAGTAGGAAGGCAGGGGGGAGAGAAGGGGGTGAGGAAGGGGGGGGGGGCAAGGAGACAGCCTTGTGGAAGGCGAAGGAGACGGGGCACGGCATATAAAGGGTGGATGGGTCGAGTATAAAGATAGAACGAGGAAGAGCCGGTGTCGGAGGCAAGGGAAGGGAGAGAAGGGAGAGAAGAACATAGGATAGCTGTCGAGAGAGCACATGGAGTCGGAGTGTATTTTGTATTCAACTAATTGGTAGCGGTCGATAGAGGCAACTGACTGGCTCCTGGTCGACGTCCGGTTCCGTCTAACTCCCCGCTCAGCCCGAGTTGTCCAGATCTAATCATCATACGCACAAGATTATCCCACCTGGCACGCACACAGGTGCGATACGATACGATACGGTGCGGTACGATATGGATGAATTGCAAATTGCGGAGACTGTATGGTCGTTCATCGTCAGGTTGCGTGCTCCGACTACACCTCAGGCAGTGGTCGCAGGACAGGGGAGATGGACGGGGCCATGTGTCGACCGACCGGGAAGCACCAGTGACCATTTGCTGAGTAGGTTTTTGATGCTTCCCATGCTAGTACTACTAGTCTTGGCATCTTTTCTCGCCTTTGCACATCCAATAGCCTAAGTAGACTATAAAGACGCAACGTAGGCCAGCGCAAGAAGTACTACCGCCGTTGATCCTGCCATTGCATTGCATGAGAAAGCCAAGAAGTAAAGCCATCGATCGAAGTCTATTCTTCAGCCGTAATCTAGGGTCTTCCGTATATCGCTGGCAATTGTGTGTAGGATGTGTCTTGTGCCGACGGTTGCAAACGGGGAACCAGAGCCAGTGCTTCTCGACGTGTTCTACGGACTGAGTGAACACAATCCAAAATGCTTCCAGCGGCTTTCCATTTTGGGAATCATGCACACTTCCCACGCTCATCAGCTGTTTCCTCCACTAGTACTCTTTCGAGTCGACGCCATTAATATTCAATCCAATCCATCCTCGCTGCTAAGTCCAAATACCTAAATGGTGTTGTTGCCATTTTTCATTCAAGTTCCATCGACTTGGCAATCTCTACGACTCTAATTTCGGACATCTACCACCTATTGACTTCTTGTTGTCATTCAAAAAACTCGTAGGTGGCGATAAGCACAAGGTTTGATAGGATATCAATTTCTCTTTCAATACTTGTCAACCCTTTTGGATACGCTCACCCGACATTACCACAACCAGCACCAACGTACTTTCAGCTCTATTCAAGCACGTTAGCATCTGAAAACAACCGTTTATTATGCATGTCGAAGCGCCACGTGCTTACTGAATCCATTCTACTTCTTATCGTAGCGCACAGAGCAGGAACATACCAGTACCCGAACTACCGTGACGGACTCTTTTTGCCTTCAAGACCACAAGAAACTAGTATAAAAACACCGACACAGAACTGTCCAGCGAACTAACTCATCTCTTATATTTGTTATTCACCGGGATCGATTCCTTGGGCGTCGGCAGCAGGCGCTGATAACGAAACATAACTCTCTCTCTCGGTCGTTGCAAACTACGGTACGTCGCATTTCTACAACACTATGCAATCGCCCGCGCCTCCATTAGTACTGTCCGTCCCGTTTGCTTTTGCGAACGGTCAGTATCACCAGCGGATCTTATCAACGACTCGCAGAGCTTTGGCATACAAAAAAAAGAAACACCGACCCCGACTCAAAGACTCAAAAGAGTACAAACCCCATCAATCCAAATACTCTCCGAGTCCGAATCACGTTCCTCGAGGTCCCATCGACTCCGACTCCGACTCCGAATTTCATTTCAATCCCATCCCCATCGTCGATAGAGCGCCTCATTCAACTTTCCCCCCTTTCCCCTTGATGCACGGCCCAAATCTCCCCCGGACCTCCGCAGCAGCATGTGCTGCTTCGAACTGTCACGATAACGGTCCTTTCATACATGATGGTATACCAATATTATTCAGGCTCATCACCCACTCACTGTGCTCTATCTCTATCTATGCTCACGCGACCGTGTTCGAGCTGGTCCTTCGGGTAAAGGAGCACGCTGTCGTAGCCCACCCTCACCACGATGCCACGTACGATTTCGGATTTGTCCTCCGCCAGGGCTTCGAAGCCTACCTCCACCGGGGTGTGGGGAGTCGATACAGATTCGACCACAACACCCTTCACAAACAACAAACGAAAAGCACACGCAGACTAGTTCTATTTTAAGCTTTCAATTTCTGTTTTTGTTTGATTGCCTAATTTCAAAATGAAAATTTGGCGCACCACATGGTGTCGAAATATTGATGTCCCATGCCCATGCATGCCATTGCCAGAGGCACGAGGCCTGACAGACGGCAAGTTTAATCATCTCCGATCTTTATCGTCTCAAGGGTGGTAGGTAGGTCCTCCTTCCGGAATATTAATATTCCTGCGCCTCACTAGGATTCTTTCTGTGAGGATGCTAGTTATGGGTCAGCGACGAGGACGTACGATCAACATTTCAGTTGGAAGACATAGGAAGGAAGAAAAGAAGAAAGGAAACCACCATGATACACTTTCAAATTCTCACGCCTGCCATACATGCACTAAAACGGGTAACGAATGCCAATTTAGCCATCCGGCGGCTCAGGTAGTAGGTTTCTTCCCTTCCCTTCCCTTCTCATCCACCACTTACCTTACCACACCGTAACCAGCCAGCACGCGGCCCAAACTTGAATCTTCCTGCTTTCTGATCCAGGGTTTCTTTTTTTTTTTTGACAAAGAAGGGTCCCTATCACAAGAAAAGGAGCAAGCAGCCTGAGACCGATAAATGAGGAACGACTCGGAGGAACAACTGACTTGCCGGTGACTCGAAAGCGACTCTTCATCTTGTGATTCTTGTCCACATATATATGCCAGGAAGGAAGACCGACTTGAAGACCAAGGCGATCGATTTCAAGTTCCTCTCTTCCATCCCCCCCCCCCCCCCCTCTCTTTTCTCTCTTCTTTCGTACCACCCAAGAGTCAGCAAAGATCAGATCGCGGAGTCTATATCATGCATGATACCGACCCGGCCCGGCTTCAGATGAAGATGTAAAAATAGGCCACCAGCGCAGTACTAGTGCTTACAGATTGAGTTCCATCGTCGGCAATTGTCATTCAATCATCATCCTGCCTACCTATAACTTTGAATGAGCGTCATGAATGAAGGCAGCCTAGCCACCGACAAAAACTTGAAAGTAAAGTTTGGAAATAAATAAAAGAGAGAGAAGCCCTCCATCTATACCGGTTGTAGTGCTAATGACAGTGTGTGGAGTGTACTGTAGAGTGCGGTGTGTATGCCCCAGAAGCCCCTTCTAGTACTAGTACGCACTTGAAAAAAAAACAGTAAGTCCAAGTACCCCAAGTATACGTACTCCGAGGAAGGCGCGTTCGGGCTGCCTGAGATGCTGCCACTACTTTTTTTATGGACGTGAGTTATGTGAGCAAGTCATAGTCGGGGATGGACTCCGTGATCCCAGGCTTTCTACTCGCACCTACACATACATGTATAATATATATCTAGCAAGCGCATCTGCGAGTACCCCACAGACAAACTCTACCGTCTTAAATCTCACAGAAGAAAAAATAAATCTCGCAGCGATACAATCAAAATAAAAAAAATTGAGCTGAAAAGAATTGCATTTTTTCATTGTTGTGGGGTTCTACTCTTCGGTGATGTACGAGATCTCATGTCCCCTCCCCCTAGCCTCTCCTCTCCCCCAGCGCGATTCCCTCCTCACGCTAGCAAGCGTACAAGGCCGGGAAAAGCCTGCTTTTGTATACAAAAAAAAATGAAGAGAAAAGAACCATAAACCATAGAACGTAAGAGGAGAGAATGAAAGGAACGGAAGGAAGGAAGACTTGTGGGCGGGTGGGCATACTGGATGAACCGGCGTGGAAGAAAGGGGAAAGGAGAAAGAGAGGGGGTAAGAAACAAAGAAAGGAAAACCCCGTAGGTATGATGGTGTTTCGACAGGCTCAGACACCAGCCCCTGCGCGCATGTAACAGTAACAAAAGGTCCTACATTGTAAGGATGAGCCTCCTCACCAGAACAAGAGAAGCATAATACTGAAAAAGAAAAAGAAATAGAAAGGACTGAGACAGGAAAGCGTATCATGGGGGGTATCCACAGTATTTACGAAATCAAGACCAGTGGGTGGATGTAGTCTGGAGTTTGGTTTGTGAAAAGAAGAAGGGGAAAGCGAGTGTCTGGTAGGAGTGAAAAAAAATCAGTGGAACAATAGGGGGAAATTTGTGTTTTGATTTTAATTTCCAGAGCGAGCACACACATGAGGACGTTGGGATGCTGTTTATCATCTTCCGTGCCGTCGTTACATGTCATAAAACAGAAAAACTGTAAAAACGAAAAAAAAAAAAACAAGGAACATGAAGGGAAGATACCGGAAGCGACAACGACGAAGGCCCTTCTCTTTTCTATTTCACACTCGCCCACCGAGTCAGGCTTGATACGCCCCGACGTTCTGCTGTCCCTGCTGCTGATACATCTGATACATATATGCCTGATACAAGTGCGGTGGAATCTGCTGCTGGGGCATCGCGTACGGCGGGGCCTGCGAGACCGGCACGCTCATCATTGAACCCGCCTGCCCAAGACTCGGCGACGGAGCACTATACTGCATCGTGACTTGTGGCGGCGGCGGGGGAGACAAAGTCGCAGATGGCTGAGGAGTCTGGAGCATGGTTCCTCCGCTGCCATTGCGCCGCTGCGTTGGGCGTTGCTGATGATGGTGGCTGTTATTTTCGAGAACGGGCGAGCCTGCACCGAATGGGTTGAAAGGGTCGGCGGCGGGTGAGAAACCACTCGGAGAGGTGTTCGAACCCCGAGGGCCGCGGGCACTCGAAGGTCCGCTAGTGTTCTGCACGTTTCCTTGGTTATACATAGGGTCAATCTGTAATTGAGACGCAGGTGCTCCAGGCTGAGGAGTCATATGCGATTGACCACCCATCTGCAGAGCAGCCATCATCGACGCCAGGTTTTGGTCGTTCGTCGGGCTGCCATAATAGCTGCCTTGCGAAGAGGACTTTTTCAAGCCTGGAGACTGGCTCATACCGGCAGCGTAGTTTGCAGCGAAGTTGGAAACAGGCAATCCAACTTCTTCAATCAAACGGCGGTACGCCTGAGTTGCGATCACCTTGAGCTCGATTAAGACCCGCTTCGTGACCTCGAGATACGACGCTCGCTTTGATTGATCGATGAACGGACTCGTCAGAATCTTGTGTACAACCGCGACACCATTGACTTGGTCGCTCAGAACGTCCGCCAACACATGATCGCCCGTAGAGAAGAACAAAGAATCGACGATTTGCGTCGATGCATCCGGTTCCGATTTTTGATTCACAATGCGGAGGACGGTGAGCGATGCAAGTTTGTGCGTGCACAGGTGCGAGAGATGAGGCGTGAAACGAGGCGCAAGGAGTCTGTATCGGGAGGGGAAGCTGGAGGTATCCAGCAACCAAGTAAGAAGCAGAGCTCCATTGGGATTTGTCGCGAGAGGGATAGAATTGAGTATGATAGCAGTCGCCACCCGACGTCGCTGACTGACAGTCACGAGGTTGCTTTCCAAGCACGCCCTCATACTCCGAGCACCGAAGCGCCCTTGTGCAACCTCCCAAAGGCGGTCGATCATAGCATCGAAAATGAAATCATCATTCGGAGCACTGAATCGCAGACAGCATCTGTCATATATTCCATGAGAACAAGCGCATAGGGAGTTTTGCTAAGGGAGACTTACTGAATAACATAGTTCCCAAATTGATCCAAAAGAAGAGGAGGAGCGAATGCCCTCAAATTCTGCGCGACAAGGGCGATCTCCTCAGGAGCCTGCACGCACTCTATAATTTTTTGCGCGGCCCATGTCCCATTTTTATGGATTCCGATCATGGCAAGATGAGGGGCGATGCGCTCCAGCATGGCGAACCGAGGAACCGGAGAGCACTTTTCAAACAACTTTTGCACAACCTACAGAAAACCGTATCATGAGATATAATCCACGATGAATGTAGGAGAGCAATTTACGGTATTTCCAAGCCAGTCCGAGGCAAGGTCTACAATTTCTCCATCCAAAAAGTCACCAGCGACTTGATCGATTTCCTCGTTAGATAGCGTTCCGGAGTCCAGACGCTTGCGGAGTTCTCTAAGTTTAGAAGCGTCCCATCGCCTGTTATTTGGTCGTTCCGAAACCAATGGTATAGAGGTATAGTACATCATAGGAGGGCGGAAGTCTGAGAAGAATAAAATCATCAGACAGTTGTACAACGCGGGATTGAAGGGCTAGTCACTCACCAGCAAGTGCTTGGATATCAGCATCAGCATCAGCGTCGGAGGAGCCCTCACTCAACTCCTTCATGATCATCTGCTGCTCAGTTACGGATGGTGTCCATCCAGCCGGCTTCGAAGATGCGTCGCTCATGGCGGCGCTGGAGTGCAAACCCGAACCAATCATGCTCAACAAGAGGTTCGACCGGTAGTTCTCCACCGCACCTCCGATGACCTGCTGGTCTGCAGGAATCGTCGAAGCGCCCTTGATACTACGCAACGCATGGATGGTCGCTCCGACACTCAAATCACCAACGGACTGCATCGCAGGAACCCCGTTCGCATTCTCTCCTTCGCCGTTGCCTTCAGCACCGCTCTTGACCGGAACTTTTGCAAATCCAATGCGAATGGCACCGACATCACTTCCGAGGACGTCGCGGCCATTGAGCGCCTTGCGGGCGCGGACGGCATCATCCAAACGTTCGAAGTTGACTATACAAATCAAATTACATCAGCAAAAGACGGAAAGAAAATATCTGATTTAACACTCACTGAATCCACAGTTCTTGTGCGTCAAGACTCTGGCAGACTCGATGGGGCCGAAGGGGCTGAACACGCTCAAAATAGTAGCAGGAGTCGTCGATGAGGGAATAGACCCAATCCAGAGCGCACGTGTCGGAGTCGATTGCAATTGCGACTCGATACCACCCATAGCCGAATTGTTATTCCCGTTCGAGTTCTTTGATGAGCTGGAATTTCCTGATACCGCTGACCCTGCACTTTTGGCAGGTGCGACGGGAGCACTTTCTGCCTTTCCAAAGCCGATGCGCACTGCCTGGCCATTGGGCATGCCAATCTGGCCACCAAGACGGTTGAGAACATCATCCTTCGCTCTGATGGCATCTTCTTGGTCAACGAAGTTTACGAATCCGCATTCCTAATAAAAAGGGGGAAGTCACGTTTGCGCCTTGTTCGTAAATAGCAAACAAGTGTGCTAAATAAGATCACTTACCTTTTCCGGAAGAAGCCTCAGACTTTCGATAGCACCGTAAGGAGCGAAGACGTGGATTAGTTGTTCACTAGTGACCGACGAATCAAGATTGCCTATCCACAGGGATCGCGTCGGCGTCTGTATCTGTTGATTCTGGGCCTGCTCAGATTTGGGGGATAACGATCGGCCTTGCAACGACGGAGCCGCCAGATAACTATTGACGCGTCCGGCGGGGGTATCGGCCTGGGCAACGTATCTGTTAGGGCTTGTCACAGACTGCGTCGTCTTGTTCAAGCTGTTCCCAGCCGCGAGAGCGAGAGTGCCAGCAAGGGAATTTTGGTCGCCCAACAAATTGTTGCTATTGTACAAGTTGTGTTGGGTATCGACGGAAGGAATGTTGCGTTGGCCGGTCCGCGAAGGGTCGTCGAGGATGCCGACGGAGATTGCACGAGGCCGGGCATTCGCACTATTCACGCTCAAATGCTGCCCCTGCTTGAAGCCCTTCGCAACGAGTGAGTTATAGTAGTCCTGAGACATTCCGTTGTCGTAATTCTCGATCTGCTGATGTCCGTAACCGCTTCCGTAACTATCCAAGAGTCCTTCTTCCTCTTCGTCGGCATTGGGTGTGCCAAGGAGTGAAGAGCTTGTCGCGGCCGATCTCATGCGGTATGGACCAGAGACCGTGTTTGCACGAAGACGGCTTGGATTAGCGGATAGATTGCCAGCAATGGCTGCTTGCGCCTGGTTGCGAAGCTCGGAGAGCGTAGCCGCCGGTGGAGGACGAAGGTTATCATCTAGACCGAGATAATCTAACGTATGCACATCGAAGTCATCGCCGGAATCCATCGAAGTGACCGAACGCAACTCGTCAAGGCCAGGCAAGTTCGATCCGTTGCGATTGCTCGAAAGCCACGACGTCGAGAATATCGAGCCTCCTCCAAACGCATTGGACAAGCCCGCAGACGCAGGCAGGGTGAGCGACCCGGACCTCAGGCGGCTGTTACGTTCTGTGATGGCGGAAGTGGGTGCTGTAGAAGCGATGGAAGCAGAGTGACGTAGGGAGGGCCTCGCGGAAGCCATGCTCGCGCTCGACGGGGTGGCCGGCTGTTGGCCGTACGTGTCAAGGAAGGACTCGGTGGAACTTGGGAGCGTCTGCAAGGTCTCGGACGCGGCTGCAAAGCGCTGGGCAGCGAGCTGGACGTTGGAAGGCAAGGTTCCGGCCCTTGCCCTCCTGAAGCCAGGGGGATAATTTGTCGGAGGGAGCGGAGAAGCCTCGGATTGAGAGTTGGCAGAGGAAGGCATGTCGTTGGAGGGAGAACCCGTAGAGGCCATTGCCCTCAGTGCGGGTGGCCTGTACCTTGCTGCTGCCAACCTATCCTCGGCTTGGAGCTCTCTCGCCCTGAAGTAAAGCATAGAGTCAGGGATCTGTCAACGGAGACAAAAGCGACCAACACTACCTCTTCGCAAACGCAGCAGAGGGAGCTGGGGGAGGGGTTTTACCCGACGATCCTCTCGCATATCCAGTAGCCTCTTGAGCGGACAAGGACATGTTGAATGAAAACTTCGTCGACGAGGATTGGAAGGAGAGAAAAAAAAATTAAGGAAAGATCTGCTTTTCACAGCTGATTCTTTTTTTTCTTGTTTTTACTTTCTGTTCTGAGAAAGAGGAGTGGTCGTGAAATAACCAACGACCTGACAGGAAGAGGAGAAAAGAAGGAGGTTTGGGAACGGAGAGCTCGTCGGTAGACGGATGAAGGGAGATGTGGTGGGAGATGGATTACAGAAATACGTGTACGATGTCGTCGCAAATAATCCGAGAAAGTTAAGTATGAAAACTTTTCTTTTGGCCTCTTAGTAGAGAGCTAGTAAAGGATGGCACTAAGGTGTATTACGGACGATAGTGGGTAAAAAGGGGAGGGAGGACAAGGGACGATGGTGGTGGTGGTGAACAGACAGACACACCCTCCCTCCTCGAGTCCTTTCGACGAGAGAGTTCGACTGGCTGATCTGATCTCTCTTACAAAATCGCACGCTAATCCCGCACTCTCACTCACTCACTCACAAAGCATGCTCCCCCAACAATAATTATCATCTAAATCTCTGTCACCTCACCTCAATATTATTCCCTAGCAGAGCAGCCCGAGAACAAGACAAAATAGAGTCCGTCATCTTGGCTTTTGTCACCCATCGCCCGGCATCCGCCTATCTTCTCCCCAAACTCAAAAGCTTGACATGCAGCCACCGGTAGTCCCAGGCTTTCTCCATTGCTCGCTCTCTTCCACTCCTCGGAACACTCCCCTCGGAACAAAGGAACAAAGGGCAACAAACAAGTCAAAGAGACCTCTCAAAGGCAGCACTCCATACTAGGGATACCCACTGCCTTTGAAAGAAAGTGATCAACATCACACACGCACACACACACAAGCCGAAACGTGCATCAAAACCCAAGGGATCTTTTTTCCCTCCCTTTCAGTCCAGGCGAGGCAAGAAAAACAGAAGAAAAAGGAAGCACGCCCCATCCCGTCCTCCCGTCACCGCTGCCGCCGAGGTAATAGAAGAGCTCAAAGCTTACATCAGTATCAGTATCAGTAGGGCATTTGCATATAACTAACGCATGTTCCGTGCATCGTGCATCCAAGACGTGTGTGTATGAGAAGTCGAGTCTTCTTACATGTAAGAGGGCGATGAGAGAAGGGTGAGGTGAGGATGTGTAACGTTCATACACTCGAGGCGATCCAACTTACTTTCCCAGTATTTACTGTATTCTGACAAGAGACATGTAAGCTGACTACAGATGTACCGGTAGTTAAGATTATATCCACCCTCGCCTCCCTACATATGTATATGTTTATAAAACTCTTACAGCAGTACTAGTAAAAAAACTGGTGATCCAAGGACCGGCCCGGGAGCGTCCCATTCCCATTAATATTCTACTGTGCCATCCCAACTCGATCTGATCTGACGATGCCTAAACAGAACTTTTCACGTACCGATCCCGGTACCTAATAGTAATACGACCCATCAGTAACGAATGATAAAAAGAAAACTCCCATTCGCTCATAATTGATATCAACGGTGACGACCGTCGTGCAGCACTCGCACTCGTCACTCGTATAACGGCGGGACGGAACGACACACAGACGGAAGTATCCTCTTTCATCCAAATTCCAAGATTTTGTAACCGTCCGTCCGTGACACCCACCCGCACCAGCAGCAAATTCAAAACAAACGCTACGAAACCCAACCAGCCGATTTTCGCCTTTAGAAAAAAAAGTTGAAGGCCGCAACATTGATCCAAACCCACTTTCGTATTTACTTCAGTCGTGAGATTCTGCGAGCGCTCTATGATACAAGTTTTCGATCTGACAAAGAAAGAAAGAAAGAAAGGAAGGAAAAAGGGACAGGCAGCGGAGATTATTTGCGCGAGGAGGAAAACGTCGAATCGTTTTTTTTTTCATCTATTCTACGAGGGTTGAAGAACGAAAGACCGTAGAACGAAGATATAAAAAAAGCCTCGCTACCATCGGCCTGCAAAAAAATTCAAGGTGAAAGAAAGAGTTTTGAACCGAGGGCGACAAGTACTGAAGGGCGGAGATACTAAAGTTGAGGATATAAGCGAAATTTTTGCTAGCTGCGAACGGAACATGCACAAGGAAGTTCTCAATGTAAATTGAATAATTGAACAGAAGAAAAGTGGAGTTGATAAGACGACAGGAGGAAGGAAACAGCTTTCAAGGATACAAATCTACGGTTCTTTGGATTGACTCATCAGAAACGGCGAAATTGAAAGAAAATAAGATAATTGTGAGGCGAAGACGAACAAGATGCATAGGAAGCAGTGCTAAGAAAAGGGTTGAGTTGGGAAGAATTGGTGAAGATCAGACCGTAGCCAACGCAATTCAATTGGCATGAGAAACAAAACTCGGAAAGGGGAATAGAAAACTATTCGAAGGGAGGCATAAACGAACGGAACCCAAGTGAATGAAATTTCATGTGAACTTGGATCAATTGCGACAAAATAGTGCCGAAACATAAAAAAAAGGGAAGTGAGAAAGAGCGATAGTGGCATACCCAAGCGTAAACATAGGGAAAGGTGCTGCATGTCGAAGGGCATTGCCATAATGCTTAAACCGGAAAATCACATCAGTAAGCGGAAGTCTTGTTTCGCAGCCGGTCGCTTTTGCGTTGAGGTACAACTGTTGTCGCAACTCTCTTCGAGCGCCGCACAGAGGCCCTGGTCGGTTTCTCTTTCACAGTAGCCACCGGCGTTGCGTCTCCTGCACCTTCCTGCTCAATATCTGCATCGTTTTCATCAGCTTCGATATTACATTGCCTCGGCGGCTGCTTTCGTACTCGCTCCACGTCGCTTAAATGTTTGCTCGAACGCCTTTCCATAAGGCGATCGGTAGGACGAGTTGCAACAGCAAAGACGTTTGCAAATGGTGAAGGGGCAAGGGGAACTTGTCGCGTAGACTGTGGAGACTTTATGAGTTCCGGTGTCGCATCGGCCTGTTGAGCAGTTTGCCCTTCGACACGACGATCGGGATAAAAGCACAAACTCTGGAATACCTCCTCTTCCTGAGGGCTGAGCGGCGTTTCTGATGACGGAAGAGCATCCGTAGAATCACAACTACGGGGAAGCTCGATCATCATGTCGTTTGAAGGTTGAAGCAGATGATAGTCAACATCTTCAGCCGTATACATCCCTCGTTCCCAAGGAATCTTGGCTTCGCCAACGAGCACGGGAGAGACGTCGAATGTGCGAGTAGACTGTCGCGAAGGCACGCCTGGAATGGAAGTTCTTCGTGGTATAAGCCAAGGTTGGGACTGTTCTGCTGCAAGCGCCGTAGGGACTAGCGGGGAAGAGTCAGAGATTCGAACAATCGATTCCGGCTCGGGATCGTCAATTGCTGGAGGAGAAGCAGGGCCCGTGCTCTCGACATCGGTGTCGGGTGAGGAGACAGACCATGACGATCCAGGGCCGCTCAAGGAAGGTAACGCAGACGCTGATCTTGATGACTCTTCCGATGGCAATGGATAATCGACCGCATTGTCCTCGAAAGCGCAAGGTTCTGCTGTAGCAGCGGTAGAGAGGGTGCTTCGCGGTTCGCTTGCCCAACTGTTTTCATCTAAATCTTGCTTGCAAAGGCTGTCGGGGCCGAGGAGCTCCACGTCTTTCCATAAGGACCGTAATGCTGGTTCTTCTGGAGTGTTTGACGCACCGTCGTCTGCTGTCAGATCCACAATAGACGACCAGTCTGCCCCTTCCTTTTTGACACAAAGGGCATCTTCCTCTCCCTTAACAAGAACGTCGTGCGCCATCAGGTCGTCAAATCCATCGTCAATAGATAAGCTGAGACCATCCAAATTCAAATCAATGTCCTCAGACTTGACGTGCATGAGAGTCTGCGTGGAAGAGCGCTTTGAAGGAAGTTGTTCTTCTTCAGGTTCAACTTTCACTACATTGAGATCCAGGGATGAACTCGATGGCGCTGCCTGCGGCCACTCGTAAGCGAAATCGCCTTCGTGTTCCCATTTGACCTCCGGAGACATGGAGAGTGAAGTGATGTCCTCGTCGTCATCCCCGATTGAGAATTCGTCCTCAGAGTCGGGAGGTGGAGACGCGACACTGAAAGCTGCGCTAGGAGCTCGATCTCGTTGATACGAACCAAATGCATTGTTACACACGAAAGGGCGGGTGTCAACGCACGCTAGCTCAAGGCGTGGCTTTGTCTCTGGCCATTCGGAAAAGTAGGCGGAGGGCGAAGTCCCGGGAAGTGACGTATGCATGTTTCGGAAAGTCCCTTCTACTGGAGTATACGGAGGAATAGAAATTTGTTTTTGAAGCGGGAAGGGTGGGAATGTCCATGTAGGCTCGTTGCGTTTGACTTCTACGGATGACGGCGAAGACATTTGCTTCTCTACCCGTGGAGAATCCGTGTCCATGGCGCTTTCCTGCGCATTGGATTCGGCCTCCGAGTCAGATGAAGATGAGTCTGCCTCCTCGGGCTTCTCTCTCAAGCTGGTAAGGCATGGTCGCAACCGCAGAGTGAGCTTGATCTTTGGTGGCTTCTGGCCTTCAACAGGCTCTTCGTCCTCCGGTGACTGGCCCAAGACGCGGCGACTGGACGTCCGTTCACGTTTTCGTTTGATCCCGCATTTCACTTCATCACCTTTCCTGCCTTCGATTGTGGAAATGGCCGAACCTTCGGCAAAGTCACGCAAGGCTATCCCAGCACGTGCAAACGGGCATGGTGCGCCGGCTACCTTGCTAAGGTACCAGATTGTCGTGCCTCGTCGGAAGCACGTCAATCGTTCTTTAGTGTTGCCATTCTCATCGCATATATTCTTGTCTTTATTGGACACGTTCCCTCCTGTGCGAGAGTAGAGCGCAGGGAGGAGCGCGTCGTCTTTCTCGGTCCCCGAGAGAGTAAGGCGCATCAAGACTGGAAAGTCGTTCTGTTCCTCGCAGCGGGTGAGATGTGTACGGATGAAGAATGTTATTGCCTGGGATGCCGCGGAGACGCTGGTAAACAAGAAGGTCCAAATGAGTATACTAGAAACAACAAGACAAAAAAAAGAAAAACGCATATAGTTACCTCGGGCAGACGATACCACATTTCATTGCCAAATCTGTCAAGTCTTTGATGGTCATCGCTCGGTTATCCTGTAAAGAGATGAGGGGAGAGGCGCTGATCAGCATCGTGGAAGAATATTCTGACATGACAGATATGAAATTAGAGAAAGGAGAAATGGAGAGATTGAATTGGAAAGGGCGTGACGGGTATCCACGTGAGAAGAAGAAGCCCCCTTTAGCCTTCTTTATCAAATGAATTTAGAAAACAGCCGACAGGGAGAAACCGACCCGGGGACGCGGGCATGAAGTCGCGCGTTGAAACGGCTCACTCCAGAGCAGTCCACACACAAAGGACAAAGGATGACCGCCCACTTACCACCGACATGAATGCTTTCCCCATCGCCATGAACACCTTATTGCTTGCATCATCTGGGTGGAAAACAATTCCGGCAGGGGGAAATTCTGCCCCACACGTCGACGAATGTGGCTGTGCGTGTGGCTGCTGCTGCTGCTCGATGGTTTCCGACGGTCTCTGGCCAAACTCCACTGCATTGTCCCGTCCCGTTCCTCCAACCTTTGCGTTTTCATTCACCAGACCAGCCTGAGGAGTCCAAAGGGGGGATATTCGTCTCAAGGATGGTGTCGATTCGAGAACGGGGGAAATAGAGGCCTCTGTGGCATCTCGACGTTGGCGAGAGGGCTTGGTTCCGGCACCAGAACCTTGGCGTGTGCGGGTGGCGAAAGCTTGAGAGGTATCTGCATGAGCAGGAGAGGAGGATAGGATGGAAAGAGGGGAAAGGGAAGTAGAAGGTTGGTTCGAGGAAGATGGGAGAGAGAAAGGCTGGGGAGGATCGAGTGGAGAAGACTGGTGGTGAAAGGCGAAGAGTTGGTTGATGGTCATTAAAGATTAAAAGGGGGGAGCAAGTGAGATTATTGATGTTTGTATGCTTGAGAAAGTCGTTGACGGTCGTTGTGATTTGTCGGCCAGCGAGGAAAGAAGAGCAGAGTCGAGGAGGAAGAGAAGTGGTGGGTAGATGAGAGAAGGAGGGAGAGAGAGGGAAAGGGAGAGAAATTGAGGAGAGAGCTCGAGCTTAGGGGTTAAAGAGATTGAAAGGGACGGGAAAGGCTGAAAGGCAGGCTGAGGGCTCTCGCTTAACTCATACGCGTGATATCTCCCCTTCCCTCTGCGATCTAGAGGTCCGAAAAAAAGGGGCCGATCGCGGTAGTCCGGGGTCTTCTTCTTTCCTATTTTCGTATTTGATGTCATCATCTCTGACTCTGACACAATCTTTGTCAGTTTTTTTCACAACCCAACCATCCTCATTCGGTCAAATTTCTCTCAATCAAAAAAGAGGGAGGTCCCTTCTTCACTTTCCCCCTCCTTGCTTTTTTGCGTATCACCAGCACCAGCTCACAAGGTAGTAGTGCTGGCTGGCTCTGCCTTAAATCTTTTGCGCCACAGACAAGCTCATATTTCCTTGTTCTTCCATTTCTTGTATGATGCGGGCGCCCAAAACGCCCCATGGGGCGGAACTCAAACTCAATAGCCAGATAATAACACGATGCTCTTCCCACGATTAAACAATTCAGAGCCGAGACGACAATCAAACGCGCGTAAGCTCCCGTGCACCGCCTTGAAACTTCTTTTGTCTGAAAATTTCTCCACTAACGCACATAAGATCCCCTTGCGGTCTAGTTTGTCCCTCGGACCCCTGACACCAGGCGACGCGCCGTCATAACGATTTTTTGATCGGCAGCTTCCTCCACGGCGCGTCGAACGTTCTTTTTTTCGACCGCACGTCGTCGCTTCCGTCTACGCGTAAATGACCTGACCATGCCGACGCGTCGCAGACTACGGATTGCTTTTTCGCCCCTACATTCCCTGGTTATCTCAGAGTCACAAGCACACGTTCGTCTATCGAGGATATGGCGAGTTTCGTATTGAAAAAAATTATGCCCTTGCATGATGCATTATATCCCGAAATACCACTGATCTAGGTGATAAGACGGCCTTCGAAGCTTGCAGAAGAGTGAGTCTTGTCTTCTTCCTTTAATGAAGGCTTTCATATAGTAATGCGCGAAGAGACTACAATCTGACGAGTAACGATCTCCTTCGTTGCTGAAAGTGGGGGGGCTTTCAATACCATTCGGCATGGCTTGAAAGGCATGGCTTTGTCATCCAGGCTGCGAAAACCTGAGGGTAGAGGAAGGAGAAAAATAGCAGTCCGACAGTGCCGAATCTTTTGTAGGTCACCCTCAAGCATCGCCTCGGTACAAACAGCTGAGAAGCTGGTGCTAAAGATAGCAGCCTGGATACCCATCATGCAATCAGTCAGTACTAGTGGCCTGGGCAAAATCGTGACCTACTCGTGCGCTCCAATTTAAAATCCGGCCGACTTGTGGATGTCGACGTGTCACTGACGTAGTAGGTTGCGCAACATAGAATCGGATTGATGAAAGCGGCGTGATCCTGTTGCATCTCCGACGACTGAATTGAAATCGATTGGGGCGCTCGAAGCACAGCCCTAGAAGCAAGCAGCATCGCAAACAATTGATTATCGGAATCATAGAGAGCACAAGGACGCCTACAAGTTTGGGAACCCACTCGCCTTTTTCTCTCGACTCCCAACAAAGCCTGTGCAAAAGACGAATAAGTGTAATTCAATCGCGCAATGCTTCCGTGATAACCTTACCAAAAAGAAGCCCTTATTCTATTCGCAAGGAGAGGGAGAGGGATGAGAGATTGAAAGCGTTATGAGGATTTAGACGCTCAGCACCACTTGATAATTTTTCCGCCGTGTGGATCGAAGAGCAGAGGCGACCATGGGACACAATGTCGGGCGCCCGAAGCCTCTTTTCGCTTTTCCTGATCTTTGTCCGGCGATTGCCTAGAAAGGCGCTATAGTCGTAGAGAGTAGCCTTGGCCCCAGACTCTCTTCTCCGTTACGAAGGCATAATGGGGGCCCAAGCTGTAGTTCACAGATCGCAGGGGATGAGGAGCGCAAAGCTACAGACTGACTCCTTTGACACGTATGACTCTGGAGATTCCCGCTTGATTTCATCGACAGTCATCTGGGAGGACAACGTGGATGTTGGCAGGACTACGAGGTAAACTAAGCCGTTGAGGGGAGAGAAAAAAAAGTACGTCAGGGAAAGGGAAGGAGACGGGACGACCTCGAGGGCTCAAGCGAGCCCCTATGGCGTAACTGCTGCATTGAATAGAAACGCCTTCTCGATCTGCGCCTGTAAGGAAGAAAGAAAACACCGATAATTTTCTTTTTCATGAAGTTGCAAGCATAAGGCATTGATATTCCATCCGCCCGTAGGTTTGCGACCTTATATGTTTTGTCGAGTATCAATGCAAGACGAGTCAGTTGAGAGGAAGATGTGATTCGGGAGCGCCGGTGAACAGAGTCATTTCCACAACAACATGAAGGGAAATGAAGAGGCGCTGCAAGTCCTGTGCGCTGTGTCGTTTGAAATTTCTGATACCGTCGGGCCATTCTTTTGCTTACGTACAAGATTATTCCCATATTTGAATCCAACTTCGAGTTGTCCCTGACTTTCTCCGGACCACCTTCGACGCGCAACGTCTTTCCAGGGCCTTCCTCCTCCCTCCCTTCTCTCTCTTCCTAACCACCACCACCATTGGTCCTCTCAGTCGAGTCATTGTTCACAGCCTTGCCGTCGTGCATTCGTATTTAGTTCCACAGCTCTCTCTGTCCTGATTCTCCTTATCCTTCTATACACCCTGTCGTCTTCTATCTCCTTCTATACGTCGAGGCGCCCATTGCTTTTCTCATCATGGACGCCTTTAAATCCCTAGTTTCGCCTCTTGTCGGTGGGGCGGCGAGCAACAGCATGGTGGACGGGATGAAGCTGGTTGTACTAGGAGGAACCGTAGAAACAGCTCGTCGTCTGTCGAGCTCTGCCTGGTACGCGTCCCCTCTCCCTCTCGCTCCTAACCGAGTCATCCTCTCACGCTTATTTCATTTGCTTGTTCTAGGTCTTCCTTCGTCAACTGTATGTCCCTTTCACTCTTCACACCGCAGTAGACAATGGGAATGATTTCTAACTCAAATGCCCCTATCCAGCCTTCTTCCTCACCGCACACTTCTCGGAAGAAGACTATCCTTATGACTGGTTGATGCTCTGGCTGTCGAAACGGCCCGAATGGCAGCGCTCTCGCGAGTTCGAGACCACAACGCGTACTATCTCCCCTGGTATGAAGTCCTCGGTGGATAACTCCTTTGGGGATGACGACCTGGAGGACGCAGAGCCATCGAGCTCTGACGACTTGTCGCCAGGCATGGCGAAGACGCGTGTCGTCTTCCAACCCACATTCGACAGTACACACACCATCTTCTACCGGGGCCACTGGCTACGTGTACGCCGAAGCAGAAAGAGCGACAGCGATTTGGAGGTGCTGTCCGTCAGGTGAGCCTTCCTTTCCCCGCAATTGTCGTCCTTGTATCGAAGGCTCGCTTCGGAGGTCGGAGACCCTTTCCGGTCATCCCGATTATTCGGTTCTCGGTTTGAGCCACATCTCCAGCGCGTTCTAGATTTGGCCCCGCCTTTGCTGACAAATATTTATCTATTTTCCCACAGCGTCGTTGCTCGCAATAACAGTGTCTTGAAGCAGCTCGTCCTTCAGGCCAAGCGCGAGTATGAAGCAGAGGCCATTCACCGGATACAAATTTACTTCGCAGACGCGCATGGGTCTTGGAGATGGACGGATTCGCGCCACAAGCGTCCTATGGAGTCTATTGTATTAGAACCTGGTGTGAAAGAGATGCTTCTTTCTGATACCAGAGATTTCTTGCGGTCAGAAAAGGTCAGTTGAATCTCTTCTCCACATGACAAGCTGGGGGAAGGTCAGAATTCATCATCTTCGTCTTCTTAGTGGTACGCTGATAGGGGCATTCCATTCCGGAGAGGTTATCTCCTTCATGGTGTTCCCGGGTCAGGCAAATCTTCTTTGATTCATGCAATTGCTGGTGCCCTCATGCTCGACATCTACGTCGTTTCGTTGTCATCTTCTTGGATGAACGACTCCACTCTTACGACGTTGATGGGTCGCGTCCCGAACCGGTGTATCGTCCTTCTCGAGGATCTCGATGCTGCATTCACACGTTCGACATCGCGTGACCACGGGTCAACCGGTGCCCCTGGTCCCCGGAGACGAAATGGGAACAATTCTTCTGATAACAAAGATGATTCGGACACTGACGACGATGACGACAATGGGAACAATAAGAATAAAAAGAAAAAGAAGGACGACTCCCTTTCTGAAGTCAACACGCTTTCTCTTTCAGGCTTGCTCAATGCCCTTGATGGTGTTGCTGCGTCTGAGGGTCGTATCCTCTTTGCGACAACGAATCACCTTGAAAGGCTCGACCCTGCCCTCTCACGCCCAGGCCGCATGGACGTATGGGTAGAATTCAAAAATGCTAGCCCCTGGCAAGCGGAAGCTTTGTTCCGGAATTTCTTCCCCAGCTCGGATGAAGAATTCGAGGAGCGCGAGGGCGAGCTCGAAGGCGTCAACCTTCCAAGCGTTCCGGGCACGCCTTCCACAACAGCATCTTCGAGCGCGTTCACTGATATTTCATCCTTATCTATCGGTGGCTCAAGCCAATCGTCATCATCAAGCGCCTCCCTTAAGTCGCCCGCTTCTCCGGCCCGCACGGGTTTCGGGTCTCAGAATACTGCTTATCTCCCGCCGCCACCTGATCCGGAGATCGCAGCTGCTTCCCACTCTGCCCGACCACTTGACGCTGCGAACTTGAACCGTCTTGCAAAGCAATTTGCTGATTCGATACCGAAAGACGAATTCAGTGTGGCCGCCCTTCAAGGCTGTGAGTTCTCCTTGCTTTCTCACACGTGAAATGTATTGATGGAGTTTTCCATCAGATCTCCTTAAGAACAAGTCGAGACCTGAGGCCGCGGCTGAAGGTGCGGCACCATGGGTGACCTCTGAGCGTGAGATGCGCGTGCGCCTGCAACGGGAGCGCGAAGCACGTGAGTTAAAAGAAAAGGTGGAGCGTGAGCAACGGAGGAAGGAGGTGCGAGAGAGGCGAGCACGGGAGGCGAAGGAGAAGGAAGAAAAGGAGCGCGAGGAAAAGGCCGAGAGGGACAAGAAGGAACGCGAGGGAAAAGCTGCTGCGGCTGCCACTACGGTATCGTCGAACGTGGCCGCGATACCTCCTCCCCCTCCTCCACCAGCACCAATTGCCAAGCCCGATGAGGCTGAGAGCGGTGACGAGTGCTGACTAGATGCGCTTGAGGACTTAGAGACAGGCTTTGCACTAATTGCATCGAATGGTGCTTAGTGCTTGGTGTCTGCCGCTTTGACAATTTAACAGAAGGGTGCAATCTGGCACTGCTTCGCAAGACTATCGATGACTTTCGTCACGTTCAAGCACGTCCCCCCACGAATAATCTCCCATTTTTATAAGCATTTCCTCAAACATTTTATCCTCATTTCAGTTCAATTTTTATCTTGACTCGACGCATCTCCTTACACCACACTCCCCGATTCCCCCCGGATCTAACTTCCTTTTGTATACTAATTAAACCTGAGCACAGTTCATATCTGTTACTTCCGTCGCTGTATAACATTGACCCTTGTTATTCTTTTTGACCTTCCTTGTTTCATAAGGCTTTCTTGTTCTGTGGATTGATTGACGTTTTTCCACCTTTTCTGCGCAATTGGTCGCTTGTCTTTTTTTTGGCGCTTTTTCATCGATCAACCATTTGGTACGACTCAAACCCACTTCCCCACAAGTTTTACATGATTGCGGTTTCGTTTTTGGTCTAGTAGTGTTATGAGAGCCCGTAAATCGTCGAAAAATACAATGGCATACGTGTTTACTCTCATCGACTCGAGCCAACTGCCTGTGCGCAGTAGTTCTGTTTCTTCAGATGTTGAGGATGAGACAAACTGCGCCAAACAACGCGAAAATCGACGCGTTTTCGGCACGTGCGCCGAGGATGTCATACGTCCAGACCGACTTCGTTCTGTGCTTGTGTACGTACCTCTTACCCCTGCCATCACCTATACTTGAGTTTTGGTCGCAAAAAAATCAGCGCGAAATAGTCAACGCAACATGGGAGGCTCGAGTTCCAAAGTCTCTCGAAAGCTCCCGACGAAACCTTCGCCGTCATGGGCGGGAGCAAGGATGGAGAGAGTGCCTCCGCAGAGCACACGTCCGCCAGCACTGGCAGACGCTCTTGCAAGCGAGTCTAAGAATCCAGGTACGTTGCTTCACCGCTGTTCTCGCTCTTCCAATGGTGCTGAAGTTCTTTATTCGGGTTTTGTATTGGAAGCTATTGAGCAGGACGCAGGAGACCCTGATTTCCTCAAGAAACTCACTCAGCTCGGTCCTGTGAAGGTCGACCATCACATGTCCTCGTTCCAAGCTGTGCGTCTACTCTACTTCATAACATTTACTATCCAACGTCCCTTTACCCCATATCTCATAATCTCAACCTCCACCCCGTTCAGAATCCCCACATGCACCACGTTCTCCAATCCCGATCTACCTCCGAGCAAGAAGCCGCCTCATTCACACCCCCACGCAACCGCCTCCTCGCCAGCGCCCTCTTCGACGCCCTAGAAGAGCGGAAACGGCTCGTAGACCGCTCACCGGAAGAGATGAGGAAGCTTGCATCGAGACATAATGTCGATGCGGATGTGCTGGAGAGGTTGGCAAGGGTTGTGAATACGCCGAGCGAGGTGGAGGAGTCGAGGAGGAAGGTGGTGGATGAGGAGGGGCAGGAGAGGTATACGGTACTGGTAAGTTCATTATGGATTCGTTATGCTCGATATTGGTGTACTGACTGCGGATTGTAGGCTGGTTGGGTAGACCATACGACGGATGTGCGAGAAACCGCTAGTAAATCACCTTAAATCGACTCGGCCTAACCCAGCATAATCCACACATATGACTTTGTAATGATAGGGGTAATTACAATATATTAATTCACATGCTCTGTACAAGGGTGACAAATCAATCCTTTGGGTCGGATTACCATAAGTGCCTCAATCTGGAGAAAGAGTTTAGAAGGCTTGATGTTGGAAAAGGTTTTCACCAACAGTACCTCGGAGCGCAAGGTCGCAGTGAGACCCAGCGCGGTTCCTTGACATCTCTGGGCTTGAGTCGATGCCGTTCGAATGAAATGATAAAATGGGAGTGTATAATCATAATGACCCAAAAATCTCATCTATCTCGTTCCTCTTCTTTCTCTTCTTCTTCGGTTCCTTTTCATCGTGTACTTTGTACTTCGAAGCCTTCGGGGCAGACGAGATAGAAGTGTTCTGCACGGTGGGTGGGATATAAGAGATAACAGACGACTTTGCAAGTGAGTTTTCAACAACTCGAGCGTCAGCCTTTGCAGTCTGCTGAGCATCATACGAATCTAAGAAATTGTTGCCGACGTCGAGACCAGTTTCTGCGCAGGGATTTGATTGCAATTCGATAGGATTGTGATTAGACATGTACTGGCGTGCGTCCAATACAGGTGGAGATCTTTCGTTTTCATGTGGCACGCCGTTCCCTAAGATTCCTTTAGAAGTGTTTATTTCTTTCATGTTCTGACACCAAGCCAACATTAGCATGAAGCCAGTTTACAGCAGCAAAGATACGCACGATACTTGCAAGTAGTGAGGATAAAACGCTAGAAAGTTCCTCCATTGTTTCGGAGAACTCCGCCATGAGCATGTATAAACGAGAGACAATAGCGACGAAGAGGAGTATCGTTTGAAGAAAGTAGCTCGTTTGTAGCATCAGTTCCAGTGCACTAAACGGCTTGTCAAAAACAATACATTGATACGGGTGAGGTGACGTACTGATATGCCTTTTGATATCTTTCGCGCGCCTAGTGAGATGTCAGCTCTGTAAAAGACCTTGTATTTCTTTTATACGAACCTGACCGAGAAATTCGAGACATTCTTGCACACGACGCTTGCTGGGAGTGACAAAAGATTTGTTCGGGACCTGTGACCAAGGACCTCTCAGAACCTTTGGGCTACAGACATTAGAATGCGCATGAGGTCAAGCATGACAATCACTTACTTTCGCTCCGAATCGTTCGAGGTGTAGAATGCATAGCGGAGGTCATCAACTAGTGCAGTGACTCGCAGTTCAGCAAAGCGACGGCCAAGCTTTCGAAC
Organism: Hymenochaete sp. R1; assembly: GCA_019400425.1. Classification (NCBI taxonomy): domain Eukaryota; kingdom Fungi; phylum Basidiomycota; class Agaricomycetes; order Hymenochaetales; family Hymenochaetaceae; genus Hymenochaete; species Hymenochaete sp. R1. The sequence goes on from JAFREE010000004.1 coordinate 78,995, forward strand.
TTCCTCTATTCGCCGCCAGAAAATAGCAGACCGATGTTGATTAACTCCTTTATAATAAAGACGTTCGAGGACTCGCAGTTCATCTTGGAAGCATTCTTCTAGGGGCTTAAGCTGTTGGGCAAAACCTCGGAGTTGCTTTAAAGTCGAGTCGATAGCGTGTATTTGATCCTGCGGAACTTCCGACCGGTCGACCGAGATGAGCTTCGGCTTCTTTGGATTCCGAGCTGCAGTCATCCAAGTCGAAATGATGACGATGGAGGCAGTGGCCAAGTCACGAATTAGTGAAGCCATTACTCAGGCCAAAGTGATGCATCTGATCGACAGCACCAGCTCAACTCAGACGAGCCTGTGCGGCAGACAACCGACTCTCTTCTCATCCTCATTGCACTTTCACGATTACGGCGGAGACGCCAACGACATCATTCATTGTAACGTTTGTCCATGAGCCAGGGTCAAGATGCCAAGTTCTTCCAGCGGGGAAAGATTCAGGTCCGTATTCTCACTGGCTCGGCGCGTGTCCTGAATGCCTAATGCGCTTTGAATGTCTTGCAGGAGTTTCGTGCCGAGCTCGCTGCGGCCGAGGCAAAGGACAAAAAGTTCCAAAAACGAAAGGTCGTACTTAAGAAGATTGTAGCAAACATTACGATGGGCAACGACAGTATGTTGGAATAACCTGAAAGCTCACACGAAAACGATTGATTCACCATCCGTCAGTGTCCCCGCTGTTCCCAGACGTTGTTGCTTGCCTAGGAACTCCTCTGCTTGAGATCAAGAAAAGTACGTTCTCGAGCAAATCAAACAAATACATCCGCCAACGCTGAGCTACCAAAGTGGTGTATCTATTTCTTGTTAGCTATGGGAGGTCAAAGCCGGACCAAATCCAGATCGTCATTCCGAGCTTCCTTCAAGTAAGAAGCATAGATCTTCTTCCTCGTACTCCGAGTCTTATGATCGAACTTAGGACTGTGCGGACCATAACCCACTAATTCGTGCCCTTGCCATCCGAACTATGTCATATATCCCTCTACCGATTGTGACGGAAGCCATCACAGACCCTCTACGGCATGCATTGAAGGACAGGGATCCGTATGTCCGCAAAACGGCAGCTATCTGTGTTGCGAAGGTGTACATGGCAGACCCACGGCGAACGGAGCGTGCTGGTTTTGTCGAGCTTCTTCGCGACCTCATGATGGACGCGAACGCCACGGTTGTCGCTAACGCTGTTGCAGCCTTAGTGGAGATTAGCGAAAGACACGATGGCGTTGCTTTCAAAGTCAACTACACTGTCGCGAACAAGCTGCTGACTGCTCTTCAGGAAAGCTCGGAGTGCGTGCTGATGTATGGCTGGGTATATCTCTACTAACTTGAGCGTAACAGATGGGGCCAAATTTATATCATGGATGCACTCATGACTTTCGTACCGGCCGAATCAAAAGAAGCTGAAATTATCGCGGAACGAATTATAATTCACCTTCAGCATGGTAATTCGGCCGTCATTCTTACAACGATAAAAGTGCTCCTGTACCTCATGAACTACATGGAAAATAGGAAACTCGTCGAACACATTTGCAAGAAGATGGGACCACCGTTAGGTACGTCACTGTGAGTGAGCTGACGTTATTCTTTGCTGAATTTATGAATTCAGTAACTATGTTGTCTTCGGGCCCGGAGGTCCAATATGTTGCCCTCCGCAACATTCTCCTAATCATTCAGAGGAGACCCGCAGTCCTCAAGAACGACGTTCGGGTATTTTTCTGCAAATACAACGATCCTATTTATGTCAAGCTTGCGAAGCTAGAGATTATGTACCGATTAGCCCGTGAAGATAACTTCAAGGAAGTGCTTACCGAACTTCAAGAGTGAGCGAGACGTTTTGTCGGTTTCGTTCTGAATTGGCAAATAACATATATTCGCAGGTATGCTTCGGAGGTGGACATTGATTTTGTCCGGAAAGCCGTTCGTTCCATAGGACGCCTGGCAATCAAAGTGGAAGCGGCTGCAGACAGCTGTATCGAGGTCCTTCTCTCCCTTATCGACACGAAGGTGACATATGTAGTCCAAGAAGCAACGATCGTTACGAAAGATATCTTCAGACGGTATCCAGGTCGGTATGAGGGTATAATCCCCAAACTCTGCGAGAACATGGATTTACTTGACGAGCCCGAGGCGAAGGCGGCCATGGTCTGGATCATTGGTCAATTTGCGGATAAAATTGAGAACTCGGACGAGCTCCTGGACGATCTTGTGTACAATTTCTTGGAAGAGCCAACAGAGGTGAGTCAAGTGCCTTTTCTTGGCTTGACTGTTTTTATAATCAATTTATAGGTTCAATTGGCATTATTATCGGCTGTGGTCAAGCTCTTCATCTACAAGTCAGACTCGGATACAAGCAAGGATATTGTACATAAAGTGCTGAAATGGACAACTGAAGAGGTAGACAATCCAGACCTGCGTGATCGAGGGTTCATGTATTGGCGGTTACTTGCGATCAGTCCTTCAAATGCCGGAGAGGTTGTCCTTGCAGAAAAGCCGCCTATTACTACGGACTCGGATCGTATGGATAGGGGCTCTTTAGACCAATTGCTACTGCACACTGGGACGCTTGGTAGCATATACCACAAAAACCCCGAGGTATGCTATCAAGTTACTCGTTTTACTTTCACTACAATGCATCGTTTTAATACATTTTACAGACGTTCATTCGTAACGCGAAACCGAAGGCCCTCGCAGATAGTCCAGCTTTGAACGAGAAATCTCGGGCCGTTCTTGTTGCGCCCGCTCCTGAACCCCTTCCTCCCTCCATCACTAGCATTCCCGGGCCACCCATGCCCCCACAACGATCAACTGATCCGGTCCCTTCTGTACCGCCTATACCAGGACGGCCAGATGTAGCTTCTCCCCTTCCTGCCAGTATGTCTGCGCCAGTGGCTGGCCAGAGCTTGCTTGTCGACCCGGAGGCGGATGAGGGTGGGGTGGACGTCGACGGCGGTGGTGAGGTCGGGTCTGACGAGGGAGAGGCGGAGGAGCATTTACGGCCGAACGGGGGCGGGATGGACCCATACGCGGCGCTGGGGAGTGCATTTGGGAATCAAATGACGGACGAACCGAAGTCGATTGGGAACGGATCTGCATCGAAGCATGGTGATGAGGATGATTTGTTGGCTTTCTAAGATTCCCTTTTCTTTGGTGTGTATTATTGATTCGAAACGTCCTTGAACATCTGCGATTCGTCCTACGTCATCCACCACTAATATTGCTCCTTTTCTTTGTACATTCGTCGTTTTCTACCTTTTTGTTTTGCTTTGATTGTATTCTCGATCTGACCCCGTGTTCTTATGTATATGGATAAATACGCCGCCTTTCATCAAATAAATACATTCCTAAGCACTGAGAACTATCCAAGAAAGATATAGATCGTTAAAGATGTTACAAACACTAGATTCTCGGAGGCAAGGGGTCATCTTTTTCAGTCATACGTCGGACGAATGATGCCTTTCGCACCGTACCATTCGCCTTTAACCATCTTGTCAAAGTACACATAAGGGAAGAAATCACGTTTCATGTGATAGAAGAGTCGACTCGGCTTAGACTGGTCGCCCAGATAATTTGCGAACGTCTCCTGAGGTACGAGACCGTACTTGAACTCGGCGAGCATGAGGTGGCCGTAGTCGGTAAGAAGCTACGCGGGGGATGTGAGAGAGCGATCGACAGTCTAGGATAAAAAGAAGAGCTCACAGGACAACTGGTATACCCATCGTACTTCCCACTGCTCAATTTTCCCGTATCGATAAATCGGAAGACATTCTCCGAGAGTACAGGGGCTTGAGCAGTGATAGCCGCCGCGGTCTTGCTAGTGGGCAAGCTTGAGCAATCACCAATGGCAAAAATGTTGCTGTACTCCGGGTTCTTGTGCTGAAGAGTCGCATCATCGACGCTAACCCAACCTGCCTGATCCGCGATCGGGCTGTTCTTAATGACGTCCAAGGGACCCATCGGAGGTACGGCATGCAGGATGGAGAAATCCGTCTTCACTTCCGAGCCGTCGCTCTTTTTGAAAGTAGCAATACGGTTGGCAGCGTCAATCGACACTAGATTATGCTGGAACTCGGCATGGATACCGCGTTCCTTTCGTAGCGCGTCAAGAGCATCGGAGTATTTCTTGACAGAGAACATGGTCGGCATCCCGTTCCAAAACTCGACTTTCACTTTGTCTCCACGGTTCGTTCGCCTGTACCGATCCCACGCCATGTTCAGGATCTTTTGTGGGGCACCTGCACACTTGATAACACCCGCGGGTTGCGTGAAGATCGCCTTCCCGGTTTGTAAAGCATCGATATCGTTCCATGTCTTGTCGCATGTTTGGTAAGAATAGATAGACGACACGCCCGAATTTTTGTCTGCTAAAGCGTCAGGAAGACCTTTAATACTATCCCAATTGATCTTGAGGCCGGTCGCTACGACAAGGATGTCATAAGAAACAGTACGGCCAGAGGAAAGCTTGATGGATGAAGCTTTGGGGTCGAAGGACTGAACGTTGTCCGGTACGTGGGCGATGTGTTTTGGAACGAGAGAGGCCAGTGGCCTTCGGAGAGACTCTTTGTCTTTCAGGCCAGCACCGACCAAAGTCCTATGAGCGAATAGTCCACATTAGCTCGAGTCAGTTTGCTTCAAAAATAATCACGTACCACCCAGGCTTACGACGGAAGCAGTAAGAATGAATGCAAAGTCTGTAAGTCTAGAGAAGCCATTGAAGCAAACTTCCTCCACATACCTGATAATGATGATATTCAGAGCTATCTACAATTGCAACATCACCGTCCGCCAAGGGCTTCCCTGCGGATTTAAATCTGTTGTAGATCTGCGACGATACAGTGAGTCCAGCCGAGCCTATTGGTTAAGAGAAACATCCGTCAGGTAAGTTTCTCTCTGCGCACATCAGCTTTGCGAAACTTACCACCGCCAATGACAAGGATCCGATATTTATCCTTCGAAGATGAAGCTGGATAAGCATTGGCCGCAGTGGCAAGACCACGTCTTCCCCTCGAAAGAGGCAGCAAGCCGGCCGGTAGCCTCATGGTTCAAGAATAAAGAGTTATCGTGGGTGTGAAAAACGGCCATGTTTCTGGATTAAATTGCTTTAAGGAGAGGGCAAAAGACGAAGAAATAGTGATGATGATGCAATTATTACAATTACCTGATTAGTGTACAGAGCCTAACGTAAGACAATGATCGACGCTCTATCCTGTCTTGATATGGCAAGTGCTGTCTGTATGCTTCCCGCGTTGCTATCCATTCGACTTCGGGCCCGTATCCTCCTTCCCTTCCTTCGTACCATATCATACCATTTCCCCTCCAGCTGGTCTGGATCTCTCTCTATACCCATTTTATCTTCATTCTATCTGTGTCTGTATCTCTCTTTTCAACTCTTGCCATGTTGCCTTCAAATCCACGCGCAGGACGCAGCGCCTCAAGGCAGCCTCCGGCTCCAAGCCAACGCTCGAGATCAGCAAGCCGCCCCAGGGAGATTCCCAACAATTATACGAACGACAGAGTAGGAAGGGACATGCCTCCTGTGTCTCAATCCTCACATGCAGGCACTCTGCGTACACAGCGTTCAATGAGCTCGATGCGCGCACCCTCCACCTTTCGCAGCCAGCGCGATCCATCGTCCCCCCCACCTGTTCCACGCATGCCACAAGGCAACAGGATGGTACGCTCCGTATATGGTAACGACGCACCTCCTTCACGCCCCCCTTCGTCGAACTCGTCCGCGTCGTCTGTCATGAGCTCGTCATCTGGCGGTTCGTTGCTCGATCGCATGCGGCAGCGCTATCCAGCGTCATCTTCGTCGCAGTCCAGCTTCGAGATAGAGCGTGACCCGGCTCCAGAAGTCGACAAAGGTCCCGTCAAAAGCAGCAGTGTAGAAGGTATGATTTTCTTTATGCTAGACAATAACGAATGCATGAGCTCATAACCGCACCAATTTTCTTTATTTTTAGTCACGACGCATTCAGATTCGGTGTCGGCTGCCAACGACCTCACTTCATACGGGCAAGCCATCTGGAGCCGTGTTGCGACGGTTACCAGTAACTGGAACTGGTCTGGATCATCAGATGGAAGCTCCCTTGTAGCCACTCGTGTGTTTTCATTCGTTTTATATTTATGACCAGAGTTTTACTTATGCGCTACGTAGTGACCAGCTCGAGCGACTCGGAAGTAACTCGCGCCCTCAAGACATATTATATCAAACAAGCGCGAGACCGTTCTGACTTGCCAGACTGGTTGTTTAATGAACGCGAAAGGATGGTTGATAAACCAACACAGCGAGGCGAATCGAGCGACGAGAGCTCGCAGAACGCATTGGCATATGAGCAATCCTCTAGAACCCGAGGACGAGGTTTACGAGACATCTATGATACTGCAGCTGCATCAGCTCCCGCGGTTCGCGCTCGCGAGGATGAAAGGCCAATGATGTACGGCTCCGATGCGTCAGTGGGAGCGCCATCAAGAGCGACAAACCGGTTAAAGGCATTGAGGGATGCCAAACGACAGGCTGTCACTGCAGGCCGTGTTTCAGAATCGGATGGTCGTGGCTCTGTTCATGAGAATGCGAGCAACAGGTTTTCTAGCAGGAATGGGGCGGGTGCTGATGGGTATGATGGACAGTTTGATAAGACACCGTCGTCAAGAAGAAGTGGGAGAGAGATTCGTGGACCGGAACAGCGGATGCCCCCTCCCCGTGTTGGGCTGCCAACCCATCCAAGAGGGCGTTGATGAGTCGACGAAATTTGTATGATGATCATTTTTCTTTTCATTTGCTAGTGGGTGCTCTAGGAGACGTGTACGAACTCGGTTCGATTCTATGACTTCCAGCCTCTATTCTTATTTGCCGGAGAATGTGTTTGTGGTTTGTCGACTATCTGGAACATTTGTACTCGCTATTGACTACAATTTCTATTGGTTACTTCTTTTGCACGCACAAATGACAAATGGTTGTATATGGAGAACATCCAGAAACGTGAAGGATATTGGACAGGAACGAGACTATAAAGAAGCATAGCGACGGACGAAGGGAATGTTCCCACATGAAATGAAGTCGGCGGGAAAAGGTGGATAGAGCATCCGAGGCGCGTTGCCACTGGGCAGAAGGAAGACCGGACAGCCCGAAGACAGCCCCAGACGACACCAAGGCTAGCCGATACCCAAAGTAGCGGTATCGAATCGGTCAGGCAGCGAAGGCAAGACTTCGAAGAGAGCTAACGATGCGCTTGGATTGAGGGTAATGATCCAGACAAATCGTGAGTTTTATCTTTTATTTTTATTTTCAGTTGTAGCACCTGAGAAAATCATTACTTGACATATACACATCAATGATATCTGTTCAGGACAGTGAAAGGGTGAGATAAAAGAAAACGGGTAGAGGATGAGCCAATGGAAACCACAGAGGTACGGTGCTGGGATGGACGAATTGGAGGAAGATGCTGATCGCGGCCATGGTTGCGACCAGGCGCGGGTGTTCATGGCGACCATCCGTTCGCTTACCAACGGGGCGCTCTCTACTGCACTACTAAAACAGCCTCCATCCGACGCACTTCACTCTCTCCTTCTTTCCCCCCAGTCTCTCCTCCCTCCAACCTCTTCGTTCTTTCGTTCGTTCTTTCTTTTAAAACCTTTTTTTTGGCCTTTGAAGTCGAGCTAGGTTCTCGACCTGCCACCCATTCTTTTCTTCGGGGTGAGTGCCTATTTCCGTCGTTTACCGTCAGAGGTGCATATACTCATTGGCTTCTACAGATCACTTGCTCTTTGACAGACAGGCCGGCTACCTGACCCGCACTTCGTTTGCCTCTGCGAGGACTTGACAAAAGACGACATCCACACAACCACTTTTTCCCCCGCAACTTCTTTTCTGGATCAAACTTTGCTTCGTCCTCAGACATCCACACCTCGACGGTCATTTTTTCAGCCCTTCTTCGCTCACGCTTCAACGAAAACAACAAACTTTTATCTTTCCTTTTGAATTCGATTTCGAAATTTTGAACAATCATGGTCAAATTCGCTGCGATCACTTCCATTGCCGCTCTCATCGCTGCTCAAGCAGTGTCCGCTCTTCCGCGTCCCGATAGCTCATCTGGAGAGGAAGTCGGCGTTTCCGCACCCGATGGTATTCCTATCACTAACACCAAGGAGCTTGCATCGTGAGTTTCTGCTCGTTCTCTTCAGAATATTGGTATCTGGTGCTAAATCCGTTCAGCCAATCTGCTGCTGAGGCAAAATCAAAGGACAGCGGTATGATGATGACGACCTCGTCTGCGATGGCTGAGACGACTATGATGGCTGAATCCAGCATGATGGAGGAGTCGACCATGATGATGGAGTCTTCATCTACTATGATGATGGAGTCATCTTCTACTATGATGATGGAATCGTCTTCTACTATGATGGCTGATTCCACTTCGATGGCAGAGTCGACCATGATGACCAGCATGGCGTATGGATCCGGCAGTTCGAACTGGGGTGGAAGCGGCTACAATGACTGTGTGCAGCAATGTATCGCGTCGTTCGGCAACCCGATGGCGACCTACTCTCCGAGCACCGCTTCTGCCTACAGCAGCGCCGGCGACTCTTCCGGCACGGGTGTAACCCACACCGTCATCGTCGCCCCGACGCAAGGTGTCCTCCGTTACGTCCCCTTCGCGACCAACGCCTCCGTCGGCGACACCATCAAGTTCATGTGGAACGCCAACATGCACACCGTAACCAAGTCCTCCCAGCTCGAGCTCTGCAACAAGACCTCCGACTCGCCCTTCACCTCCGGCGTCCAGAACCAATCCTTCGTCTTCACCCAGACCGTCAACACCACCGACCCGACGTTCTTCTACTGCGGCGTCCCCACCCACTGTCAGAAGGGCATGTTCGGAATCATCAACCCGCCCAACGCCGCCGTCGGCTCCGGCACGTCCATGGGTGAGATGATGCCCGCCATCTCCGCCAACGACTCTAACGTCGCCGCCTGGTCGGCGTACACCGCGAACATGACCTCGGGCAACGCCAAAGCGGCCGCGTGGGGCGCCTCCATGGACGTCTCGGGCATGCCCAACTGGGCACAGAGCGCCATGGCGGAGAACGTCATGTACATGCGCACGTTCCTCGCCGCGAACCCGGACGTGCAGAAGGAGGACGGCTCCGTCGATTTGGGCGCGTCGGGCGCGCCGTTGATGGTCCCGCAGGATTTAAACGTGGCGTTGGCGGCGTCGGGGAGCGCGTCTTCGGCGGTACCGGCGGCGACGAGCGCTGCGGGGAGTGGCGGCGCGTCTGGGTCTGGGTCGGCGGCAGGTGCGCAGGGCTCTGCGTCGTCGACGAGCGGAGCGCGGGGTCTCGCTGCTTCGTCCGTCCTCGCGGGTGCTGTTGCCTTCGGTGCAGCCTTCTTCGCACTCTGAAACGAGTTCGGGACCTTTTTTTCTGCGATCGCCACCTTCCTCTTCATACCTCCTCTCCCCCTTCACTGGCAGTAGTACATAGAGACGGACAATTGTTTTCTTACATTCGCATGCGGACTTATAACTTTTGACTTTCAACCCTCCCGATTGTTCTCTTCCGTTTCGTTTCGTTTTCGTCTTCAAACTTGCTTATCCCCAAAGATAATGATGTTTTCTTGCTCTTGCTCTTGCTCTTCGCCAGCAATGGATGAGAGTAGCGCATTCAGCGTGTAGCCCCTCTTGAGCTGAAATGATACCGTTTCGCCCTCAGACTCCTCCCCTTTTTATTTCGTTTGTCTCAGGCTCGTTTCTCATGGACCTTGCTTCGTTCTGATCTTTATTGACTTTGCGGTTTTACTTTAAAATAACTTCTACCTCTCAGTTCAGTTGCCCCCTCAGGTGCTTCCCCCACCTCCCTTTCATTTGTTCGTCCTTTCGTCCCCCACAGAGGCAGAGGGTTGTCTACTAGTACATACCTTTTTCACTACTAGCAACGCAGAGAACGAATGTTGTGTGAAATCAGAATCCCAAATCCCGATTCGCGTCTGACCGAAGGAATGGACAGTAAGTAACCATGATTGTGCCAGTACTAGTACTACAACTCAGTAACAACTGTACACTGGCAGGAGTGAAGAACGACCCCGCTGCTCGCTGCGCTGCGCCGCAGATTCCACTGGCACATCCAGTCAAGTCAAGTCGTGGGGGTTTTATTTTTTTTATTTTTACAATCGCCTTTCAGCCGTGCCATGACCTCCAACTTGAAAATCCCCAGTCCGAGTCCGAGTGCGAGTCTGGATTCCCAACACCCATGCCGTCGCGCCGGCGTGTCTTACCTTAATCTAATCTTATCTAATCTAAGAGGAGTCCGGGGCCCGTGTTGCATGTCTCATGTCTCGGAGTCAACTGAAGTCTCATGAAAGCGTTTTCTTCCGAGTCGTCGTTTCGTTTCGTTACGTGACTCGGACGTGAGGCGATAGACGAAAGACGAAAGACGAAAGACGAGACGAGATGAGAGATGATGAGATTTGTGATACACGAGGTTTGAGATACATTGACATTCAAGTTGGGATAGAGATAGGGGACGGAGACAAACACGCACAAAAAAGAACACGAACTTGGAACGCGAACGATGCAAAATGCAAATGCAGACGAAGGAGACAAAACGCCAGGCATGGACACGGATATGTGAGACTTGAGCTGTCATGCGTTTTGTACACAAACCGAAACAAAGGAAGGAAGAAAATGCGAATGCGAATGCAAGAAGAGAGGAAAAGAGTATGGAAAGTACGTATACAGGCTGAGTGACAGTGTGCGTAATATTGCATAATAGAAAACGGATGAGTTGAGGGTGAGTGAACATCGGAAGATGAGTAGATATCGAAAGATGAAGATGGAGTGGGATGGGTTCCAGTTTCAGTTCGTACGAGTGAGATGAGAAGAAGGGACGAGGAGGTCAGGGACTAGTACTGGATCGTCAATAGTGGTGATCTTTTCGCGCGTGTACGTGAAGGAGGCACTCTGGGGGAGGGGGGAGGAGCACAAAGCGCAGATGGAAAGGAAACTACCGATGGGTCGACGATTGGGATTGCTATTTTGAGCATGGGTCCATTAATATTCTCAGTTTCTGACTGTTCGAAGGGTTGAAGGATTGGGAAGTCGAATCGCCATTTCGAAACCGACCAGCTCTTTTTTTTTAACATTCGTTCCTGATCTTTTTTTGGAAGGGGGGGAAGATCGATGAAAGTCGTGCCGTCCCTCCCCTTCCTTTCTCCCTCCTTTCGGTCAACGTTCTTCCCAAAGTCGTTTTCGTTAATTAAACCGTCGTCGATGTCATCGCTCTTCCTTCTAGGGCACGGGGGCACGGGGACACGGGGCGCAGGGCTAGCCTGGCCTCTCTCCTATGTGCGTGCATCGTATGTGTGTGTACTGGTATCTTCGAGGCGTCCCCTGGCCCCTAGCGATAACCGTCCCGAACACCCGATTCAAAAGTTCCCGAAAACTACTACCTAGAAACACCCAACCAATCCAGTCAGTTTTCGTTTATTAAAAAAGGATCCTCCCCCTCCCCTCCCCATCGCGATGACGCACGCACGTTCCCCAACTCAATGACAGATATAGCGGATCAAATCAACACACCTTCAAATGCCACCAAAATGACCAAAAAGAAGAATCGACTCAGGACGACGACGTCACCCCCAACGCTACTACGACCGAATGACCAAATGACCGAGTGAAATCACGACCGCGACACGGACGTCGACATGCCTCCTGCAGGCTGGCGTCCCACCCCAGAACCAGAACCGGCACTGCCAATGACACCAGCGTGAGCGTGGACGTGGACGTGAGGGCGTGCGGTACGTGACGTAGGCATCACGACAGCTGCGTGCGTTTGGGTCTGGGTCTGGGTTTGGTGTCGTCCGGGGATGACGACTGACGTCGACCTCGGGCGACCTGTGTTCTTTTCGGAGGTGCTGGTGCTGGAGATTGAGCCTGTGTTGTGGGTGGCGGTTCCGCCCGTGTATGGAGCGTTGCTGCCACTGCTGAGGTACGCTGCCGCCGAAGCAGACGTATGATAAGCCGGCGGCGCACTCACACTCGCACTCATCCCCATCCCCGACCCACTACCCGATTGAAAGCTAACCTCCTGCGGTACCGTATCCCTCAACCAATAATCCTCCTCCTCTCTCGGGGACGCGCGCAGGCCCGCTTGCGGGCGACGGAAGATGGACGTCGGGGAGAGGTGCGGGGAGTTGATGAGCGTGGGTGGGACGGGGATGTGGAGGGCGCCGGGGCCTGCGCGGTGCAGATGGGAGGGTCGGCGCAGGATGGAGGGGTTGGGGTGGGGTGTGACTCCGACTGTAGCGGCGACGGCGGAGGAGGAGGCGGAAGAGGAAGAAGAGGAAGATGAGCCAGACATTGTTGAGAGGGATGGTCGGCTTGAGGGTGAGGACGAGGAAGACGAAGAGGTAGACGGGGTTGAGTTTGAGTTTGAGTTTGTTTGAGATGTAGTAGTGGACGTGGATGAGGATGAGGAGGAATGGGAGAAGTAGCTTGAGTGATTAGGTTGAGAGGAAGGAGGGGGCGAGGGTTTATGAATGGTAGAGGGAGGTCTCGGATCGGCGGGGGTCATGTTCAGTCCGAGACTTTGAGATTTGAGAAGAAGGTATTTAGTATTAGTATTGGTATTGAGAAAGTGAATGAGACAGGTCGGAATGGCGGAGACGGGTTGAGCGGAAGAGGTGAGGTTGACAGAAGAGACCGAGACGAGAATAGACGGGGAAGAAGAGAGTAGTAGAGTGTATAGGCGAGCAGAGGTAGAGAAGTGAGACGTGTCTCTGTCTGAGGGTTGATTTCTAATTTGTACCGCAGCTCAATCTGATGATGAGTATGCTCGATGACTAACTCTCCCTCTCCCTCTTTGACCCAAAATACATAAAAATTATCTACAATTATAATACACCTCCCCTCCAGTCCATCACTTCATCATTCATCAAAGGAACTTTCTGCTCACAAGTGCCGCCACGAGCACAAGCAACACCGAAATACTCGCATCCAATATCAACGGAGGCCGCTTACTACCACTACTACCCCTTGCCCCCGTCCTGCTCACCCTCCGCGTCGACGCAGTCACAACTTCCACAGATTCCATCCGCCCAACCTCACCCACACCCTCACCCTCTCCTTCCCGCGCAAATGTCCGTCTATCCTCCGTCGTAGAACCACCTTCGTCCCCTCCAACCCCTGTCGACCTGTTCCCACCACGTATTTCAAGGTCCGCGCTTGTGTCCGAATGCAGATGCGGATGCGGGTGCGGGTGACTCACACTCTCGTACAGGGAACCAGCTGCTACTGCTGCGACTGTATTGGATGATTCAGCCTTCCCCTCAGCTGACGTGTCCTTCTCCTCCTCCGGCTTCCCGCTCTCAGTCCCCGTGCCTTCCATTTCCGTTTCTGCCGCACACCTTATTTCACCTCGCCGTTCTTGCTCGTGACGTTGACGTTGGTCATCGTCGCCGTCGTCGACACCCCCAGGGGAAGGTCCGTCGACCAGCAATTCACGATTCGGAACCTTGCAATGCGGACACACCCAGTCTCGTGACCTACACCCGTTCCGTCCCGGACACATTAAAACCAAAGAGTCGAATCAAATGTGTCAGTCAGATGAAGAATATGAAACAGACCATATTAATAGACATAGACATGGACAGAAGGGGGGGGGGGGTGTATCAGAAAGAAGTGAGACAAGGACGAGACGAGACGAGACGTACAGTTTAGCAAGCCTTTTGCGTTCAGAAGCCGGTGCCTCTAGTGAGCCCACTCCCACAGCCGCCTGTCCTTTGAGCGGGAAGAAGCCCTGCAAGCCGATGATAGCTGCGAAGGGTCCGAGTCATAAGATCCAACTCGAACTACGATTCGGTCAGTCAAAACTGGATTCGGACATACCTGTCCGAACGCCCCATGCCGGCTGCCAGAGTTCTTCGTGATCTAAGTTTAGAGTCGTGAAGTGGGTGTGATGTGATTAGAATTGAGGTGGCGGACTCGGACCCATACAAAAAGAGAGAGGGAGACACATGTGAACGACTCACAGTTCGTGAAGCTGATACACAGCTACCAAAAAAAAGAACAGGGGGGGGGGGGGGGTAGAGAATAGAATAATCTATATCAGCCCTCTTCTCTTCTCTTCTCTTACGCGCACCAAATCGCAAAATTGAAACGCAGCGTACCTTCGTATTCGTCTCGAACCTCCCGCTCGGCGTGAGCATCATCAGACTCGGAGGTCTAAACGGGTACTCCGCCGGGAGCACGATCCGGAAATGGTACAGCCCGCCTTCGAACTCGGTCTCGGGCGCCCCGCGGAGCGTGCAGTGCCATTCCTAGTAACGACGACGACGACCACCGATCGTTAGTCATGATGCTTGTAAGTATCCAAATCTCATCTCGGGGTTACGTCGAATTGAAACGAATCGGACTTACGAAAAGGTCGTCCTATGAGAAACAGGTGGTGGATTAAGCAAATGTATCACTATTACTCGTACCGATGCACGATAATCGAGACGAGTGACGAGAAAACGTACCTCCAACGGACCAGCCGTGTATTCCGTAGACGGGTCATTAGAAAGCTCGTTCGCCTCCTGCATGATACGCTTGATAGCTACACACGCCATATCCACCCACACGACCCAAAAAAGAAAGAAAGAAAAAGAGTCAGCCTCGTTCGGCCAGAGTCGTAGGTGGGTTTATCAACACCACACGCACGCACCGGAGTTGTTCTTATTGAAAGACGACTTGGTCGCCATCTTTCCTTTTCCCTCGTTCACGCTCTAGGCGTCGCACTTGCACTTGCACCTAACTTTTTGTGTTATGTGCTATAAAGCTCTAACGAAAGTGAAAGTGAAGTGGATTGAGTGGGTTGGGGAAGAGGGAATGAGAATGGTGGTGAGCTGTATGAAACCTGTGCGAATCGGCATTTGGGAGAGGATGATGTGGGATGTGGCGGAAACGTGGCTCCTTTCACGTGACCCTCGTACATCATAAATATCCTATTAGAGAGATTTCCCCGACGATCTTCCCTCTTTTCCGGACTTTCAGCACTGCAGCAAACTCCAGACTAGCAGTGACCAGTGACTTCACTTCGTAGCACCGTCGTTCTGAGGTCGAATAACGACGACGCTGCAGCTGACCCATGCACATCAAGAAGCTCAAGGTCCGCAAGGGACGAGGTACGTGCCGGGAAACCTTACTCTTCACCACTCCCAGCCCCAAATCAAACGCTAATGTCATTTCTTTCTCGTGTCGTATTCTCGTGTCGTGTCGCGTTTCCGCGTCCCCGTGTCCCGTGTCAAACAGCGGGCTACCAAACACCCTGCGCAGCAGAGACCGTCGCCATGCTCAGCTGCTGGGCAACCTCGAAAGACATCCACAACACCAGCGCCTGCGCCGCTTCGGCACAGGCTCTTGCGGATTGCATGCGGTCCAGTGTACGTTTTGTCGTTCCATTTTTTTTGTGTATGTGTGATTGTCTCGTGCGCTTTCTGACGCTCGCGTTTTTTTGTTGCTGTTGGTGCTGTCGTTGTTGTTCTTGAGCAGTCTATAGCTGGAGGGAAGGGGAAGCAGTCGACGATTAATTACCATTTGGCACGGTTGCAGAAGGTTCTCAAGTAGATCGGCCTCCTCGTTCTCCCCTAAAAAAAAATGCGCCACCGTATAGCCGTATACTTTTCTGGGATACGTCCTCTTATCACAATAAACGGATTTCTGGATCCCAGGACTGAGTTTGGATTTGGACGACCGGGTGTTTTCCAGTTAGATGTCTAGATGTCTGAATAGCCTAGCCTTCACAGAGTGAGGCGGCCCGTAGTTACGAGATTACATTTCATTGGCATGTACTTTTCATATAAATCCCATTAATAACACGACACGCATTCTCTATATAATCTCCTTATCGTATCGCGTGAGGAATCTTGTGGAATAACCAAGGGTGGGGGTCGAGATTCCCCCAAATCCGAGAGCAACATCCAGGATGAATGGCAGTATCACCCGTTCCGCACGCTCGCACTCCCTCTCGAAGCCATCGCCGCGCTCACCTCCCCCACAACATCCCACAGCTCTGCCCAGTTCTCATTCACAGCGACAGACTCCTGCCGAACACGAGCAGCCTTCGCTTCTTGATGCCTCGTCGCAGCAGCGTCCCGCGCTTCGATGTCCCCGAGGCTGTTGTGAACGAGCGCGGTCACATACAGCACGTCTTGGACGGCTGGCTGGATCTGGAGCGTCCGGTAGTCGTCTTCGGAGATTTGGAGATACGGGAGAGCGTCCCGGAGACAATCGTCTATGAAGAAAACACGCGGGTCAGATAGGAAGCAAAACGGTTTCAAAATGAAAGTGGGAAAAATGCTGACCACCGTCGTCCCTGCTGCATGCGATTATACACCTCCCTAGTACATAGCAAGAGAAGGCACGGAGTTCCAAGTCAT
This sequence comes from Hymenochaete sp. R1, assembly GCA_019400425.1. NCBI lineage: Eukaryota > Fungi > Basidiomycota > Agaricomycetes > Hymenochaetales > Hymenochaetaceae > Hymenochaete > Hymenochaete sp. R1. Next base: position 95,445 of record JAFREE010000004.1, read on the forward strand.
CTCCGTTGATGACCTTACGTGCACGTCAATAACCAGTGCAAAATGAGTTATAGTCTGTACACGTCACCTGAGGCATGACTTCTTCCACCAGTCTCCTTGACCACTTCGTCATGCCATACTCGAGCCCTACATCTGCCAACAGGACAGCCGCGAGTCTATACAGCCGATAACGGCCCTGGTACTCGGATTGCCAAATGGCTTTAAGAACGTGTTCTATGGACGTCCATCCTTGGTTCACTGACTGTGTTGGGCCATCGGGTTCAGGAGCACGTCATTTGGTACATTTCTTGATAGACGTAAGGCACAATCACGTACCCGCAATTGCAAAGCTCGATACAGCTGTCCTTCGATGCCGGGTGGGGCGTTTGCTTTGTTCAGCTTCAAGAAGGTGAAATCTCTCCATGTGGTAAATGACCCAGGCCTACGTGATTTTAGGAAGTTGTTCATTTGCCGAGTTTGACCTCTACAGTTATAGTGAGAAAAGTATGTTTAGTCAGACGATAAGTAGTGATGACGGTAATCTCACTTTCGAGATGCAAAATGCATCATTGTAATCCAGATCTCGCCAGACCAGTAAGCACCTTGATTCAGCGAAGAATCTAGCCCTCGCCATACGTCAGGATGTAAGAGGAAGGAAAGAGCTTCCTGCTCTTTACCCTGTCTCGCGAGCTGATGCAGACTGTGAGAATAATGACCAATGAGTCGGGAGAGGGGGGGAAGGTATCTCACACTTGCTACTTTATTTTGGAACATAGTGAAACGAGAGTCATCGGAGCTACCAGCCTCCGTGAAAGCAAGAACAATGTTCTCCTCGATGGCTGCGAGGCGCTCACATCCTTCAAAACTCGTCAATAATTGGTAGAATTAATGATCCAACAAGGAAACAAAAACGGCGGGTTACCTGCTAATCGCCATAGGACAGACTGCATTGCATGAAATGCCCATTGATCCTCTTGCGGTGTTGAGCTCCGAAAGTGAGAAGTAGCGTCATATATGCATTGCGCTAGGACGACTCGTTCGAACGAGTCGCTCATAGGTTGACCCTTCGCATAATTAAGAAAGCTTGAGGGCCTTCGTTCAGAGAAAAGAACGAACCTCTCTTAGAAGCTTTCCGACATCGTTGAGCACCTCCATGGCAGGAATATCTGGTTGCAACTCGTTTAACGGCTCACGGTGTGTCCTCGTCTTTCCTTCTATTCGTCTCAAGAGACTCCACAATAGAAGCTAAGCAATCGAAACGTAAACTGGCTTCGAATAAATACATACGCCATGCATTGTTGAAGTACGACATTGTCCCCGGAAGTTCGAGCTACTGTGATAGCTTCTAAGAGGAGCTGGAGAAACCATATCGAATTAATGTCACTAGTTGATTCCTTCAGCCACTCACCTTACGAGCGGCGGGAGTCTGACCGTTAAAGATATGAGTTCGCACAAGATTTAGCATGGCAAGGTGCCTAAGTTCGCTACAGACACAATAAATGAGAGGAGGATGGATCAAGGCCGGTATAAAATAACTTACGAATCGGTCGACTCATTGAAACGTTGCTCAAAGAAACGCCGTAGGCTTTCCGACGCTACCTGCCTATCACCATTGGCTCGAGCTCTCTCAAACCTGACAATGTAGCTTTAGAGACAATGTAGTGTTTTATTCGTGTAGAGAAGACGCGTACAGTTCATAAGGCTCCGGGTCAGCGGCCGGAAAGTGGTCATGAGATGTTTTTATGAGGTGCAAATCTGTAAAGTCGCCATAAGCTATCCTAACGAATGAACAATCGAATTGAAGTCGACCGTACCGTCTCTAATTTTGTCATGCTCGCGACTGCGCGAACTCGAAGTACTCGGGGCGTTGTTTTGTGCCCACGCCTGGAATTCGTTCAGGAAGCCGATGAGCCCGATAAGACTAAGCTTTCGGAAAGCAATGAAGGCTCGTCTCGCAAAAAATCCAAACAAGGATCGTCTCTCCTAAGAGACACGTACTAGTTAGACATTTTGTCTATCTTTGTGATCTACATAATGGTGTGAAACCCACAATGGGAGGCTCGCGATCAGGACTCTGAGTATACTGTCAGAGGCAGGTTTAGGTCGATACGTATAGTAGCGTACCTCTTCTTCTTCTGGAATCCACAGAGCAGGGAGGTCTGAAAGTCACATCAGGACCGCATACAGGGAAAGCCACGAAAAACAAGCTAACCTCCGAAGAAATCTGTGAGACGATGCGTCGAGTGTAGAAGTAACGGCTAATTTCGTAAACATATCAACGGATCAGCCTGATTTCGAATGAAGAAATTTGTACAATAGCTCACCAGCTCCTCGATCTTCTCCACTAACTTACTGAATTCCTCGGGACTGGTGCCTCCACGAAGATGTGCAAGTACCTGTTGAAACGTCCTCGGGCTGGCCACCTGAGTAAACATAAGCCATCTTACCTTGAAAGTTTCACAAGGAACGCACTTCAGACATCTCATTTATGAGCAAGCGAAATACATGAAGAAGATATCGGTGAGAGAATTCCAGATGATCTTGCGGATGGAATATCCACAAGAGCACACCAAGTAGAGGTATATGGTACGGCTTCAATGATACTTCAAGTGATGACTGACATGTCTGGTCTCTTGATTTGCTTATTGAAGGTCTGGTGAATGGCATCCTGATGGTGTGTTATTTTGTCGTTGTCGTCGCGTATGAAGAGCAGTACTAGTAGACCAGAACTTGAAAGCGGTGGAAACAGACGTGAGCGCGTTCATTGACGCGTCTCGCAAATTGCCGAACCCACAATTTTGAGTGTGGACCTACCGGCGCCAGCCAGTGTAACTTAACCGCAACATCTCAAGTGAGTAACATCATCCTTCTTTTTCATAAGTATGGGTATCAAAAGCCACGTACAATCAAAAAAAGCCGTTGCTAATGTGAGTAGCCTTGGTTGGAATTGTCGAATCTCGCTGAAGGCAGTGTAGGGTGCATCGAAGAAGAAAGCCAAGCTCAGTCACACAGGAAATGCATCGGCCAAGGGAAAGAAAGCCGGGACGTCGAAACCAAAAGATAAGGAGAAGGGGAAAGGGAAGGATCATGCATACAATAGACCAACCATATCCATCCCTGTCCTTGATCGTGATGAAGGGAGCGGTGGGGAAGTTTCCGACGAAGACCTCCAGTTTTTCGCGGAAAATCAAGCAGCGGCGACTGGGTTCGTGCACAACCTTGACGTCAAAGGTATTCAAAGGTGAGAACGTCATTGAACTATATTGAAAAGCTTTGCTAACGTGCGCTGAAGGAGCAAGAAAGAACAAGAGCGATTACATAGGCTGTCCAAACCACAATCAACGCGTATCACGAACGATGATGATCTGCCTTCTCTTGATTCCCATAGCGAAGATGAAGGTTCATGGAGCTCGGGAATTGACAGCAATGAGGACTTGATGGGTCAGGAATCTGATTCGGAAGAAAGTGGTTCGTCACCCTCAACTCATCGGGCGCAACGAGCGGATCGCAATGGACCAAACGAAGAAATGCCGTACGAGAAACTTCCGAGGAAGAGACGGAGATCCTGGGATTCGGAAGAAGACGAAGGTATCTCGAGACTTCCAATAAAACTTCAAGACGGAAAGGTCCAGGAAGTAAAAGGGAGGGTGGTTCTGCAGGGTACGGGAAACGACTCGGAAGTTTCAGATGAAGATGAAGTCGCGGCGGTAGCGCAGGAGACTGTGAGGAGGGACGATGTTGCGACAGGTGCTCGGTTCGGGAGACCAGCAGTAGTGGACGTGGTGACGACGAAGTCCCGAAAAGCAAGATTACAAGCAGCGAAAGAACAGATTGCGTCCATCAGCCAAGAAATTATAGGAGATCCGGAGAATAGCGTGTGTCTTCCCGCTGGGTAGCAATCTTTTATCTGACTTTCTTTTAAGCTAGGACTATTGCGCAGGTTGCATACATTCTCCCTCCCGAGCATTTCGACACCGACCCACCCAGAGCCTGTGGAAAATGATGTATTGATACGGAAGCTTGCTCTCTTGTCGCAGTTAGCTGTTTTCAAGGACATCGTACCGGGCTATCGTATTAGACCTCTCACAGATAAAGAAAGGGCGGAAAAGGTCAGCCAGGTCGTGCAACACACGAGGGACTTCGAACAGGGTCTTGTCAATATATATCAGCAGTATTTACGGATTCTTGAAGCCGACCTAAAAGGTACGCATATAATAATGTCTCAAGAAGTGATTATAAGTTGAGAATGTTGTAGGCAACGGCGAACTGGCTCCTACGGCGTTACAATGTATCTGTCGCCTATCGACTGAACTAACCCACTTCAACTTCCGCGTCAATCTTATGACCACCGTAGTCTCTCAAGTCAGCAAGAAAAAGTGGGATAAAGTATGTTCACTTCGAAGCCTATATCAATGTTATACATGTGTGACTTTGAAATGTAGGCTTCGGAGCTCTGTCTCAAAACCCTGTCCAGCGTTTTGCGTTCTGACCTTACGGGCCAAGCGTCTCTGGAAGTCGTTCGCCTACTAAATCGCATGATCAAAGAACGTCACTTCAATGTGCACCCTAAAGTGATGTTTTGTCTCCTTGATCTCCGGCTTAAAACGGAGCTTGGGGGCATCCGTGCCTCTCAATCTAAGGCTGATAAAGAGCAACCCGGAGACGGTCTGTCAAAAGGCAAAGCCGCTGCTCGGAGGGCGAAAGGGAAAGCAACGGCAACACCCCATTTAAGCAAGAAGGCGAGGAAACGGGCAAAAGAATTGAAGGATATAGAGGATGAAATGCAAGAAGCTGACGCAGAAGTGGACCGGGAGGAGCGTGCAACAGTGGTATGTTGAACTCAGAAGCATGAGCATTAACGCGGTCACTCACTCTTTCGAAAGCAAACGGAAACCCTCAAACTGTTGTTCGTTTTATACTTCCGGATTTTAAAAAGCGAGCGACCTTCGCCGTTGTTGCCTGCCGCTCTTCAAGGGATTTCTCGCTTTGCGCACCTCGTTAATATCGATTTTTTCCGTGATCTGTTGCAGGCTTTGCGGGAGCACATTACGCGCTCCGATACTGCATCACAGGTTGACGACGGCTCACCAGTCGCTGATGGTGAAATCCACCGTGATGTACAGGATATGCATCTTCGACTCCAATGCATTGTAACAGCTTTTGAGCTTCTATCTGGTCAAGGTAATAAACCGTTTCACATTCAATGTAGACTTACTCTAATAGCCTTCTGAACTTAGGCGAAGCTTTGAACATCGATCTGACGGATTTCATTAACCACCTTTTCGCTCTCATCCTTCCCTTGAGCAACACCTTTGGAATAGAAGATGCCGTACTAGGGACGAAGAAAACGCATGGAAAGGCCGCACTCAACGACTCGCCAGCGAATATGCTTTTCCGGGCTTTACACCTGACTTTCGCTTCCCGATCAGTTACAAGCAAGTCGCCTCCCTGGCGAACGGCGGCGTTTGCAAAGCGACTGCTCATGGCTTCATTGCACTTCCCACCCCGGACAACCGCTCGGACGATTGACTTCATCAAGACGCTCTTTGTTAAAGAACCAAAGCTGGAGGCACTTCTTTCCGCGGACGACAGGGTCGCAAACGGCATCTATCGACCAGATGTAGACGATCCGCAACTAAGTAATGCATTTGCCACGAATCTATGGGAGTTGCATATCCTATCGGAATCACACTTTGACGAAGCCGTGCGAAACGCAGCAAGGGAAGTTTTGCAACATTCGCATGAACAATCGTAAAATCGTTATTGTGCGAGGCCGGACTTTAGGGTTTACTTCCGTTTATGTACTGCATTGTACCGTTTCTATGTATGCTGAAGTCAAGAATGGAATGGAACACTAGGTGGCAGGACGGCGATCACCTACGGTAGCCCGAGTCTATCTTATCGTCTGATAAGATGATGTTTGGTTTTGTTGGCCTTTGCAAATTCCTCAAGGCAAGTCAAAGCATGTTAGATTGCTGTATGTGGTAAGACTCTTCGCGTTCCAACGGCCTGAAGGTAGGATGTGACCACCATCTGATGCGATCGATCACTCTTTCTTGGCTGCTGGTTGCTACAGGTCAGTGGTAAGGCCTGAGGACGATAAACTCGGATGTATCCGAAAGGCAGATTGCTCGGTGATACGGCAGCAGCGAACGCACTCGGTTTGATTGTCAATGACTATATCGTCTGTCTTTGTGTTTTGCTCCTATTAATATTCATATGCAGGACCATCGACCCGCATATACTACGCCATCACAAGGCCCCGAATTGTCATTGTGCTGGTACTACTATGGTAAAACAACTGAAAGACGACACGGGAACTAGACCTTAAAGAAATATATTGGCTTACCCACTGTTGCATTCCGGAACAAAAGACGCAAATTCCTGAATCAAAGAAACCCTGCAGCTGACCACTAGAAGTCCCTTTCGTTTACAAGGGACTTCAGCGGGGATGAATTTTCACCTTTTATGGCGATGCTTATCGCAACAAATCCCGTGCGCGTCTTGTGCACTTGAAAAAATCGATATGAGAAACCCCTTTATTTCCGTGCGTTCATGTGTGGAAGTAGCTTTGCTCACGCAGAAAGTTTAAGAGGATAATCCGAATCACCGTGACCTGAGCCTGAACTGTCTCTAAGAATAAGTTGTGAGAAAGGACCGGAAGCAATCCTCTAAGGGGTGCCGATCGGGTCTGCCGACGGTCCAGGAAGAAGCCCACGCATACAAACTTGCTTCCGTTGAGGCATTCCAGCTAGCTTTCCAGCTGATCGCTAACGTTCCGGGTATGGATTATTTCTCATTTTCAGACCAAACATATCTGTTGATCGATGGAGCAAAGGATAAGCTGATTGCTTTTGACCTGGGAAGAATCATGTGAGACGTCCGTCAGAAGCAACTTGGCAACCCTAGCATCAACATCTTCTCAAAGGACGAAGAACGCTTAGCGGACTACGGAACTCTCCTACCGGGTTGTCCGGTAATAGATGGTCCTTCCAACGACTCTGAGCGTAAAGGCGGAGGCCATCCGATGGCCACCGACGGCTTCGGCAACTGCCAGTGAGCGGAGACGAGGAAACGATAGTCGTCGGCGCGTCCCAAATTCAGCCGTCAGGCGTGGGGGTCATCGCCTTCGAGAGCAACCTGAGGCCCCCAATTGCCATCTTTGCAAGTTTCAAGCCAGCTACTGGGCGCATGCTAATCCGATATGAACGCGGTCACGCATGGCCCGGTGTTCCGGACACATCTGCGCTGGACTCCTCGAGCTCCGACTATTGGCAAATACGTGTTTCCAAGCTCGTTCAAAGCACCGGTTCACCGACCGAATGACCTTGTATTCGCTCACCTTTTTTCTCCACCTACATCTAAATCTCTAAGTTTTTCGATCTGCTAGTTTCAATGTTGCATTACTAGGGGAGCATTCTCTACGAACTCTGCACTCTTACGGGTAAACCAGTTTGTTCGCTATTCTTCGACATTGTTGAGCGAGATTTCAGATGTTGGTACATCAGTTACGAAGTTTAACCCCTAAGAACAGCTTCGGTCCAGGAACGGCCTGTCAAATACTCAAGAAGTTCATCCATCGGAGCTTGATTCGGATGACTTCTGTGCTTATGCCCGTATTCGTCTTCATCTTTGTTCTTGGAAAGTGTAGCCCGGTTCGAAGCCATAGGTGACAACAAAAGACGCGATTATCGATGAGTTCATGTGCACAGTAATAATATAGGAGTCGAAAGTGCGAAGGCCGGGTGTCGAGGTGACGCAAACTCAAGCACAGCTTGCAACGAGGATTTGGAGCTGTCTCGTCATAACTAGCCGACATCGGTGTAGTGAGAGTAAAGGTAACAGGAAATTCGCCAGAATTGCATTCCTCCTGATTCGAAGGTCGAAGGATGAATCACGGCTTGCGTCAGCGCGCGCCTAGCGATGAAGCTTGTTCCAAACGCCAAACGCACGATCCACGAGGTTCAGTCCGACATCTTCGTATACCCTGTCGGAAGGCCCTGCTCGAATGGAAGACCAACAATTGCTCGTATTTTCTTTTAAAAAATCGTCGGTGGCGGTTCATGTGCTAGAGCTGAACAAGTATTAATCAAATATAAACTGTAGCATAGTTTTCTGCGAAATGAAGTATACAATTGAGCTCACTATACAATATTGCATTCATAATTTGGAGAGGCGCAAGCACAAAGAACCGTGATAGGAGGAATGTATTGACGGTCTAATTTCTCATCGATAATCCATTCGCCAAATGCACATCTTCCAGTAGGTTGGATCAAACTGGAAAAGTCATCTCGTTCGACTCTTTTGACGTCCAGATTAGAAGCTGTCCCGTGAACCATCCTTCCCTGGCAACGGGGCCTGACCTTGAGTAAACTATGTATTTCGGAAGAACCTCCGAGAACAATGCAAGATAGATAGTTCTGGAGGTAGATGTGCCTTCTGAGCGCAAGATGCTTTCAAGAAGATTGATCATGAGTGCCTCTTCGCGTAACTTAGAGGTCCTATTCCTCCGGTACTTTCACCTAAAGAATCAGTAAGTGAGAATACTTCAGGAATTTTAACCGATAAAGAGTGGATAACTCAACTCATATCATTCCTCGCATAGCTAGTAATGACTCTCCGGAGTATAGTTACTTTGTATAGGGGCAAGACAATTTAATTGACTGGGGCGGACCTTTGACTACAAGAACAAAAACTTTACGGACCGCATCCGATTGCCGACAGAACAGCCTCGCTCGAACTTTCAGCAAGTTCTCAAAGATCGCAACAACACTGAGGTCGATAGCATTTGCACTCGCCTCGAGGTATGCCTTGATTATTGCTGTGGACATTTGTGACAACCACGTGTAGCGCTGCCCCACCCGGCTTACGGAGATTCGGAACGGGAGCTTTTTTGTACTTTGTACTTGCCAAGTATTGCTCTCAGAAGTAACTTCGATGTTAGTTCGGACCTCTCACAGTATATCATGACTCTGAGTACACGATGACGGAACCGCGTGTTGGAACAGTTGTCTTTTCTTGCCTCGTGCTTCCGCTTTCCTTTGTCCTCCCATATAAGGAGTTATGTGGGTCCCACGCAACTATTTTGGGCAGCGGCAAGTCGTAAAGGCGCAGAGCTCGGGTAAAAATGAAGCTGATCCATTCGGCGACTGTAAGTGCGGCTGCCGCGTTGATGTACAATCAAGCAGATTTGTGAGTCTTCACCTACTTCAAGGTATCTGGATCAGGCGATAAACAAGGAAATGACGAGGTCTCACCTCATACCATTACCATGACCAACCAGCAGTTCACCTTTCGGACCAGAGACCCGACTTCGTATCGCATCGACTACATCGTACTGCTAGTGGTTATCGCCGCTCTCCGTACAATTGGATGCCTCGGCCCGTCATATGACACATGTTCGCGCCCTCCTACGCCCCAACTCAAAGGGATGCCAGTACCAGTAGGCGAATGCACATTTGAAAATATAGTTGAGCGGCTTCTCATAAATGCGCATAAGATAAAACACCACTTTATACGGCGTTTTCTCGAACAAAAGGAGGGCCGAAAAGGGTCGCACCTTGCGCGGATAAGTGAACGAAGCGCCGCAAACCCTCGGAGACACACACAACGGATCCTGACTACGAGAAAGCCAACGCCGTCGTATTTATAAGCCCGCCAATAGACATTGAATACATAGCGTACTGTAGAATCAGTCACACCGATGACATGACCGAGGAGTCGCAATGTACCTTGGAAGTTAAAAGAGCATGTTCATGCTGATCAGGACCTAGGCGCGTTCAGCCCTCATCGAAAGAGCGACGAGTCGACGGTTAACTTCGCAAGAAGGCAGGTAGAATCCGAAAGGTCGGAAAGGGCTCTGATGTGGTGGCGGTCAATTGAAAAAGTTCGTATGAGGGCCTAGGCAAAGATGCGGAGAAATGAGGGGTTTACCTGCTTGCTGTTTCACACACCCGCTGTTTGATCGGAGGCGATAACCACGTGAAGGAGGAATAAAACTTTCTACATGTCCCACCTCCGTATTAACGTCCAGGCAGCCAGAGATAGCCTTCGTGTTGATTCACTGTTAAATCAAGTCGTCGTTGCGCTGTAAATACTGAAGCACGGGAACAGTTGCAGGCGTGTAGACGATACAGCAGTTCAGTTACCCGTTTCCAAGAAATTTAAGCCATCATCTAACGCGTCACTTCCTTCATATTTATATGAACAAAATCGAGCCAGAAGTAGATGCGAGGTAGAAGAGATGCAAACACTACTTCAAGTTAAGTTATGTAGTATGTGCACTATTTATCACGTGCTTGGTTTTGAGGGACAAGCGAAGTGACACGTCCATAAATTCCAAAGCGCCCTTTCTTCTTTCCTTATTCCTACTACCACTGTTACTGTGTCTCGTTCATGGATCATTGGATGTTCTGCGAGAATTTCGCGCGTTACCCCATTCAACAACGATTACCCGCTTTGTCGTATCTTCTCAGCCACTAGTCGTTGTTGAGAGGGATCAGGTGGCGCCGGACGGGTGGGACCACCTGAACCTTCTATCTCAACGCATTTCAGTCGCCCTAGAGCAGAGGTTGTCCGCGGTCTTCTGCTCGTCCGAAGTCATGCGTCTCGTCTCAAGGAAGCTACTCTCCAAATATCCGAATCACTATTCACATTCAACCACTCCCGGGCATTCTGCATGCGCCTGTTCATCGGCATGCCTCATTCGGGATGCTCAAACTACGAGCGTGGATACGTCGTTGTTCATTGGGCAGAGCTACTTAACGGGTCGCAGCTCAAATGAGCGTGTGCGCACGCGCACGTATAGCGAACAGGCGTCATGAGATATTCTGCGCGCACTTTCGTTTCGGAAGCTTTTCACTTCTGTTACTGCCCAATTCGGTCGGACCGGAGATGAATATGGGTTATGAATCGTGCTGCGCGAAGCTCCTTCGACCCCATCTTTGTCGCATGAGGAAAGGAGTCAAAGGGGTGTCACCTTCGCGAAGCGCAATTGACTCGAAGGTACGTACCATTGAGTAGCGTTGGTGGGAAAGGAAAGGTGATACGACTTCTAGGCAAGTCTGGGGTTTCGGAGTCACTGGCGTTGTGTGTATACCCATTGAAGTTTCTATATACACGCGAAAGTTCTTTGTTGCCAGTAAAAGGCTCGTCCTTCTCAACGCCAAGGGTACGTACCCTCTCCGTGGCTTTGGCATCTAGCGCGCTCTTGAAAGCCTGGACGCTCTCTCGTATCTCGGGAAACAGTCGATTAGGGTGTCCGGCCTGGCGTCAACGATGAAGACTCAAAATGATTGAGCACGATTCTCATCGGGATGACCTCGGTATCTTTGAATCTCATTCGATAGACTGTTCTGGAGGGGTATGCTGGAAACGAACATCCAGTTGCGGTGTGTACAGTGTTGCATGGAGACAGCCTCGATGATAGACAAACTCTTCAGCATGTCAAGCTCCTATCTTATCGCTCGTTCCATCGGCATTCACGGTCATACAACTGGAACCGTGCAAGGTGAAAATGGTAGAGAGGTACTTATGTTGAATGGTAGAAACAGTGATTCGCCATCCTTGAGCCAAGGTGCATAGTTGACCGAGAATCAATTGTCATCGCCTGGACAATACTCAAATATTTCCATTGAAAACAACCTGTTTTTTTTTCAAAAAAAAAAGCTTCCACTCCTTACCCCTCGGGCACGACGTTGGCCAAGCAATCCCTTAACTTCGGCCACGGATCGGATCGGTGAATAATAATAATATTCGTGTTCGCGCCCGGGAGCGCCGTTTGGTTGTGTTTTATGTGGCTGACGTGCGATGCCAATGCCCACAGCCCATTACTTGCACCAAGTATTTCATATACCAATCGAAGTCATTCATCTCGCCTCACGTCGTCTCTGTCCCTGATAGCTGTTGGCGAGAGTGCTTCTTCGTACGTACAGCCTCTCAAAGACCCCGCTATCATGGCTTACACTTTTACTCTCCAATTCGCAGGGTCGACCGTACCATTTATGGATTATAAGGTCTGGTGCATATCGTGATCTTTCCTAGCAATCAAGGTAACCGTGAGATCATTGCGAGCCTAATCTGTTTCAGAGTATCTTCGTCAAACACTTTACTTGGATCGAGAGCGGTGATCTTACGCACGAGCACATGGCCTCTCAAGAGTCCGTTGGTTTGTACGGATCAGTTCCACCCCGCTCACGACGGCATCTTGCTATCCAGGGCGCTAGCAACAGGCGCAAGGCGTCTACGGTTTAAGTCATGGCCCGGGATATCGGAGCGAGGGAAGGTCACCGGTCAACCCGGCAACAAAGCAAAGACTTTTTATTCAGGCCCTGCCTGTTCATGACTGCCCATGGTCGAGGGGTGCTATTACATGCGAAACGAGTACGGGCTGGCTCGGCTTGGAAGTGCGCTACTGCGAGCGTTCGAGATTGGAGTTGAGGCGAGTTGTCGAAATCCATGAACGACGGACATAATATATAGGATGAAAATTTTCTTTGATCCTCTCAAGCCGAGGGATGACCAGGAGATTACATCTCTTCTGTTCATCTATTACCTCTCATCGCCATCTATAACCGTGCGAATGGATTCCGCGTACGTACGTGTTTCTTTGAGATGTCTGTCTTAGGATGATGTTGCAGGCCGTACGGCGTTTAGTGTTTCAAAGATGGCTTACCTTAAAGTCAAAGGAGTCAAAGGGCTACCGACATCCCTGACCTTGATTACTTCATCCGCCGCAATATATGAGAGACTACGTACACACGCTTTGAGTCCTCCCGCATTTGCACACGAACAAAAGGCGACTTCTGTATTGAGAAGGTCGGGCGTCTGGGGTGAACTAAGACAAATGGAGTTGAGGGTGTGATTCTTCGGGACTCACATTCAAAAGAAAATAAAAACTTCTTGCTTCTTTCTTCGGCGTTATGCCAGCGAGAAGAAGTTGTTTTTGAAATTTGTGAAAGAGTGAGACGGGAGACCTGCCCTATCAAACCGGCACGTCTAACATTGGAAACCAAGCCGGCTTCGGTGGTGACTTCCTGAAGTTCTAATGAAATTGAGAGTGAAGGAAGCGGGAGAAGTGATTGCAGAAGGTATCCCGTATCTGGGCAGATCGTGCTTAAAATCTGGTTGCGCAGCCAAGTCAGACTCGCTTTGAATACAGTACGAAAAAGAAATCCATTTTATTCGTGTCAACAGAAGAGACAAAAAAAATAGGAATAGATAATGTATACATTAGAATGTCTTGTCTTGTCTTCCGGTCACGGTTCTCTGTGTGGGTAGGTCAATAATAAAGGTTCGGATGGTGTACAAGGACAAGGGTAGAGTTCCGGCATGATGATGGTAGGCTGACAGTGCGAGATATACAGAAAAGGTATGGATATGTGTGGGTAATGGACGGTTGGACGTGAAGGGGGCATAAGGGGTCGTTCAGATGAAGAGAGGTTCGTGTATAGGAAAGACAGAAAGAAAGACGGGGAGCATATTCGAAAGGGGAAACATAAAATGGGAATCGTCTGAGACGCAGGATATGGATACAAGTTAAGAATTTGGTGAACAAGGCAGAGGGACTCAAAGAAAAAAAAAGAAAAAAAAAAGAAACATCCAGGAATACGAAAGTTCCCTCCAGAATAAATATGCCCTTGAGGCAGAAAAGAAGACGAGTAGCGAGCGCAGCTGCTGCAGACTCGGGATTCGAAAGTTGAATGAACAGCACAGCACAAGCAAGCCGCGCGCAGCCAAACGCGGTTGTTTGACTCAGACCGTCACCAGCACCCACGCGCCCAACGCGTGTGTCAGACTCCAACAACAACAACCTAAACCCACCAGTCATCTCACACACACACACACATGTAACTATTGCCCCCTAAGCCCTCAGGGCAGTGTCCGTCAAACCATCGCGCTCGAAAACACGCACCGACGATGGATCATGAGCGAACTAGGAAACGAGAAAGAGACCGACGAGAACGTGTTTCGCTCACGCATGTACCGTACGTAGCCTGACCCTTTCGCGTGTACGTGTAAATGCCCTCTTGACGGAAGAAGGCATCCGGCGTCCCGGCGGCGGAAAGCAATGCTCGCTATACCTGGTGACGCCCGATCCTCTTTTCACTTCCCAAGGGCGCATACACAAGATACGGAAAGAGATCGATTCCGGACAGGGAAGCTGCACAGCAGGGAGGTGGATCTTGAGCTGATGGGTTACACGTACGCGTACGTCGTAACAGAGATGAGGCCCTGATGACGTAGCTCCGTCCCCATCGTACGTGTCGCGATGCCACGGTTTTTGATTGTCCGTTGACTGGATTGGATCAGGTGTTTTTGGACAAATGCTTTGATGAAGCAGATACGCGGGATCGATAAGGCTCTCCTCTTCGCGGATGAGGAGAGAGCGCGTGTGCTGGTTCCGTGTTTTAGGTCGCCGGAACATCCGGTCCTGGCTGTCTGTTGCGGGCGAGCTTGTCTGTGCAAGCATCTTTGGAGGTGAACGTCGACGAAGTATGTACAACGAATTGAAAACGAAACGATTGCTGCGACGAGTGAGTTCACTACGGCGCGCTTCCCCAGCCTCCCATACCACCACCGACGCCCACACTCATTCCACCCATTCCCATTCCAACACCCAATCCGGAGTTGCTGCCAAAACCAAGAGCCGCAGGAGAATTAGATCCGGGATTTGAAGGCCAGGCGTCGTTCAGTCCTGCGGTAGTGGAATAAAGATATTCGTTCGCGCTCGAGAAACTCGAAAGTCCACCCATTCCGCCAACTCCAACACCGTTCATTCCCATGCCAATTCCCATACCCATGTCTATCGGCATCCCATTTCCGAGGCTGTTCATACCGTCATATGCCTGTTGATGCTGATGGGGCGGTGTGTGCGTCTGAGACTGCTGATGTTGGAACTGCGGATGTCCTTGCGATGAAGGCGGAGAAGGAAGAGGGAGCGGAATGAGTGCCGGCTCGGGTTGAGGAGCGTAAGGGCTGACGACCTGCTTGTTCCAATGGACGAGGCTCGCGCACATGTGTCCTGGGTTCGTGTTTCCTCCGTTTAATCGCTGGGACAAATCGTAGATGACAACGAAAAGAGGTTCATTACCAACAAGGACCTGCTGCGTAATGAGTGTCGTGCCACACGCTCCCCTGTTTCCAAGAGGTGAAGTGGGCGAGCTCGCGGACCTTTGCTGCTGAGCACGCTTTGCAAGGAGGACTCTGCACCGCGCAAGCCACGAATCCGGAAGAAGTGCGACATACTTTTCTTGTTGCTGACAGCCTCCCCAGCTTTGCAACCCCATGGTGTTGGAATCAGGAGAGGGAGGCAGTTCGACGAGGTCTTCGACTTCTTGGAACTGGCGCAACCCGTCAACGTGCACGCGCGTGACGACCTTAGCGGAAGACCCGAAAGCATGCGCGAATGCTACGGCTCCGTTGAACCCCTGTGGCTCATTCGGTGCTGGGACTACTGGGCTGTTCGCATTCGGGACGAAGAGCTTGACTCGTAGGCTCGTGCGAACCGCTCCGCCTTGATCGAAGAGCATTCGCTGTTCTTGTTGATGTGCGTCGCTGGGGCCAGGAGCTTGGGAGGTTGGCGAGAACGGGGTGGAAGAGAAGGGAAGGGCGTCGACGTCGATGAAGGCCGGTGCATTATCGTTAGGACCTGCCCAGAGACAGAGGCCCGATACGCGTTGAGGTGTTGCTGCTGGAAGAGTATGAGAGAGGGAAGGAGGGAAGTGGTGAGGTTGGGAAATAAGCTCCGGAATGGGCGGAAGGCCGACGTTTGAGGAGTTGGAGGGATCGAAGAAGGGCTCGGCCTTGACTTGGTTGGTGTGCTGTGGGGACACTGGGGAGAGCTGGTAGAGGGTATGAGGATTCGGCGCGGAATCTGAAAGGTCGGAGTCATGCGAGCTCGGAGTGGACGGAGGAGAGGAATGGGTGGTTGCTGATGAATTCCGACGGGCGTGCGTGCGCGAAGAGGATTTGGAGTGGGTTCTGGAATGAGATGTGCGCGAAGGGGAATGTCTGTCGGAGGTGGTGGACGCGTCCGAGGCTTCGTCTGGACCAGCGACTAGGCTGAATTCTGGAACAAACAACACAAGAGCACATGAGATCGGACTACGGAAGTGAAGGTGAAAGTGAAGAGAGACGTACGAGGATAGCCCTTCCACATGTTTCTTAGCACCTGTATATGCGATGCGACTTGCTTCTTGGTTCGGATGTAACCACGGGTTTTGAGATAGTCGACGAGGAACTGGTTGCGCCAGCGTGAGCGACCTTTAGTACGGGAAGCCCAGGGGGATCCCCAGTACTCCCTAAGACCGTCGAGGAAGACGTCTTCGAGGTACTGCGGCCAGACCTCTGAGGTTCCGTCCTTGAGCATCTTGCGATGCCTGCGCTGAGGTAGAGGCTGATTCATGGGGGATTGAGGCGGGGGGAATACGGGTGGCTGCATGTATGCTGCGAGCAGGGTTGGGAAGGAGAGATGAAGGTAATTTTTTAGAAAAAAAGGTTTGAGGGGGGAGGGGAGGGCGGGATGAGAAGGGCGAGAGAAGAGGATGATTTATATGCAGAGCCTCCTTTGTGTGGGCTCCGTTTGACCGCGTAGAGAGATGATATAGACGAGATACCAGATCACATATAATTTCTCTTCTCAACTTAGACTCGGGCCACCGTTCAGCACTCCCCCCGGACACCGCTCTTCCGCGTCCCACTCTTTCGGCTCGCTCCTGTCTTTTCTTCCCTTTAAGCCTTCCTTATTTAGACTTTCATAATCATCTACAACATCAACACGCTCCCCTTAAGACTCGATTCTCATAATCAGCAATCATCTGCTTCTTACGTCATCCTCGTGTTTCTCTTTGTCCCTTAGCTTGCTGCACTCACTATTCCGATCCCATCTCGCGTTTCCTTCCTCACAGGCGTACTACTCGTACTACCCTCCTCCGTTGTTCATGGCAAGCTCAAGGGATCTCACCGCTCACTGGCTCAGGCAGAACGCTACTCGTTATTCAAACCCGGACAGAGTATACACCGACATCCTCTCCGCCCTCGACGCAATCCCTTCACTCCGGACGAAATCAGACGTCTACAGTCAGTCCTTTGGCCATCCATTAGTCCACCACCCGCATTGGCTCACTCGCTCACCACCTCTGCAGCTTATGACGACGGGCGTACCCAACTCTTGCTCTCTGTACACGGCCTCCTTCCCATCACTTTCCGAAATGCAACGTACAACTTCCCCATCGCCCTTTGGCTACCCACATCATACCCTTCGGACCCTCCCATCCTCTACGTAGTCCCGACCTCGGATCTACTCGTACGTCCCTCATCCACAGTCGACCTTTCCGGAAGGTGCTTTCTAGACTATTTGTCCCATTGGTCGCGCAAACCCGAGGTATTTTACAATCTCAGCCCGAATCATTCGGATCGATCCAATTCTGAACCTGAATGCTGACTCCCTTGTCACAAAAAACGCTTTAGCCTTGTAATCTCATCGCACTTCTTGAAAACGCTCAGCAAGTCTTTTCTGCTCAACCTCCTCTCTACGCAAAACCTAGACCAACCCAATCTGTATCTCCCCAATTTGGAGTGCAAAGCGATACTGCAGGGCCTCCTCCTCATACCTCAGTCCAAAGTCACGTGACTGCGTCTCAATCTCTGGCGCCTGGACGCTGTGAACAAAGACAAGCGCCAGGACAAGAACAACAGATGACTCAAGGTCCGCCTCGCCTACCCCCAAAACCCTTTGCGCCAACGCCTGGACCACCAGCGTCTGGGTCTGAGGTAGCAGTAGGGATTGCTAACATAGATGGCGTCGAAACGCAGAAGGGCCCGGCCCCGCCACCACATTCAAGTCGCATCGCCGGCCCCTCAGCCTCTGACGTATCTGGACCACCAGCTGGACCACCTCGTCTGCCCCCCAAACCAACATCATTCGGGCCTGTGTCTAGTCCAGGTGGCTTTGTAAGTGGAGACCAAGGAAGTGAAACGCCGACTCCGGCGCCCCAGCCTTATCCTCATCAACAGCATCATCAACATCAACATCATCCTCGTCTTATTCCTCCCGACCTTCTCGGCGAAGTCGAAGGCCGACAACCAACCCCCTCCGGCCCGATACCAACGACGCAAGGATTCCTAACAGCAGCTCCTGTACCAGTGGTATCAACAATTCCTCCTCCGCCCCGCCCTCCGAACCCACAGACTATCGCTCTCCATACTGCACTGCACGCCGCTCTTAACTCGCAACTAGCCACATTTTCGACGACGCATGCTCAGGCGATGCAGCGCTCGAGGGCGGCTCAGGCCGAGCTCCTGCGTGCGCCCGAGACGATCAGAGATGAGTGTGCGCGGCTGAAGGCGGTGAAGGACGTCTGTGTTGTAGTTGGGGAGAGGTGGGAGAGGGTCGTGAGCGCCGGTGAGGAGAGGTTAAAGGGGCTGGCTGCGAGGGGGGAGGTTGGTGTCGATGAGATGGTATGCGCGAGCAGCATCGTTGGGAATCAGTTAGTCGTTCCTCTTCTCCTATTGGCTGCTTTCTTTACTATACAATTCGTGGAGCATGTAGTAGTTTTACTATGGATCGAGTTCGATGCATCGATGCTTCTCACCTCTGTTTCTGTGGTTCCTTCTCTCGCTCTTGTGATTATTTTAGTGACCCGGAATCCTGACCTACGATTCTCAACTTGTGATTGCTTTTAGGGTCGTCAACCTTGTTGCGGAAGACAATGCCATCGAGGACACACTATACCATCTTCATCGGGCGTTGGGAGCAGGCCGGATCGACCTTGAGCGGTTCCTCCGTGTGAGTCACGCGTTTCCTTCTCACCTTCTTGTTTCGCTCTTTTCCAGCAGCCCAGATACATATTTCCCCATTATCTTCCCCTTTTATCCTCAAAGTTTGTTTTCATACTACCATCGAGATCCCGATGCATTTATTTACCATCATTTCGCGACCATCTTGAACAAGGGGAAGAAGGGAGCTTCTAGTCGCAATGTGCATGATCTCGCGGCAAACTCCCTAATTGCCTGCTAGAGATACGGAAGCTCCGCGCTTTGCGCCCTGTCCTTAGGCCATCATACCGCCCTCACCTCACCCTCACATATGAACCACAACAGCATCCTTCATTGCTGGAGTGATTTAGCTATTTTGGGAGGTACTGGGGGGCTTACAGACCCGGTGCAAAACACTTCCGAGAGCCCTTTCGCCCTATGAGTCGACTTGTTGGTGTTTGTGGTTATCAAGTATATGTCTCGTGCCGTCGTCTCGCTCCCCAGTCTGGGTTGGGGGCGTCCAGATGCGCTCGTGTGCGATTAGATGCTGTGATGGCCTTACCTTGGCCCACCCAACGTTGTCTTTCCCTCAATTTCTTTCCCCCTCCCTGCCGTAAGAGACAGTAGGCCTTCCTGCTGGTTCACCTTCTTTACTCGATATATTTGTTGTCAGTGCGCGACATCCGGGCCTCCAGATCTCGCTTGATCATGATCATATATCGTGCTCAAGCTCCGGAACATGTATCTGTTTCCCTTTCTGTCTCCCTTTCATCCTTCTCTTTGCAGGTTTAGCGTTTTACGGGCAATTGCGATGGACATTGGGTACCATCGCATTCGATTTGGATTGTGTTCCGTTGCTTGGTACTCTTGTACTCCTGAATGACGTTGCTAATGACTCGGATCTTTACAGACGACCCGTGTACTTGCGGAGGAACAGTTCATGAAGCGTGCTTTGGTGGAGAAGATCCTGAAGGGGTTGCCGATGGGAATGAGTATGGGTTGATTCGTGCTTCACCTCTCAGAATTTTTGCAGGTGCATTGATTTCTCTTTGTTAATAATTGGGATCCGTGGTAATTTATATTTTACATCAACCACTTTGACTTTTATTAACTGGACCTTGGTCGACACTATAATGTCTGCTTATTAGTTGATAGCCCATCTCACCTGTCCGAGGAAACAAACAAGAAGAGGCCTCTCGAGGTGTCGTGGGGTCCGTATGTGGCTTTCTTTCCCTTCATCCAAAGATGGATACCAGTACTCTTAGGCCGCAGCACCAAAGGTGGTGGCGTCATACGCTTGCTCATGCCCATATTTTGTTGGTGGTACTGCGGCTGACAACGCACAACACAATGCCAATTGCCACCAACCACCTCTCGCCTCCCCCTTCCCTCATCAGGGCGTTGAATGCTGAAGGTGCTAAGCTGTCAGATGCTTACCCTAGCGCTGTCTCACAATTATATGCAATCTCTTCTTTTGTCTATATGAGTTTCTCTATTTGTGGCCATGTGCCTGTCCTGTGTCTTTTCGTCGGTGGCCGGTGTTTTGCATCTTTTCTTTTCCGTTATCCATAGACTCTGGGCCTTGTTGTGTGTACAAGTGAGCGCCGAGGTGGATCTAGTTTCTGTGGCGAAGGAAGGGATAGGCAGGGGGCAATTGAATTATCTGTATGTAGCTGGTGACTTGGTTTAGTGGCATGATCTTGAGATCGTAAGAATCATCCTCTTCAAAAGAAACTGCTTTTCTTTCGTGCGGCGGAGATGCTTGGTACTTGCATCGCTGTCTCAGATTTTTAAGGGCCTTGAAGGCCAACCATGTCCGACGACCCATCTTCACTCCAAGATTCTCCTGCTCAGTCGAATTATTCCGAAAACAAATTTAGCGTATGTAGCTGAGAAAAATGATCGAAGTCGAGGACGATGTCGAAAAGAGTCCTCTCGGCGTGCGAGCACTAAATTTTGATCGGCGGAGGGGGCGGCAAAGGACCGACGACACAAAAGGCGGGGCTGGGACTTGCCGCCCCTTGCTTCTTTCTTATTCTTAGTCCGTCCTGACCTCCCTCCCCCAACCTCTTTTCCCTGCACGGAAACATCAACCCGTACGCTCGGCGCATACTATACCTCAATATCCTAATCCTCCCTTTCTGCGCCAGGCGATCCTGCTTTCATTCGTTTAAATTTTCTTTCTTTCTTTTTGTTTAAGTCTCGCGATCGGAAAGGCGCCCATCAAGAACGAAGGACGAGCTCCGACGTGGTTCTTCCTTTGTGGCCTTTTTCTTTATCTCGTTCCGGGAGGGGATTGGTTGGGCAACCAATCTGCTGGACGAAATCGAGCAGGAGTCGAAGTCTCGGCTCTTATTGGGGATTCTTCTCAAGGGTTGGCTTGTATGATGCGTCTGAGCTCCAGTCTCTTATGGGCGGGTCCAGATGGATAGAAACGTAGGGATGCTACTGACCCCTCTTCTCGTTCATATCACAACCACCGAGCTCTCTGGGAGTGCACAGCGGAGCTTTTTCTTTTTTGCGATGTTGCTACTCGTAAACCGTTTTCTGCAATTCAGCGAAGAGAGTGGTCTCCAATGCTGTCTGATTCTCTTCGCAAGCGTGAAAACGCAAACACCCCCGCTAGCGATTCGCTTCTCTATCCCATCATGGATTCCCATGCGCGTGAGTCCGGCATTGGGCGAGGGTAAAGTTTCCCGGCACAAGAGCGCTATGCATACAATTCAGTGCGACTCGGACGCTGCCCTCATGACCGACAAACGTGTTATCGCAGGCGCTTCAAGAACCCCTTATCGTCCGCAGAGGGGAGGGGACTCCGATCGTCTATGTATTGATCGGAAGTTCGCTCTCAAAAAATAAGGTTCGTGAATAAGGTTCGGAGGTCCTTCTCAACTCTTACGGACGCTGCTCAAGCTGGAAGTACGGAGTCACTTGTCTCGTTAGGTTTGATCATAGGTTCTACTGTTGCGCTTCTAGAAAGTCCCGTTCACAAATGAATTCACGAAGCACCCCGTCATGGTTGTACATTACAAACTGTCGGGCTGAATCTTCATGGTAACACTGGCAGGCAAAGGCGCTAGTAGTGGCAGTATCGTCTTTTCACCAGTTAAAGGTCAGTCTTGAAGGCTCCTCATGGTTGATTAAATGTAACTAAGCATCAGCCGCAGCTCAGGCAACTGTACAACAATTTGGATGGCCTTTTCCGAGGGAAGTATCGGCCACGTCTACGTCCACAGTAGAAGAGTCCGGTAGCTTCAAGTCATCAGATAAGTGAGAAAGGAGGGTTGCGGACGAAACGTCGGTGGTGCGATGGTAACGAAGAGATTTGGATCCCGGTTAAGAACATCAAACATCGTATGATCCATTTATCCAATTGTTATCAATTTGCTATGCTCAATGAACTCATAAAGAAGCTCTTCCCGGTTTATTTATAACGTTCATTTATCTTTGAGCCATAAAGTCTCTGTACTGACCATGCAAATGCTCACATTCTAACCGGATGCTGGGTAGTGTTCTAGCCCTTCATCATAGCATTCGAGGTCACATTAAGAGGCGAGGCTTCTTCTTTTCTTTCAGAATAAGCGGTGCTCGTTAGTACATGTAAGTGGCACCAAATGATTTCTCCGTCCGTTTGGAAACTGATTCTGCAGTTTCCATTTTTCTTAAAAATCGGTCCAGTGCGATTTAAGGTTTTGGAGGAGGTCCATCCGGGGGTCCCGTTCGTCCCAATTAGTACTAGTAAGCGCTCGCGTTCCTCACCTCTACAGCGCTTAATTCCGACGACAATCCCAGTCATCCTTTAAAATCGAGTAGGGCAGCTGGCTTGACGAGGACGAGGTATGTTTTCTCCGGGCGCCATTGTTCGTAAATGCTTGATGCCTGACCTTCTCTTTTGTAGCCGACCCGAAGCCGGAACTCTTCTCAAGCCGCCCTGGCTGTCACTCTATTTCTATTTCGATTGGTGTACCCCGAGTTGGTTTATATTGAGCAAAAACAGGAATCACCCAGAAAATCATCTCTGAACGTGCCCTCGACCGCGGTCTCTTGACTAGACGATCTAGATGTGGGTCAGTGAGTCGCAGTAGTGAAAGACATACCACCATACGATATACCCAAAAAGGTCATAAATCGACACAAAACATGATAAAAAGGTACGGAAGGTGAGACCTCCCTTTTTCCCTTCTGAATAAGGTCTTACTTGCCGTACCATTTAGTTCAACAGTCCCTTCCTGATGGATCCCCGATAGCAATCGTAAAGCCTTCGTCAAACCTTCAGCGCCACACACGCTTAACCTGACCAGTTTCATTCCTCCCTTTTGTTCAGCTTCACGTCCTGCAAAGCCGCGGTGTTAGCGTCCTAATCATGGCTCTATGTTTCGTCAGTTGTCGAAAGCAAAGAAAACGATTGAATGCACGCGCGCAACGCTTGGGAAGACCGTCGTTCGCAATAAGCACTTTGATCAAAGCGCAATATAGAACAACTTAATCCGATTCACTTGGTCCGGAAAAAACCACGAATTATATAGCGCTATTCTCAGGAAAGCAATGTCAACTAGTTACAGATGACAAGGTGAGTGAAGATAACTCGCTCTGTGTATGTAAAAGTTCCAATCGCTACTTAAAATCGATTTTTCTCCTGCCTGTGTCCAATGACGAAGATTGGTCCCGGCTATGATGTTTCACAACGGCTTTTATACTATCGCTGATGGCGATGAGTTTGTTCCGTACGTGCTACTGTCTTCCGGTAGCGATTGGACATTGAAAGGGGCCGGGGTTGACCTACAAAGGTACATGACACAGAAAACATCAGGCCCCGGCATCTCTTGGAAAAATGTATGCGACCGAAGATTATCCAACACCACAGCTTCAGTGTCACTGAATGTCTCCGACGCTTCGCCTTCTTCATCTCCTCCACTTTCCAAACCGCATTCTTTCCTCTCCCTAAAGACTGTCCGTCATCAAAAGTTTCAAAGTTTCAAAATTCAAAGTAGGACTCCAATTCTCGCAGACTTATCTCCCTCATGCTGGCTGCGCTTCAAGCTTGCGGAGTTATTGAGCGGGTAGATGGATTCTATGTCGGTGAAAGTGGGGCGGCCGATGCCAATGGTGAGCGTGTGCACCGTGACGTCGCTTTACTGTCAAATAACTTACACGTCCTTGCCATTTGGTGTTAAACAGCTCCCGCGTTGGAAGGTGGAGACTTTTTAAATATTAATTTTTATCGTGCCTCCCTAACCCCGTACTGCACTGTTGCTTGATTCGATTATTCAGTCTGTAGGGATGAAGCAACGAAGAATAATCCAAGAAATTTTCTTGAGCGGTGCCCAGTGTAAGTAGTACAATCTCCGAGAGTGAAACCACAAAGCAAAACTCATGTTTGACGGGAGGCGTCGAATTTGAAAACGTGGTGAATCAGGAGAAGGAGGAGTGATTAGCAGCACCGCTCGGGCAACGTTTCCACTCTACATGCACCGACTTTCCTCATCCGTCTAACAAGCTTTGCTTCTTCGCGCGGCCCCCCATGCACCCCTTTCAATCGGCCTCGATTTCGCCTTCACACGCTCCGCGGTTCTTCCTATTCTCATGATGCTTCTCACGTTCATTCGGCCATGTTTGACTCGAACAATAAGCTGCGAATGGCTCGGGGATCTCGACTGTGTTCTGTTTCACCCAGTGGCGGCCAGGATCCACGCCAGAGTCATATAATCAAAGCTTCGCAAGTTAAAATAAGGCAATCCACGCGCAACTTTGACCTTCCTTCTCTCTCAGGCGTACGTCTCTGCTTACGACACCCGCTTCCGGATTCCTTGTAATCCTTTGTTCCTCCCCTTAAAGAACATAAAATTTTTGCTTGAGCAAGCAAAATCTAATCTGCATTTATCCTTTTAGGGCGGAGAACTTAACGGTAACTTGAAAACCGACGACTCACTGTCCGTAGGTCGAGATGCGAACGCATCTATGAGAACTTGTAACATGGTCCCACGCGATTGCTTTGTCCCGGTGTCTGTCCCTGAGGCATTCATTGCCATTCAAGAACGAGCACCATACGTTAGGCATTTTAGTGACGGGCATATCTCTTTCCAGCCCTCCCCAGCCCTACCTTAACCTATTTCCCTTTTTTGTAGTGCGAATCACACTCATTTATTATCAGAGTACTCCATCGCGTGTCAACACCGCCTGAGTCTGATGGTTGAGGAAGGGAAACAATTTGGAAACACTTTCATAATGGGAGTCCGTATTGTGCATTGTGGCCCTGCGTCGTTGCCTCTCCCCACCCAAGAACTAAAACAATTCAAGTTTGCTTCATGATCGCTTTCCCTCTTCCTGGACTGATTGAAAAGTGATATTGCATAGAGTCATCGGTTTCTAATTCTAAAGAGGACGTACAAAGGCTCGATTTGCCCTCTTTTACTCTACTTTTCTCAGAGTAGCTTGGATTATTGATGTGCCAGTGAAGCACGGGTAAATTTAGTCGATAAAAGATTCGGTTTAATATGGGTGTGCATGACAGTTTTGTGTCGGCAAACCCATGAGAGATAATTCGAATTGAATGTATACTCACTGACTCCCATATCAATGCTATCTTGTATAGGCGAACATTGAACTGGTGGAGATCCTGACTACAGTAACAGTAGTGACTACGGTCGTGATGGGATGCTCACTTCCGCAATAAGCAGCGGAGATCCCAAGAAAACGTCTTACTTCAACGAGTCCGATAAACCAAAGGAGCAAATGCCGCTGGAACGCTGTTTCGCAGCAAGACCCGCAATCAGCACCCACATCAGCTCCCAAAGACGTCAAATTAGATATCGATGATTAGACATAGCAACAGACAGACAGACATGAAATCATCAAATAGAAAGATAAAGAATCATAGCTTATCATAACGAAGCCGGTGTAAACTGCTGGCATGAAAATCAACGAAAAAAATAACAGAAACGTAGTAATCAAGAGAGAAAAAAAGCCAACCAGTATCAAAATACATTACGCGTAGACATGCTGTTCTGTATTGCTAAAAGGGTTATACCTACTCCCTTCGTGCACGGGGGATGCAAATGGAGACCTCTGTTTCTGTGGTGATGCAAACCCACTGGTTCCGACCCATCTCCAAACACGTCCTTCTTCGCCGCCTTGCAGCTCTTCTAGACTTACGCGAACATTTGCGTTTCCTTCAACCACATGCTGGACGGGATCCCAAAGCTTGCGACGATTTGCTGGGTTATGTTCATCCAGTAGGATGGTGTCTCGAAGTTGATCAGATGAAAGATAAGGGTGCGCGAAGGTTATAGGATCAGTGTGATGAGCCCCTTCCTGAGCCCGAAGAGCATCGAGAGCAAATTGGACTAGTTCTGCGACTCGACGTGACGTTTTCCGCCTACTAAGAAATCTTGATTTACCGTAGATCCATGTCAAATATATCAGAATCACGCCTTTGAGACGAAAGTGAGAAACATGAAAAGCCCGTTCTCACTTTTCAACTCACCGAAAATGTTGGCACGATAATTACGCCATTGCTGTCTCGCAAAAACCAGAGATCTGCAACTCATTGACAAAATGGAGTTTGTCGAGGCATAAAAGCTATGTCCTCTGTCATACTTTGAGCTAGATGATACAGATGGCTTGCAACTGAAGCAACGTACGTGGAGTTGTATGTTTTGAAGACGCGGCCATATCCTTCTAATTCTTCCAGAACTTTGAAGAAGCTCGATTCAAAAGCACTGTCGGAGGAGAAAGACTGGAACTGAAGATGAGCTAACGAAGAGAACTAGAACTATGAGTTACTGGCTTACCTCATGTTGCTTCAGTTCGCGCATCCTTTCCATAAGGTCCCGGGATCCCAGACCCCAGATCCTGCCTTCGCCACCGTCTATATCTTTACCTGGTTCAATACCCGAACATATCCTGTCCCCCCTGACTTCCGCAAGCTTGCGGTCAATAGACTTCCCCAATGCCCCGATGCTTCGCTTGCGCAGAACATCGTCGACACATCGCGGAGGGAATGCGACGGGACCAAAGCCAGGCAGTCCATTTGCGAGTTCCGAATAAGGAATGCGAGACACAGGGTGAAGGCTATAAATATAGCCATCTTCACAGCGTAAGGTGAATCGATCACAGTCTGCATGAGCGGGACAAGGGGTGCAGGAATCTGGGTGGATGATTGGAAGCAATTCAGGGGGAGGGCAAACGGCGAGTTTTCCATCTTCCGAATGCATTGCATAACAGCCCTCTGCCTCGCGCTTTTGCTGTCGCCTAGACGTTAAGACCTCATTCGTGTGTGAATTAGTATCGCAGAAACCTATTGGGGCGGACTCTAATTTGTACTGTGCGGAGAAAGCGGAAAGAAATAGGACCAGCAACGCTACAACAAGCCTCTGCCACCATGACATTCTCGTCGTGGATGTTGCAGAAGACTTGACCAGTTCGTCGTGAGCTTTCAGTGGTTGTAAAACAGTACTACTGAGTGCGCTGCTGCTATTGGTTTCACTGACGACGTCGTCTAGGTCCAAATCATCTTGGTTGCTTTCGTGAGGTTGTGGTAAGATGAATTCCTCATCTTCGTCGGGAGATTCTTCCACCTGAATCGCAGCGCTGACATCCGCCAATCCTGACATGTCGTCGACGTACTCGTCTTCGATCTTTCCTCGAATTAGTAAAATTGAGCGCTTTACTTGATTCTCTCCAGTAGATACTCACTTTGAACGATGAGTATTGCGGGCTCTTCGGAAACCGGGTCACCGGAGGCAGATCAGGGGTGAAGCTTGTGCTTGGGGGAGAAAAGGGTGACGATGGAGATTCGGGTGGTTCAGACAGTGAGGTCCGCGCCTTCCGTAGTCCCGATTTTCTAGATGATCTCGGCTTCGATGGCTTAACAGGTGAAGATTCTCCGCCTGATTGAAAAATATTATTGTCCTCCCATCCGCTGTCGTCAGTTCCAGGTCCGAACTTCAGAAATCTCAGCGTCTATAACTCAGATGGTGACTTTGACTTACCCTCTGGGATACGCGTCGCGATGATGGTCCGGCTGCTTCAGACTAGTTGACCGTTTAGTATAGAAATACCGGACGATTGCGGTTGACACGCACATCTTTCTTCTTTCCGACCTTCAGACGTGGCTGCGGCTCTGGCTCGCTCTCCTCGCTTTCTTCAGAAATCACTGGCACGTTCTTTACATTGGCCTTCTTCGGCACTGTACGGCCCACAGCAGGCTCTGCAGATGCACGTCTCCGTTTGGTCTAAAATATCGTTTGTATCATGCAACAAAAGTAACTAAATAAAATCGAGCTCACAGATTCCGCAGCCGATGGTTCCAGAGAGGGTTCCCTGCTTAGACGGCGAGAAGAACGTCGGACAGGTTGCTACGAGTTAACGTACATTAATCTGAGTTAACTTGTCAAACGTATGTTTGACTCACGCGACTGGGAGGCGTTACTGGATTGCCAGTGACACCGTTCACTATCCCACTTTCACTTGCAAGTGCCTCCTCTTTCTCCAGCCTCTGCATTCGTAGGTCATCTCCTTTGGCTTTGATGTTAGTATTGAAGATTTCAACAAGCTTTGCCTTGTTGTGTTGAGATGGGTATGGTACTTGGTGGTACGCGAGGATTCCAATAAGGTGGGGAATTGTGAGACTCTTCCCATCGAAATCGGGGTTAAGGTATTCGCCTTTCGCAATAATTTGGCTTGTACTAAGTCGCGACATTTGAGTGAAGTGCCGATTGAGTAGTAGGGACAATCCTCGTGGCGTGCGTGCAGGTGGCACGGAGAGATGATTTAAGAGAAAGAAAGCGTGTACAGTCTCATGCGCGTGGTTGTGTTGCTGCTTCGCACGATGCACGTGATTCAAAACGCGTCAACAAGAGCAAATAGAAACTTATTACGGACCAGGAACTAATCCACAAAATGCATACATAATACCGAACAAGACCGGAATAATAACATGATATATATAGAGTGCGTGTAATGTCTATTTCTTCTTTTTCTTCTGTTCCCGTACACTCAAAACTAGCGTATCCTCTTCCTCAAGGTTGTAATTCGCGAGTGTGTTCGAATTTTTCAACATGTCACCGTTGAATGACAAAACAATAAGAGACAAAGGAAGACTGCTACCCATTGTTCGTACCAGCAGGTCTCGTAATGATGATACCAGGTAGGAGACTGGTACCTCTGGGAGTGTTACAAAGCTTCCGTCGAGCTTCCATTCGGGCTTCGCTTCGTCGACGGGAAGCTGCACTTGTATTTTTATTGGATACTTAAAGGTAAAATGTACTTAGTATCACTTCAACAGGACCGATAGGTAAGAGCCTTACAGGATGCAAATCGATCCAATTCTGCTCCGGGTAATACTGTCCCCCTGGTAATCGTGCGACTTTCACTTTTTTTGAAGGAGGTGCCCCTTCGATCCCCTCCATTTCATCTGCCGGGCGAACGGTTCCGGTGGGCACAGGGGGTGTCGCCGCCATAGCAGCCAGTCGCGATGGATGTATGCCAGGTGTACCCGCAGGAGGTGGTTGGTATCCAAATGTTTGTGTAGAGTCAAGCCCTTGGAAATGAAGTGGAGGGAGCATGACCGGGGTGGGCCCTGATTGTCCTCCATATGTCGTTGCTGGTTGCGGACCGGCAGA
This sequence comes from Hymenochaete sp. R1, assembly GCA_019400425.1. Lineage (NCBI taxonomy): Eukaryota > Fungi > Basidiomycota > Agaricomycetes > Hymenochaetales > Hymenochaetaceae > Hymenochaete > Hymenochaete sp. R1. The sequence goes on from JAFREE010000004.1 coordinate 124,802, forward strand.
TACGGTCGCGGCCGCAAACGCTGGATCTGATGGAGCGCCTGGCGTTCCGGTATGTCGAGGAGGGGCCGGGAGAGATGGTGGAGGAGCTGGTAATGATGGCAGTCCAGGTCCAGACGAAGGACCAATACCTGGGCCGCTCGAAGGGTCTACACTATTCCAAGTAGCTATCATCAATATTTGTCAGGAGATGAAAGCCACTTCACGTACGCTGTGAGGCCCTTCGTACGATGGAGATTTGCAATTTGTTCTTCAAGGTTATTATGAGATTGGTAGACGTTGAGAGTTTTGTCCTTCGATGCAGTATGTCCATCCCAGACATTCTTCTCGCGCTCTCTACGGCGTTCCCGTTCTGCCTCTTCCTCTCTTCTCCTCTTTTCCTCATCAACCTCCGTGCCGAAGATGTCAACACGAGCTTTGGCAAGAGATCGCAACGAAGACTCGACATTGGCACCACTCTGCAACTCGGTAAGCTGTGCTCTGCGAGCCTCCAAGGCATCTCTCTGCGATTTCCACTTCGGGTCGAGGAGCTCAATGCGCATGTGCTCCTGGAGTTCGTCTACGGGGACTTGCTGACCGCAGACGGCACAAGTCGTCATTGTCGCTTTCCCGCCCTTTGAGCCCACTGCAACGAGGTTTATGTAAGCTATTGAAGTCTACTAAATCATTTCACTCACGCTTTGGAACATAATCCGTGCGAATCTTCATAGGACCTGATGCATCCATAGACGTGGCTTGGATGGCTTTGGCCTTCTCCAGCTCCACAATTCTTTCCACTTCCTCCTTCCGCTTTCTTTCAGAGAGCTCAGTTTCCTCGTCATCACTTACCGCCATGTTGGCGTCTCCCTCAACACCATTTCCTTGGCCGTTTTCTGCGCCAACAGCTTGCTTGGCACGTATCGCTTCCACCTCTTCGGCTGTATCTTCCATTATCATGGCGGCCATCTTCTTCTGAGCCATCGTCCTACCAATCATTTCCTGTATGCTCATAGGTGGAGGAAGCTCTGAATTTGCATCCACTGCGGTAAACTCTATTGTTTGCACAATCGCGTAGTCGTGCCAGTCGATCTCCGCGAAGGCGACTGTATTCGAAAATGAGTACTAACCTCATAATGAAAAGCAAGACATACGCACTCTTTTCAGCTTCTCTATCATTTTCCTTCTTTTTCTCTTTCTCTCGCTTCAACCTTTCCCACTCAGCGTGCTGTTTCGAGATTTCAAGCATCTTCCATCGAGTTCCCTCCTCTGTACCACGCTGCAGTTTCGCCAGCATATCTTTTGAAGGCAAGAGAACTTTGGAATATTGCTCTACGAGACCGTTGAAGTAGCCAAATAAAGAATGCGTCGGTCGAAGGAAGTCGAACTCAAAGTTTCGGGCTTCCTTCTGCGCCAAACTTTGCAAAAATGATCTCCCGCGCCGAGCCGTGAAAAGAGCAGTCAATTTGATGATATCCCTATGCGAAAATTCAGAAACTCTGGCGGTAGGGATAAGCGTTGGATACCCACATTTCAACGGCCGAAATAGGTGGAATGTCAATAATGAACTCTGCTGGAGGAGGTTCAAGGGCCGGAATCTTTCCCGCCGCTGGAGTTTCCTCCTTTGCGATAGGCATCTCTACAGGCGTTGCAGAGCTTGCGGGTACTTCCTCTTCCTCCCCCTGTTCAACTTTAACCATCTTGTGCCGGTAGTATGCATGATAAGGATCTGCGGGATTGAGAAACGAGAATTTGGGATCTGAACGCTGATTCTCGCGAACTTTGTCTTCAAACTGCGCCGGGTTCGCAGAACGCGCGACAAAAGTAGCAGTCCGATCAATGATGGCTAAATCAAACCGATATTAGCTATGTTGTTAGCCAGCCAGGCAACAACAAATATGCTCACATTTGATATCGGGAGGGGGGAGAATGAGACCCGTAGCGAATCGTTGTTGTGCATCTGGAGTTGTTGTTCCGTTCATTTGCGCATCTCCGTTGGCATGGCCATTCAAAGCTCCGTTCAGACCATTCATATCCACATCAGCTGACATCTTGTCGAATCGACGAAAAGTGCGAGATGCCTATTGGTGACCAGACGCAAGAAGATGGGGTCAAGAAGTGCCTGCCAATGATCCTGCTTGTCACCAGTGGATAAGGATCGACGAGATCGTCGCCTTCTCTATCCACAACTGCACTAGTACTCGGAATCGATTTAAATTCGACTCACCCAACTCAGCGTTCACCTTCGTCGGTCTATCCACCTGCGTCCTATCATGCTGGGCGCCTTTCGTCCATCCCATGTGAGCTTCAGCGGTCTCTTGTGGTGAGTAGCGCATCTCTTGTATGTGCTTCGGGACAATAAGAGAGTTCCACAAGGAAAACGCCATGGAAAATGTCGACAACGCGTAAGGCGAACCAAAGGAAACGATTAAAGCAGGTCGACGCTGTAATCGAAACGGTCCGCGCCAGTGGTGTGGAATGTGCAGCCCTCGTGAGTATACTTATTCTATACCCACAGCTGTGTATTTAGTGTTGCTTCCAAAGAGTAAAGCGCTTGAGCTACCAAAGGAACACGAAATGCCCGCCAAAGACAAGTACACTATTTTCTCAGCCTGGGATAAAGGGTATAGAAAAGGAATCCATAAGGTCCCAAAGTTCACAAGGGTTAGTTATCAGCCATTCCTTTATTCATTGACTGACTTGAAATTACTTTTTTTTGTCAGTTGACTCTACGAACCAACCCGAAAGGCTTCTGAGGCTCAATCTTTCATGGTGCTCATTCCACACTGTTATTAACCATTGCGATAATACAAATTAATGATTCAGATATGCTAAATTAAAGCCTGTGCATGGCAGATCGAAACATACATCAAAAGAGAACAATTTTTACCTTCCCTCGCTTCATGGCTCGCTGTACCGAATCCGCTCCAAGAACAGTCCTCAGCACCTCATCTCGAGTCTCAGGGATGTCGAGTAGAGTTCGCTTCTTGACGTCCCGGTATGAGACATCGAGAATAATGTGAGTCAAAGCAGAAACGGATAAGGCATCTTCGAGGTCGTTAGCTACAGATTCATCGCACAATTTATGAGTGACACACCTGTTTCACAAAGGAGCTTCCCTACTCTTCCTGGTGTTCCTACCGCTATTTAATGATAAGTATTGGGCGCTTTGTCCGCTTTCTCAAAATTTGCGTGCATACCAGACCCTATCTTGGTGCGTTTAAGGTAGGCTACATGCTCCTCTAGTTTAAAATGTCGAGCGAACAATTTCGCGACGTCGCCGCCTTTATCACCGCGTAGCTTCTTAGACTTGAGGACCCGTGTCGCATCTGCTACTCGGAGAGCTCCAGCCGCTATGAAAATCAATGTCGGTGCACCGACATCTTTTGACTTTTGTCCCAATCGAGTCCTAAGAGCGGGTATCACTGAAACGAGGCATGAGCACAGGAAAGCATTGCAAGACACAGTCGCACTTTTCGTTATGAATTCTGGGAGATGCTCTAGATTCCTCGCGCTCCCCCATGTTGATGAATCAATAAATGTATCCTCTGGCAATCCAGGAATTTTTAGCGGCTACGAGAGTAATGAAAGACAGCGACTAACCTGATATTCGAAGATCCTCCAACTCCATACCAGACAGCTTAGAGAAGCTCTTTGATTGTTTCTCCGCGATGTATCCTGCTTGTAAGGAGGGGTGCTCGCAAGCTACCATTGAGGCATCTTTTGGTCGGGGGAGTTGTAATGTCCGTTGTTTCTACGAAAGCAAGCAAATGAACGAAGAGTCAGAGAAGTAAGAGAATGTCAGCACACTTTAGCCTTCCGCTCTTTCTCTTTCTCCCTCCTCTTCCGCTTTTTCAGCTTCTTTAGATCGTCTGCTGCCTCAACCTGCGATGATGAATTGATGGTCGAAGGGCCTGGGGACTGTGCATCGTCCTCCGACCCCGAAACCGTACCTTGACCTTCACTAGCTGAGTCCGCTATGAGGTCATCTACGACAAAATCATCTCCTAGATCATCCCCATACTGTCTTTTAGTAGCCATGATAAACTTCGCTGCTCAGACAAAGGCAGGATGTGTAAAGGTAAGGGTAAATTGATCAGCGGCCGAAAGTATCTCGCTCTCTCATATCTGCAGACTTGCTTCTTTTGGCAGCCAAGTCTCACGGATCCATTCTCTTACCCGACCCGACAAACAACTCAGAGACAGGGTGAGATCCCTTTTCCTGGTCTAAATTCAAAATTATGACACATTTACGACGCAAAAGTCCTAACGAACAGCTAGTGCCCTGCGTAGGCCTAATCTAGCTACCTTCTCAATACATAGACCTCAACATTCTTCATGAATTCAACGTGCAGAATTTTTTTCACAGCCACAGAACCGGATGGACTAGCTAGGTAATTTCTGCGCAAGATCGACGATTGCGATAGGATGAGTGGTCGGAGTCGGCTCGAGTCATTCAGTGGCCAGTGGCTTTCACTTTCTATGCGCTTTACGAGGACCCTTCATCTTCCCCACCACCGAAAATTTCCTTGAATTTGCATGGAACGCAAAGAGGTCATTAACTTTGGGGCCGGTCCCTCAGCTTTACCTCACGATGTACTGGAAGAGGCAACGAAAGGTCTTCTCAACTTCCAGAACACTGGTATTGGTGTCACCGAGATTTCTCATCGCTCGAAAGAGTTCGGGACCGTCGTCACTCGACTCGAACAGCTCATCCGTACGGGACTTGATGTTCCACCAACGCACCATATTCTTTTCATGCAGGGTGGAGGCACGACTCAGTTCTCATGCACCATCCTGAACATGCTCGCACGGCACCGTCTCCTCCATCCAAACACTCCCGATAATGATCGAGTCGTTGATTACGTCGTCACTGGGTCGTGGAGCAAGAAAGCTGTTGAAGAAGCTCGCAGACTCGGTGGTGCGCGCGTTAATGTTGTCGTTGATGCCCGAAAGTATTCCGCAGATGGGAAGAGCTTTACAGGCATTCCGCCGCACGACGCTTTCAAATTCTCCACCGACCCAGCACTGGTCTATTACTGTGAGAACGAGACAGTTGATGGTGTACAGTTTGCTGCAGAAGAGACATCTCCTTCAAGCTTCCCATACCATCTCATTGAACATGATACAGTCATCCCTCCGTTGGTCGCAGATTATTCCTCGTCTTTCATGTCTAGACGTATCCCGCGTCTCGTGGACCATGCCGTCATCTTCGCGGGTGCCCAAAAGAATATAGGTCCATCCGGTCTTACTATTCTCATTGTCCGGGAGGACTGCTTAGTCGACGTCAATGCAGCTGTCGCCTTGGGCGCTGCGCCGGTCCCGATCAGTCTTGCCTATAAAACGTACTCGGACTCCGGAAACCTGTATAATACGCCGTCTACATTTGCTCTTTATGTTGCGATGTTGGTACTAGATCGTATGGAGAGGTTGGGTGGTATAGATGTCGTCGAGGCTGAAAATCGGAGGAAGCAGGAGAAGCTGCACGCCGCATTGAAGGAAGGAGAGGAAAAGGGTATCGTAAAGTTGAACGTCAAAGAGGGCTCGCGGAGTTGGATGAACGTCGTCTTCAAAGGAAAGGATGAAGGTGTGGAGAAGTCTTTTCTGAGTGCCGGAGAATCGCAAGGCTTCAAAGCTATGAAAGGGCACAGGTAAGTAAATGCGTTTCACCAGTGGATATTGTTAACACCGGTCATTAAGGTCTGTTGGAGGCATGCGAATCTCGATATACAACGCGATCACGGAAGAACAGGTAGACAAACTGGTTGATTTTATAAAGAAATTCGTCGCAGAGGCGTCGAAATAAATACAAGTTATTATGTAGACGACACTGAGGGAAAGTACAAAAAAGGTAGAAATGTAAGGTTCAACCCTGCAGTTCAGTGTCATTAACTGTAGAAAGAAATGTTTCGACATTCTATTGGATCAATGAAGCTCCCAAATATGTGTGTACTTCGAGACAATTGCAATTTTATTTTGGGGCTGATCAAGTAAATTTGACAATGCATCCTCCCTTTGGCCGGAGGGTAAGATTATATACTCAAACCTACCTCTCAAGCTTCAGAACATACTTATTTCACAATTATTAGCGAACGCCTTTGGCTAACTTAGTTACTTATTGGAGTATGTATACTGTGATTCTCCTTTAAAACATGCTTACGTATACGTATTAATTGTAATTCTGAACTAAGTCACTTTGCCGGAGTGGTTAACGGGTTCGCCTGCTACATATTATAACTTATGAATAGTGAGCGGATGGTCTTTGACCGCGTGTGTTCGAATCGCACAGGTGACGAGATTTTTTAGCTTTTGTTTTTTATTTGGTAATGCAAACGTCGATGTGATCGACGCGCGCGAACTCGAACAACTCCGCTCGCTCTGCCTTGCTCTTCGCACCTCAGGCTGTCGAACGTGACAGTGATCACCGACTACTGACAACGACCTTCCTGCATCTCTTAAACAATGGTCAGAATTATCATCAAAGGAGGTATGTAATCGTCTCTTGTCTAGGAACCAATCACTTTTGCTCATGTTATTTTCGTTGGCGCTCAATAGGAGGTAAGCAGGACTTTCACGGTGCCGCGAGTGTGGTTCTAACGTTCGCTTTTGCTATCTCTGTTTCTTGATTTACAGTGAGTATTTCCGTCTATATATTATATCATGAATGTGAGACTCATTTGAAAATATGCTAGGTATGGAAAAACACGGAGGATGAAGTTCTTAAAGCTGCCATTGCAAAGTATGGCAAGAACCAGTGGTACGTAGCCTTACGAAGGATCCTTTCTTCAACATTTAAACTCTTTGCAGGGCCCGCATTTCATCGTTGTTGGTCAGGAAAACTCCTAAGCAGTGCAAAGCCCGTTGGTACGAGTGGCTTGACCCATCCATCAAAAAAACAGAATGGTCTAAAGTGAGTGAGTTCACCGCGCCAACTACTACGACACGGTACTAATATATGATTCAGACGGAGGATGAGAAACTTCTGCATCTGGCTAAGCTTATGCCGACGCAATGGCGAACGATTGCTCCAATAGTAGGACGGACTGCTACACAATGCCTGGAACGGTATCAAAAGTTGCTAGATGAAGCTGAGGCCAAGGAAAACGAGGAGTTGGGGCTGGTTGGTCCAGGGGACGCTGGTCCGAGTGCAGACGACGTACGAAAGCTTCGTCCTGGTGAGATAGACCCTGATCCGGAAACAAAACCAGCTCGCCCAGATGCTATTGACATGGATGAAGACGGTGCGCAAGACATTTGCCTTTAAGTGCCGCAGCCACTTTGCTAACGCTATACTTTATAGAGAAGGAAATGTTGTCAGAGGCCCGAGCTCGCCTTGCTAATACTCAGGGGAAAAAGGCGAAGCGCAAAGCTCGTGAACGACAACTCGAAGAGGCTAGGAGACTGGCCGTGTTGCAGAAGAAGAGAGAATTAAAAGCCGCTGGCATCATGTTCGTCTATTTTAATACTATAATCTTTTACAAGTGCTGATTAGCACCAAAGTGGGAGTATGCGAACCAAGTCAAATAAAAAGGGGATGGACGTAAGTGTTTACTCGTAATAGCGCTCGATTGACCTGACTGACACTTAAACGTTTTAAGTACAATGCCGACATTCCCTTCGAAAAAAAGGCAGCTCCTGGTTTCTATGATACCTCCGAAGAGCAAGCGCGTGCATCTATTGCACCCGTAGGGCAATCTCTCCGTAGATTAGACAACAAACGGAAACCAGAAGAGGAAGAAGCGGAGAGGAAGAAGCGCCAAAGGAACAACAGGGGCGGTGAAAATGAGCAACATCAGACGAAATTCGTGGCTGCTCGTGACGCACAAATCCAGAAGTTGAAGGAGGCGGAGCAGATCGGAAAGCGCAGAAAGTTGGTCTTGCCTGAGGCTCAGGTCGGGGAGGCGGAGCTCGAGGAGATTGTCAAGATCGGCCAGACTGGTCAAAGTGCACGGGCTCTCGTTGGTGACGGGTCCGAAGCAAGCGAAGGTTTACTTGGAGAATACGAAGGCTTAGAAAAGGCTCGGATGGCTCGGACGCCTCGGACAGCTCCTCAATGTTTGTCTTTTACTACCTTTCCTTAAATCAACTACTGACACGTTTCTTTGTCACAGTTGATAATGTTATGACCGAGGCTCGTAATCTGCGCAACATGATCGCCGCACAGACCCCCTTGCTTGGCGACGAAAATACACCTTTGCACGTTGCACCAGGTGGAGGAACTGGATTTGAAGGAGCTACGCCTCGTCATCAGGTCGCTTTTACTCCGAATCCATTGGCCACACCGATGCACGAAGGCGGAGTTGGACCAAGTGCAACACCTCGTTCAGAGTCTGTCGGGGCAACGCCTCTGCGCACACCGCTGCGTGATAGTCTCAGTCTAAATCCAAGTGACGGACTTACCATGGTCGGGGACACCCCCCGGCGTGGCAGAGTTGGTGACTCTGCTTCATTGCTCAAAGCAGCCTTCATGAATCTGCCCAAACCGGAAAACAACTTTGACCTCGTAGTGCCGGAAGATGATGAAGAGCAAATTGTAGAGGCTGGTACAGAAGGCGAGGAAGAAGATGCAGCTGAGAGGGACGCTAGACTCAGACGACAGAGGGAAGAAGAGGAGAGGAAAGCGTTAGCACGGCGTAGCCAGGCTGTCAGGCAAGGTTTGCCACGACCTGCAGTCATAAATGTCGAGGACTTGCTTCAGAAACTATCTCTGGCGGCCGATGACGATCCTTCTTTGGGTACGGCAAGGCAACTCGTTGACAATGAGATGGTCAAACTTCTGCAGCATGATGCCATAGCATTCCCTCTTCCCGGAACAAACATACCAGGTGGTACTCGTTCGACGTATGAAATGCCTGAAGACGAATTCATTGATCAAGCAAAAAGTCTAATAAACACCGAATTAGCATTATCCATCGGATTCCCAAATGCCACGCCCGCGCAAGTTATTGAAGGATTATCGGCGTCCGCGACTACTGAAGAGCTTGACGACGGGATTCTCTGGGACAGACAGCGAGAGAAACTAGTATTTGAAGCCAGTACTTCCAAACTCGTGGATCCATCGACTCTTTCCCACGAAGAGCGAGCGGCAGGCTATAGTGCGCTTCTCCGGGACGACCGAGATACTATGGCGAAGGAAGCCTCGAAAGCTAACAAGGCAGAAAAAAGACTAGGCGTACAACTTGGTGGTTATCAAGCTCGCTTTGGAGCCCTTTCGAAGCGCGCGGCAGATGCATTTGAAGAGCTGCAAAGGACGGAGATCGATTATTCAAGCTTCGCTCAACTACATGTCAACGAGCAGGCTGTGGGACCGCGCCGCGCGGAAGCTCTGAAGCAGGAAGTCGATGTCTTGGAGCGTCGAGAAAGGTACTTGCAGGAGAGATACCGAGAACTTGTGCAAGAGAAGGACGAAGGCGAGGCTCGAGTGACAGTCTTGGAGGAGAAGATTATGGCCGACGCTGAGGCATTGAACGACGAGGCTCTGGCAGATGTACAGGATGCTGCGTAGGTGGTCGTTCATGTTGGTGGACTGTAGTATTTAATAATATATGCATGTAATGAATTTGACTCGCAAGATCCTTTTGACCGTAGGTAATCGGAACGTTTGCGTTAGCTAAACGCAGCTTGAATTTGACTGGCGTGCAAAGGGTTTGACCAGCTCGACTAATAGAAAAAAAAAGTTTCTTGATGAAGCAGAGTTATGCATTCATTCTAAGAATTATGACAAATTCACTAAGAACTAGATATATATGTTTCGAGTCCATCTGTTAGTAACCTTGGAGATGTAGAAAGATGACGTGCGAAGAAAAGGGTAAGATAGTCTGAAGAATGATTTTAAACGCCGGCGACGTATGTCGTAGACTTAGGATAGCCATAGGCACGCTTGTCAGCCTCGCTGAGCATGTACTCCTCTGAGCGACCTTGCGCATGCATGGGGTATGCATCCGGTCGGATGATACGAGGCGGCCAAATGGGCGCGTAGACTCCGACTGCGATGAAGAGTACCAAGACATCGAGGAAATAGAACAACTTCTCGTTGCGGGAAATACTGCTATCAAAACCTTGTCCCATCTCGACACAGCGGAATATGGAACGGATCTAGTTATACCTTGATCAGTCCGTGGAAGTCCTCTGAACTACATTGCGGCTTACAATTATATTTTGAGAACTGATGGCTAAAGCCATCGCGAGCGTCCGCCAGTCTCGGAGCCACCCTCGAGATGCATCCCGCTTCCATACCTGGGGATCGTTGCGGTAGATGCGGAACATCATGTGTGCGAACATAGAGCAGAAGACGAGGAAGGAGGCGAGCTGCGCGATGAGTCCTACGAGCATGATCTAATGATGGAGAGCTATTAGCCATGAAAAGTTGTAGAGATTACAACGCAACGAACTTTGGACCCAAGTTTAGCGGAACTTTCACTTTTTGAAGCTGCTAATCCTCCTCCGGCACCCTGGGTGAAAGGAATAAACTTCGTGTCGAATGCTGCACAGACTTGCAACATACCTGGATCAGAAAGGTGGATACGTCTGACATGACGAAGAACAGGGTGACTTTGCGAGGAGAAATCCACAAATAGTCTCCTTTGCCTAGATGGGTTGCGAGACGGCCCAACATAACGTAGTCCGCTGCAATGAATGCACAAGGCTGGATGAAGGCATTAGCCTTGACGCGCAAGGTACAATGTTGAAGACATACCGAAAGTATTACCAGCGTGTTCTCAGCGATGTAGGTATGTAGAGACTGAGGATTTGAATGCAGAGAATACCGGATGCCGAGGCCACCAGCATAGACTTCATAAATGTTAGCCACAGAGCCACATTCCTACTAAATGGCGGATACGCACAGAAGATGCCTATGGTCATAGCGAGCATCCACTTCGCCTTGTACTTGAAAGTGTTAAAAATATGCCAAACACCAACTATAAGGTATAGCACTACACGGAAGGGAACTATGAGAGACGATAATCACTTTGAAGAAGACAACTCGTACCAAGAGCAACTGAAGTGTAAGTGTTATTTGGGATATACTTCAGAATGTTGCATGGATCGTTCGCGGGGTCAGCGTATGGATCAGCAGCGCATTCACGTTGAGCGAAAGCCCCAAGAGGAAGGTGAGAGATGGTGATAAGAGCACCAAGAGCTCGCAACGCCGGCGACGAGAGCATGATTTTGAATAGAAAGGCGGAGGTGTCGGAGAAGGTAAGGAGTGATTGGTTGTGCTTCCGAAAGTATCAATCCGTGCTCTGGTTTATATGCGAACATCGTTGTGGCCTTGCAATCACCGTCGCTTCCGGCAGGCGCGACGTTGTGCGATGGTGTATGCTGCGGACAGTAACTTGTATTATGGTGCGCACAGTTAAGATAGGGTTGTTGCGAGGAGGAATCCCAGGAGTCATCGCACGAACGCGCAAGATGACAACAGCGACAAACAAAGATGGGGCGGGTGAGCACAGCTTTTCGCGACATTCAGGTTCTCGATTTGTCCGCAGTGAGACGTCCCGGTGGCTCTCTGATGAAATGTCTTGTCCACGGCCTGTACACTGCATTGCACGTACACAAATTAATACTATTCGTAGGTATGTCTCGGTTCTGAGCACATGCGGTCGTGAAGAAAAAAAAGGAGAAATCGCATTACAGCGCACACCCATCACTGCCCAACAACTGGCTCCTTTGTATCGGTTGGCAAGTCTCCTTCCGGGGAGGCCCCTTTCGGTATGAAACGGCCCGGCCAGAAAGGAACATAGATTGCGACTGCCACAAAGAGAGGCAAAGTGTCCAAGCCATAGAAAAGACCTTCATTCGTCGCAATCGCACCGTCGAAACCCTGCGAAAGCTCCACTACTCGAAAAATAGATCTAATCTATTGTAATTCAGTCACAACGATCTCGGGATACAGGTTTGGAGGACTTACGATAATACCCAGGCAGCTGACAGTCAAGGCAAAAGCTAAAGTTCTCCAATCATTCCACCATGTATGCTTTAATGCGGCATCGCGATCCCAAACATCGCGATCCCTGCTGCGGACCAAAATCAAAAAGCGCACGTACATAACCGTGAAGGTCAGAAATGAAGCGAGCTGCGCAGCTAGCCCCGCAAGAAATATCTGCAATGAAGAACATTGTCAGTGGAAGGGTTCACAAAAGAGGAGAAGGTGCGGTATCGGACATTCGAACCAATCTTGTTGGTTTTCAAGTCGTTCGCGGCGATAGAAACGGAGCCTCCGATAGCCTGAGCTCTGAAGTTAGTTACATGTCTCGAGATACCGAGACAGGGTCACTTGTCGCTCACTTGAATCAGGAAGGTCGTAACGTCGGACATGACAAAAATGAGGGTTATTTTGTGGGGTGAGACCCATAGATAATTGCCTTTCCCAAGGTGTCGAGCAAGTCTACCCAATAGAACGTAGTCCGCTGCGATGAAAGCGCAGGGCTGATTGGTGTCAGCGCAATCGTGCATGTATGAAACTGGACACGTACTGAGAGCACAACGAACAGGTACTGTGCGATATAGATGCCTTTTGACTGAGGGTCCACATGTAGCCCGAACCTACAGCCAATGCCCGTAGCAAAGGCTAAGAGAAGTACCAGTCAATGTGCGAAGCTCACTCAAGAAAAAAATATGACGTACTGAATATTCCTATGGTCATGGCAGACATCCATTTCGCACCCCACTTGAACGTGCTGAAGACATGCCAGATACCGACCGCCAAATACAGGGCTATCTGACATTCAACACTTCCGCAACTCCAACATAAAGTCATATCTATACCTACCGAAAGCAACACTCGAGAGTGCGTTAGATGCGATGTATCCTAGAGGATTGCAGGGGTCATGTTTGGGGTCGGAGAAGGGATCAGGCAAGCAGAACCTCTGAGTTTTGGCACCAAGCGCGATGTCTGAGAGGGCCAAAGCCGCAAACAGTGCGCAAAGGACGTTTACGCCTTGCAGGCGTCGAGACATAGAAGACAAGCTTGAGAGAGCTGAATACGCCTGTGCAGAATATTTTGCTGCATCATTATCATATAGTATTATTGACGGTGCATTCCAGGCACGTTGGCCGCCATCGGCGCAGGACAGCGAGCGGGTAGAAAGACGCGCGGCGTGTGTGTCGGGCGTCTTTGTAAGGGAAAAATATGTTATCTCGCCGAGATTTCTCCCACAGCCGTACACCTATCAAAATACATTCGTCCCACAGATGTGGGCAATACATAGTGTAAAAGTCTCCAGACATTTACCAAAATCACATAAGACGAAAGAATGAATAAATTCTACCTCCTACTCTTTTTCAATTTCTTGAACGGCAGCCCAGCTTCCACCACATCATCGTCGCGATCAAGCTCGTCGCGACCACCATAATCATCCCTTTCTCTGCCTCTCTTTCTTCTTCCTTTACCATCCTTTGCTTGATCTTTCAGCTCTCTGGCAGCGAGGCGCGCAGCTTCGTCCACTCTCTCACGGACAAGCGCCACTTCTTCGGCATCTGTCGGCCAAAGCTCCATCTTTTTCCCTATGACAGCTTCGATACGTTGGATTAGTTCAACATCGTATTGCGTGACCAGAGTAATCGATTTTCCTGCCCGTCCCGCACGAGCCGTGCGACCAACACGATGAATGTAGTCTTTCGAATGGGAGGGAATGTCATAGTTGATGACTGCATCAACAGAGGGTATGTCAAGACCACTGAATAACACCGTCAACCTATAAAAGAAAAATGAAGGGATGAAAATGTCACTTACCGACTCGCAACATCAGTCGCAACAAGAACGCTCTTCCCTCCGCTCTTGAATTTCGCCAGGGCACCCATTCGAGCACTTTGAGTCAACTGGCCGTGCAGGGGAACGGACGGAAACCCTAACGTTCTCAGGATCATGGCTAACCGCTGACAGTCCATTACTGTACGGGTGAAAATAATGATCGAGTTCTGGGCGATAGAGTTACAAATATGGACCAAATGCGCTTCTTTTTGTTTGTATGGTATGAAAAGGTAGTATTGGAGAAGTGTCGATACAGTAGTGTACCTAAAGTTGCTTTGTTAGTTTGGCCAGATATTTATATAAGGCATGCTTGACGAACTTCTTGGTGACTTCAACACGGACTGGATTTACCAGACTCGCCCTCTGGAGCTTGGCAACTTTCGTTGTCATTGTCGCCGAAAATAGATAAGTTGTCCGTTCTTTAGGAATAACTTTCAGAATCTTGTCGATGATAGGACCGAAGTCCATATCCAAAAGTCGGTCGGCCTCGTCCATAACCTAAATTCATCATCAGACTAAACCCACGGCCGAAGAAAGTATACGCACTAGAAACCTTATGCCCCGAAGACTGAACCCTTTCGTGTTCTCCAAGTGGTCATTCAAGCGACCAGGAGTCGCAACAATAATATGCGGCCGCTTTGCGAGAGCCACGGCCTGGTCAACCATGTTCATGCCTCCTACTATCACAGCACATCTCACGCCGATAGCGGACCCCAGCGATTCAAACTGTTGCGAGATTTGAAAAGCCAATTCCCGAGTAGGTGCGAGCACGCAGGTAAACAGACCTCTGGGTTCGTCCCAGAGCTTTTGCAGTATTGGAAGTGCAAATGCGGCAGTCTTCCCGGATCCAGTCTCAGCAACGCCGATGATGTCCCTGCCGGCGAGTGCGTGAGGTAGAGCTTCGGACTGGATTTCCGTAGGTTTCTTGAAATTCATCTGGTCTAGCGCTTCTAGGAGCGGTTTAATGAGACCCAGAGATTGAAATGACTGGGTCCCATTTGTCGAAGTTGTTGCCTCTTCTGGTGCTGGCATAGTGAGTGTTATGGCCAATGCGTTCAAGTTCTCCGAGCTTTTCCTCTTCTTGAAATTCAAAAATCTGACCATGATGATGATCAGCAGCGATCGACACCGGTGTACGTTGGCTTTGGACGCGAACTAGACTGAGACCCTGATCCTGAATTTCACCGTGTCTCCGCTTTGTACATTTATAACAAGAGGCCTGCTAGCGCCATTGGAGCTCCAAAAAGCGGCATAGGAACCTGATTTAAACTGCGGGAAACAATTTGTATCTATTTTAAAAGAGACTGGGTCGAAAAATATATCAGCAACTCGTCCAGGCCAGGTATGGAGGTCCACAAAGCTAAGGCCACTCTATCAGGCCCTCCTTCGCTCTCAATGTCAGAGCAGTGGAACGAGATTTGGTCCGGAATCTCGTCGCAGCTACCTCTGAAGAACTTACACTGGAAGCCAGCATCGCGGACCTCCATTCGAACGATCCAAACACTCGAAGTCGACCTCCATGCACTTGAAGCCGTGAAGGAAGAAGGAGCTTCACAGATACCCTCGAGTCTACTTGAGAGACCATTGCTTAATGTCTATGTCATTAATTGTGATGTGAGCTAATGCAAAATAATTTTGAAGACTTCTTTTCTTCTCACATTTATGTATAGGACACGGAGACGTACAAAAGTAACTTTCGAAAGTCAATCAAGGAATGGCACGCGCAAGTGACGCAGCGGAAGAATCAAGAATGGGTTATTCTCAACGTATCAAAGACGGATCCGAGACAGAGTCAAACAGGTCTCTTAAAGATGCGTGGAACTGTCCTTGATCGTCTTCGGGCCGACTTCAATGTCGACAAGAAGGATAGGTAAGATCATTTAACCCTCTTCGAAGGTTAGGTCGTACTCATGAGGACCGATGTAGATTTGCTCAAGTTACGTGGGGCTCCGATTTCAAGAGTCCGGCGATTTGGGCCGAAGGAATGTCAAAGATCAAAGACGGGATTATCATGGCGTTCGATCAGGCGGTTTGTATGCGTGAAGAGGACATCAAACGATCAGAACAACAGCGATTCATGCCTGGTTGGAACTTTTGCACCTTCTTCATCCTGAAGGTAAAAACTTGTGACATATAAAAAGCTTAAATATCTTACGGAATTTAGGAAAGTCTTGCAAGCTCGTTCGAAGGCGCGGGGTTGTTTGAAGATGCACTCTTGCAGTTCGAGGAATTAGAGGCTTCCTTCTTTCAAGTCATGAAGGACAAAACCCTGTGGTTCGGCAAGTTTATAGAACCAGCTTCCAAGGACGACTCCGATCCGTTGCTTTCATTGACTAGAAAGCCCTATCGCGATCTTATTATTGGAAACGCAATTTCTGTCTTTGATCTGAGGATTTACCTTCTGGCACGACAGTGCCAGGTTTTGGGCCGGATGGGACGAGTCAATGATGTTGCCAGAAGATGCATTACATTTCTTGGTGCCTTTGGTGCCCGACTCCACGATTTCAAAGTGAGCTGTGCATCATTTTCCATTCTCATTATCGCTGGCTGATTTAGCATCATGCTAAGGCTGAGCTGCCAGACTTCTTTGTAGAGTCGTGGATATATTCCTCCGCTGTGAATGTGGTTGATACATGTGATGAATGGTCAAACGGACTGGATCTCGGTGGACCAGCCACAAGAATATTCAATGCTGTGAAGGGCGAGCTTCTTTTTGCAGCTCGTAATCAGGTAAAGCCGCGATTTGACGATGATAGTATTGGTCTGACTTAATGCCTATGAAAGATTGACAAGATCGGTATATGCTTTGATTATCTTCCATATGAAGCACCATTTTCGTGCTGTGCGCTTGATTCGGATGGTCTAGGAAATCAATTCTCACCCCCAGAGAAGAAACGCATGTCGCAAGCCATCTCAAATCCAGAAATAATTGCAATGATCGATTCGAAAGTAACGTTTTATGATACGTACGCGCGTATAACAAACAGAGCAATCGATCTATTTGTTAAGGCGGGCAGACGAAAATTCGCTTTAAAGCTGCACGGAAGCCTCGCTGCTCTTGATTTGTGATTACCTCATTACTCTATTGCCATGAATTACACTGACACGAATTTAGACACCGCGAGCGCTTTCCCAACGCGTCTCAGACATATGCATCTCTACCCGCCCATTATGCACCACACCGGTGGTCTAGTCTTGAATCTTATATGCTTTTTCGTGGTATAGAGACTCATGCACGCATGCAAGGCGATCATGATCGTCAATGGATACACACAGTCATGAATTTTGTCAAAGCATATGTTGATGGAAATGGGATTGAACTCCTTCATGGCGTTGATAGGAAAGATCAATACGTTACTCGTCTCGTGGAGGCAGTTTTATCTGCTTCATCGAATATTGAAGGAGGTGCGTGGCACTCAACTGCTCTGGCATCCTCTGTTTAATAGGCCTCTACACTCATAGAGCTCGTGTTACAAGATTTTCCGATCTTGGAGGTCATGCCTATAGTGGAGAGTGGGAGATGTGCAGGAAATCGGGACGGATTCCTCCTAGACGTCATGATCAAGAATGTTTTGCCCTGCGTAAGCCGCATGCGACGTGAAATGACTAAATCTTAAGTACTCATGAACACCATAACTAGGAATTGCCGATAGACAATATCGCAATGACTCTCTCAGGAAGAGGTAGCGAAATGCTTGAGTTTGTAGCTAACCCAACCATTGCGAAGCCAGGATCTCAGGCTATCACTATGTATTGCCCTGTGAGTTGATTTACTACTCGAACGAAAAAAAAAAAGTTTTTGAACGGCCACAGACGCCTCTTTCCGGAGCCTTTCTGCTCGAAAAGGCAGAACTTCATCTCGGTCGTATATTATTGAAATGGTCGTTCAAAGGTCCTCAGCGCAACTCTCCTCGTTCGTCCGGGAGTAAAGGGTTCAGAACTATGGTCCGACTACCTGAGGACCCCGATTCAATCAAACTTGAGGTGCATCAGGAAGCGGATGGTGAACAGCTTTATTTGACATGTTAAATCACTACTGACATTCGTTACAGTGGAAATTGCAGGGCCCTCCCACATCAACATAGACCTACACTGTGGTAGAAACACGCTTTCTAAGGCACTTCTCAAACTTTCTTCCTCCGACACATCAATGGACATGGAACACGCAACCCTTACAGGTAAGACCTCTCAGTAGTATACGAAAGGACGTTTTCTGAGTGTGACCTGCAGACGGACAGGCATCAGTCATGTCCGAGAAAAACCACGTCATGATCTCAGACGTACAATTGGGAGCTGTGCTTCGTTTCAGCATACCTCACGGTGCTAACAATAACCAAGGGCTACTTGTTTGTTCTCATGATATTGTTCGGCACGAAAAAATGTTAACACATATTCTAGAATATCACAGCCGTCCTTGAATATGAGACCACAGACGAACCTGGACCGACCAGGAAATTGACCATCGAGAAGACGGTTCAACTAGCGCTCGATTTGACAGTTAACGTTCAGGATATCTTTCGAGGCGAAAAGTGCTATTCTTTATCACTGGAAGATTCTTATGTTCGCTAATCTCATCCACTTCATGAAGGCTTTTCATAAAGTTTATCGTATCCACGACCTCCCATCAGCATATTCGCATTTCTTCTGTGGACCTTGAAGCAAGCAAGTCCGAGACAGAATCGCTAAAAATAATGGGATTTGGCGAGCTTTCAACAATTGTGGTGACTGCCAAGTACATGAATCGATTAATATACTTTCAACTTACAGCCTCACCTCCAGACTGTGACTCCCTCTCAACCTGCGAACTTCCTTTATCAATTACAGCGATCAGGGAACAGTAAGTTCATACATTTTGAACTTGAGATTTCCAGTTGCTTTACTGACAATTGCGTTTATAGTCAACGACCCGCTTAAATTATGCATTGGTTATTCGATGCTAAGAGATGGTGAGCCGTTGCCGACTCTTCACGTTTCCGTAACTGACGGCGAAGTAGAAGTCGAAAGGGTCGTTAGGCGTCGAATTAAAGAAGTTATGGCAGAGGTGGATCAGGCAATACAAGACGCAACGCACACGAAATTGATTGACAACCTCGAAAATGACACGTCTTGGATAGAACTGTACGAGATCACAGGTCAAATACAGTTGGCTGGTCTAACTGATGGCGTCGAGAATGTCAACGACCCTGAGATAGGAAGATTGGTAGAAGTACGTTGATTTAACGTGCCTTGCACTTTCTTCTCGCTCACTCTTGAGCGCCCTTACCGCATTTTAGTCCCTGAAACAAGACGACAACGTGCAGGCTTCTCGCGCCGTAAAGCGTTTTACGACTCCCGTTGATCTGCCGCGACTGGATGTACGCCTTTTTTTCATCGATTTATTGCACATTTTCTGACATCGATGGACCAAAGATCCTTGCGACTACAAAGATAAATTTAGTTACCAATCCTTTTGACAAGTCACCGTTGAACATCGATCAATTGCCCCCGATCTACGCAGGACAACCTCTTACAGCTATCGTCACGATAGATATATCATTTTACTGGGCTGCTCCGGAGAAGAACACAAAGCAATATCGTATACGATTCCAGATGGAAGAAAACATCAAGGACTGGTTGATAAGCGGTCAGAAGCGTGGGGAGTTCAAAGCAAAGGTAGATAGCTCAGTGCGTCAACTTCGAGGAAGTCCTTGTGATTTTCGTTTTCTATTTTCTAGCACGGTTCATCCTTTACGCTGACTGCGACTATTATGGCTATTCGACACGGCGAGCTTCCATTACCCATAATCAATTTGTCCGCGTTACGGTTGGATGGAGACGAAGGCATTGCTCCTCCCACGCTTGAGACGTATCAATCACACGCGGCAGAACGGCTTCTCGTTCTGCCTCGCGGTGGTAGAACTACCTATTTTTTAAACGTTGGTCGCGATTCGCAAAGCTGAACCCTTTAAGTGCAGGAATGAAATAGAGCTTAATGTGCTACATGTTGGAATATCATTCCGATTTGTTACTTTTAAGAATGACCCTCTGCCGACCGACCGGCCAACCAAACCAGACGCCTCCGATGAGCAAAGCATTTGATAATACGAGAAGAGCAGAGGATACGTTTGTCGAAGGAAACACGTTCCACGCATACTCGATGGTCAGAAACAATGCGACTCTAGGGATCGAGATCTTTCATATAGTATTAGCGAAATTTAGTGGTCGCACTTACTTGATGGGCAAAGGGAAGCATGTTTGCCATGCTAGGAAGGGAATTTGCTGTGCATACCACGAGTAGAACTGGTAGTGTAATGACCTTGCAAAAGTGATACCAATGAGATTGGACGTGAACAGCACGGTTACGATATCTGTTCAGACTTGCGTATGAGTGGAATGACACGCCGCAAGCGTAAACGAGCTTACAATTTGCGGATAAAGGCCGTATCGGCTTCCAAGGATCCCGCACCCCATCCTTCACAAGTCTTACCAATCCCCCCTCACACCATCTAAAATGCGCGAACATCAAAAGCGAAACGACATGCCCAACTAGAAGCCCCTTTGCAAGCACAGGGCTTAGAAACAAATTTTCACCAAGAAAACGCCAGTTCACAGTCCACTTGAAAAGGAACATCCGCGAGAGGTCGAAGGCTCTGGAGAAGTATTCCCATGGGTAGGTTGAGAGGAATGGAAAGCCAAGGATGGCTTGAATGACGAGGACGAGGGTAAGGTGCGAGCTTGTTTGGACGAGGCCGCGCTGTTGAAGGAGAATGAGGGCGATAGCGGGAAGGTAGAGTAGTGCGGACATCTTTACAGATACCGCTACACTATGTAAAAAATGTCATTTCGGCAGCCAGATACCAGATACGCAACACACAAAAACGGTTGTCAGCTCACCTGAACAAGATACACCCAGACGTCCAATACCCTTCGCTTAGCATCAACACTGCAGCTTGAGCGGTCATGGCCACCCAACAGTCATTAAACAGTCTTAGCACATAAATCGAGTGCAGCCTTTTACTGAGCACAAGCAGAATCATCACCCAATTCGGGATGTTTCCATGCCGAGTACCCGCCCGGACGTAAATAGCACATGACAGCGCTACTGACAGCGTATACAGGCAAGCGTAGATTTGTTGTGCCAAGGGTATGTCCAGCCCTGCATTTGTGAGTTTATGCAGGGCAGAATGGATGTGTACGTGTCCGGCTGGATATCTTCAATGAAGGAATAATAAGGGTCAGAACATGATGACAGCAGCAGTGTTCACAGAAGCTCACGAACACGAGAGGACCCGTAGGACCCGTTATGGCCGAGTAGTTTCGCTCGCCGCTATGGTAGAGGTCAATCTGGACCATATACGTCTCCCAGTCGATCTCAGTGTCTGCAGATATGCAGTGCGTAGCATCGTGAGCAAAACTTGAAAAGGGATGGTACAAAGTAAGACCCAGGACAGTAAACTCACAGGCTATAAACCGCTTGATAAGTTGAGTCAGACAAAAGTCTCCAAGGCAGACGAGACATGCCAGTTGGAATGCATATTGGGGATTGCACAGCAGATTTTTGCTCCATCGGACGATGTCGTGAATTGATGCATGAGAGCTCTTCATGAAGACGCTCGCGGCACACGGAAACTCGACTGTGGGAAGACGTTGACGCGCTTATAGACGATATTCATAATTTTAATCCAAAGGAACGGTACTCGCACTAGAGCCCAAAATAATACAGAGAAAGGGTATGGCATATGAAGAAAAAAAAATAAATGCATGTAAGCAAATCTAATTCCCAACCGCAGTCCCAATGATCTGCTCAGCGTCCCCGAGTCCCTTGTAAAACCAAACACCGTATTCGCTCTCCGTCCCGGGGGCAACAATACTATCACCAAGCTTGGCAATACTATCGCCAATGTACTGACCCTTGAATCCGAGCCTCGACATGCCATACTGCGCGAAGATCTTAGCCGTCATGAAACCGTCCGAGTAGCCCTTTGTGATCGAGCGCTCCGTTGCGGTGAGGTTCATGAGGGCAGCTGGGAGCCCACTATTGCTCGTCGAGTTATCGCGCTTGTATTTCTGTAGATAATACGGGTCGTGGAGATGTTCCCTACGAGAGTGGATAGCAAGGAAGCGTTGGTGGTGGGCAGAATCGCTATGCTTCTTCCTTGAGCCCATAGACGAGGTCTCAGAGGCGGCAGATGATGAAACCGACGAGGCTGACATAGAGCTTGTTGAAATGGAAGTATGCGAGCTAGATGCGGAAATCAACGCAGATTTTGAGGACTCTTGAGGGTTCGCTTGGTCGAGTACCTCAGTCATAGACGGAAGCTGCATCTGAGAGACAGAACGTGCAATGAACGCGGTCTTCTCCGGAGACGAGTGATTTGAGGAGTTGTACGAAAAAAATGTCGTCGGCAAGGTCTTTCCGACAGCATTCCTGAAGCACCAATCAAGATCCGAGTCGCAGTCTTCTTTCATGTAACTCCAGTAGTACCAGCCAGCCGAAGTATTCGTGTACACTTGCTCTTGCCCTTCACAGAACTGTTGTCGAGCATCTTGGGCATCCTCCGCTTTGTTTAAGCTGTCCGGGGATAAAGCGCAGGACCATTCACCCACAACAAAGTTTCGCCTTTCGTTCTTCGAGGCAGATGCAAGCTCTCCAGAGACCGAACCGTCGACTTCCTTCGTGTTTTCGGCTGCGGTGTTGGAGGTACCATTTCCGTCAAAGACAAAGTACGAATGATGATCTTCAACTACAAAGTCCTTGCGTGCGGAGATGAAGTCGCTGTATTGTTCGAGATTAAAGCCGTCGTGGATGTACAAAGGAAAATCCTCAGCTTCGGGGGATGCCTGGCGCATGGTCGCGATGGCGCGGGTATCTGAATTAGCAAGTCAATATTAAATCGTTTGAAAAAAGATCTGGGCGCTTACAGAAGTCGGGAAGGCTAGTATCATCTGTTGGTTCATTCAAGATCTCGATCCCCACAACATTTGTCACAGAAGCCAGCTGTTGGGTAAGGTAAGTCAAAGCCCGTATAGTTGCGTCCTGGTTTGTCGAATTGCCAAAGAAGTTGCTTTGTCCATCAGAGATACCAGAGTGAGGCTGACCGTTTTGACTTCCGACAGCACCATGCATGTCAATGAGAACACCAATGCCAGCCTCACCAGCCCAATTGATCGCGCGTATGATACGACTCCACGAGTTTTCGTAGACATCAGCAACTGGTTCGAAAGGAGTGCCTTGACAGTACAGGGGTCCCAGATTCCAGTAGCCAACGGGAAGGCGGACTGTGTTGATACCAATAGAAGACAAGTATTCGAAGTCGGTCTGGTTGATGAATGTATCCCAGTGACGTTCGAGGACGGCCTTGGCGTTCTGAGTACCGTTCCATCCCGTTGCAATATCGATCTCGGCAATTTGAGGCCCAGATGCGCAAGTAAAAACCGACGGTGTCATCCACTGTTCGTGAACGAACCTATTCAAATGGGCGTCAGTCAAAACAAATGACACTTATAGCGAAAATCAAACGTACCATGAACCAAGGTTGACCGACTGTTGTTGCCTATATCGAAAGATGTTTGCCTTTGCTTTGTCAAAAGCCGGGAATGTTTGAGATAGGACCGGGGGCGGGTCATAAGACTGGACATGGCAAGCGTCCTCGACCGCAAGGATCTCCTGGTTCAGAACAGCAAGCGATTTGTAAGGGTTACTGATCTTTGACGGGTCCTCTGCCTCCAGAATAGATCCTATAAGCGGTAAGTCTTCAAGTCCAGGCAGTCCTAAGCTATGGGTGAGTCCGTCGACAGCGCTGACAACACCGTCGAGGGGTGCTGTGAGGCTACCAACAAGGTCCGGGATGGGCTTGAATATGCTGGAAGTGAGGCCGAGTGATTTGAGAAGAGCGGCAACCTGTTGCGACGAAAGAAGCTTCATATTGCACGGGACAAATCAGAGAAGTTGAAAAGGGGGAGGAATGTTGAACGACGTCAAGCCGTTGTGAAAAAGAAAGGTAAGTTAAGAGAGTGCGGCGTCAAGCCTTGGTGGATAGGAAGTGAGTGAGAAGGGGAGCCTGCCCGATTGTAGTGGAAGGGAGAAGAAAGACCACTACCATCAACTGAAAGCGTTGCAGTCGGGTTTTCTATGGCGGAATCCGTTGTCAGCCGCACATCAGTGCCATGCCCCATTTGAAACCGGCCCAGAGTCTGAGTCTGAGCCTGGTCCAAGTCTTCGAGTCTCGAGCCCTGATAGTAGTTATTCAATCTCAAGATAAATTTATACCCTGCACAATAAGGCTAATCCAGAAACATGACATCCGTGCGCAGGACATATTTGACCCCTTTCTGCACGAGTGCACCTTCGTGCAACAGACATTCATGACCGTGCCTTTTCACAAACCAGTACCATAATTAACAGACGTTGCAGATAGTCAAAACGATTCGGGTCGCTCACCGATGCAACAGAGCCGTTCCCCGGTGAAGCTTGGGTTTAATGGGAAGGTCACTATCCTTTTTCCTTCCCTCACTCCTGTAGAAGACGGTCTAAAGGCGAATATGTCAGCTCCAGTTGCATTCCATTTCACACTATGCAGCCCTGACCTCTCCTCCGACAACTCCATCTTCCTCACCACTCAAGTATATCAGCAGCGTCCACTCTGAATGGGCTCCCGTCATTGGATCTGTTACGGAATCATCGTAGTGGCATCCGAAATGCTGGCCTTCCGTGTACTTGTACAGCCGGATCTGAGGGTTGAAGCTGTGTGCAGGCCTTGCGGTGAATGCATCTGTGTCCTGAGAGCTAGAATGTCTGGGTCGTCGGGAGGTGGGGTAAGGAAACTTGGGGAGGTGCGATGAAAGGTTTTCAAAAAGGTCTTGAGCAAAGGATGTCGATGGAATGACGATGCGATCTGTTGAAATACATCGATGTGAGCTCAGATTTCTTATAAAAAGAAACTGCTGGATACATACGGTTTACACGCAAGGCTTCGCCTTTCTTCGGGGCAGGGGTCAGTTCGAGAGGCAGTCCGTCGAGAAACTTGATAAAACGTTTGCATTCACTCTCATCGAAAGCGTCCTGATACTAAGTTCAGACAGCCATAGCCAAACCAGTGGTAGAGGGGAGATCATGCACCGGAATGAGGATGATTTTGTCTGCTTCATAGTCAATGACATTCAAGTCCGATTTGTGACACAGCGATGGAAAGGCAAATGAAGAAATTGACGAGTCGGTTGTTGTCACGCGATGATTTCCAGCCTGTTCCTTGGCCTTCTTTTTTGCCATGTAACACAAGCAGTAGTTGACAAGAGAGGAAAGCGTTCGAGACGAATAAAGGAGAACAAGCTATGCCGAGGGAAACGGAGATCGACGGCTGATTCCTTTTCTGTGATTTGGCGGTTCGTTCGTTATGTACCCCCGAATCATTCAAACTGTCCTTCTCTTCTCTCGTCGTGCTTCAGCAATGCCTTCGCGTCTTATAACAAATAGAAGGGCCTATGGAACGTGATTTTCGAGCGAACTCGAGTGGCCGCCACCCAAACTTAAGAGTAATCAGACAGGGTAACTTCACGGAGTACCGTTATTATGCTTCCCCTTGTCAAAGCGGCTTTGGGCGAACCCTCCTGTTTGACGCTGTCGTCATAGTCATCGCGTCAATATTTTCATATCAGGTGAATTGTGTGCCATTTTTAATTGTAAATGCTGCTGAAATGATTTAAGCTATCAATTGGCGAGTATGTTTCTTCACATACGATCGTAGCAGTCTGCGTGTTATTGTTGTATGTCTACTGGAGGTGCACTTCTCTACGCTTTGGTACGCTTTTCAATACCATTTTAACGCACAAATAATGACTGATCCTCCATAGAGTCTTTGATGATATACCCATCGCTCGGAATTCAGCTCGAGACGCATCGTGGACCTTTCCCATCTCTACCTCTATTCACCTCTAGACATTTCGTGCGCTTACAAGACGTTCAAGAGGTCATCATTAACGAAGGTTTGCGGCGCTGGAATGTACGGTACTATCTTGCATTTATCATCAAGCCTGAGGGAAAAGATGTCCGTTTGGCAGTCGTCTTTCCTGTATGTCTATTTCACTTCGCAGTACACTTACCAGCGGCTGACTTGCGGTGCTTTAGAACACGTTACCAAAGTTTCCTGTCCTTCGGAGGATATACAACGATGTGACTCATGTCCTGTTTCCCAAGAGGCAAAAGCGGACTACACCATGATATTCTGAGATTATGGGCGAGGTCATAACAGGTTCTTAAAAATTCCGAATTTCTATTCATTCATCAAGGACAGTGTTTTCGTAAGAAAGAAATGCGTGCTAGAAGACATGATACAGATTGTGCAAAGAGTAGTCAAGGTTGTGAATGAGAAAAAAGTCATGCAAATATTACGATCCCAATACGTTACTGAAATTATGCTTTAAAAAGAGTCGAAAGACGATAAAAAAGGGTGACAGGGAAGGATGAAAGGGCCGAGAGCATGTTCATGCAACCGCAACGGCGCCAGCACGCTCTTTCGCACCATCCCCAGAGCCCGCCTCACTCTCATACGCACTCAGCAATTCATCATATCCTTCATCGTCCCCATCGTCAGCCCGACTATCTACCCTACGGTGAACAGCATCCCCAGAGCTTTTCCTACTCCTCGGAGATTTCATCTCACCACCACCGGATACTTTTCTCCGCATCTCAGGCCTCTCCATCGACACTTTGCGTCGGCGAGGGGAACGAGGGGAGCGTGGGGAGCGCGGAATACCATCAACGACCACGGGCGAGCCTGAGCTCGGCGAAGTTGAAGGAAAATGGGCTGCACGAGGAGTCGCCGAGGGCTCTACGTCCGAGTCGAACTCGGGTGCCGCCAGTGAGCTTGGACTGGAGTTTGTGTGAATAGGGCTGAGTTTCGACTTTACAGAAGCAGGAATAGCGATGGGTGCGGTCATCTGCTCTGGGGAGGCGGAGATGACATCACGCGTGCGCAGTGCAGTGGGTTGTTTCGCGAAACGCTTTGTACGGACTCGCGGGAGATTACGATTCAGAGTTACAGGCGCAGGAGCGACCGAGGAGTCTGATGTGTCGTCTACGGTCTGTAGCAGAGGCGGGATGCTTCTGCCGTTCTTCTTAATCAAGAGAGGTGACGCCAATGCGGAGACGCTCGATTCGCTCAAGACATCTGAGCCATGCTGTCTCTCCGGGTTCTTAACACGAACGTTGGCTTGCTGCGATAGCGCGAAGCTTGTGACAGGCGTTCGTGGCGGAGGTGACGAAGGGAGCGTCGACGGAGAGTCAGGTGCGTGCGTGTCGTTCCTCGATTTGCCATTCGAAGATGTCGGCGACGTATCTGACGGCATCTTTGGACTCATAAGTCCAAACTCCGATTGTGAAGACAAAGAAGGCTCCCTAGACCAGTTACGCGCAATCCGGAAAGCGGGTGCCATGGGCGACACGGATTGACGATTGAGAGGAACGATACGACTTGTGGAGGTGTCCGAGTCCCATCCGGTCTTTCCAGAGGTTACAGATCTTGTATGCCTAGACGACGCCGAGCCGTTCGATAGCTGCGAGTCTCTGTGCCTTGGTGACGCCTGAGCTTTGTTCCGCATAACATCAGACCATTGTGCGCTCTGCGGTGTCGGTGTGCTGTTCTCTGAACGCGAAATATGAATGGATGCATGACTAGCTGTGGCAGAAGCACTGAGCAGCAGAGGTCTTGGTGCTGATTTCGGCTTTGGCGTCGTAGGCAAGGCGGTGGCCCATGAAGGTAGCATGGAAGACAACGACTCGTTCCTGCCGTGTCCGGACGACACTGTCTCTGCAGTCAACGAGGAAGAGGTAGAGTCTGGACTACTTGGAATGTTAAGTGATGCAATTTCTTCAGGTGAGAAGAGTCGTGTATCCCGTGGAGGCGCGAAAAATGCAGGCCGAGGGGGCGCCTCGTACTCATCTTCCAGTGCGCTCGTGAATATGCGCGGGCTTCGTCGAGGAGAAAGCAACCCTGCGCTAGATGACGACGGAGACGCTGCACTCGCCTCCTTCTGACCATCGGAAGACGCTGCTTTTTGATGCTGAGCACCTCGCGCCGTCCATGCATCCATTGCACGGGCTGATATGTTCGAGCTCGCCTTAGAGAACGAAGCGGCTACGTCAGACTGACGCAACTTCTCGGCGTACCCCCATAGCCCCGCTCCAGAGGACGGTAACCTCAAATGAGACGGTGTAGTCTCCTTTGAATTGTCTGCCTCCGAAGGCGTTTCTGGCACAGGTGGACTTGGCAGACTTGATAGAGATCCTAAGGAGGGGCGAGGGGAGGGCAATGGCGACGTGGAGGGTGACACGCCTGGCGAGACGGTCTCCATTGCGCTTTGATTTGTTATACCACGCATTACCGTGTTCTTTAAGTATGAACTCCAACCTGAAGAACCAGCCTGTAATTGCTCAGTACCATCCAGCTCACGAAGGTCGCTTTCGGTCGCAGTGTCCTCTGCTTCTGTCTCATCCTCTTCTTCCTCATCGCTTTCCTCTGGTGAAGGCGTTTCCTCAAGATTTTGATTCGTAATACCCCGCCAAACGGTTTCCCGGATCTTAGCCCCCAATCCAGCGGCTTCGACCTTAGGCTGCGACGAAAGCTGTTGTCTCTGTAGATAAATGTCTCCCGCCACCTGGAGAATCCGATCCATGCCTCCTGCATCTTTGACCGGGTAGTTTTGGAGGAGTGACATGCCTTCCACGAATGCATTTCCAAGTTCCCAAGGACGAAGAGGAGAACGTTCCACGCCGGGAGAAGGTAAGTCCCAGAGACTGGGAGATTTAGGACCGGAATTTCCTAATCTAGGATACGAAAAAGGGCACGTTAATAATCGTTCAGATAGAGGTAACTTCAGGGTACGACGCACAATAATAAGCGTACTCGTGCCCGCACGAGCATAGCAGTACATATATCTACGAGATGTTCGAGTTTGGGATTGGATGAGCGGGACATCTCAGGTTGCGCGAAGATGGTATCCCAAGCCGCGAGGACATCCGGCAAGGGCAACGTTTGTGAAAGGATAGGCGATAGCCACCGACTGCGAAATTGGTAAGAGAAATGCCAAGAAAGTGAGATGCTGGTACTGACTACGAATATTGAGGTAAAGCAGGATCTAACCCCTTCAATGTCTAGAAGCTCGGTTAAGCCTCTATTATAACACTTCAACCGGATAAGTTACTTACAAGGTCCTCCAGAAGCTCATTGTCTGTCATTCTCAGCCTCTCTTTGAGCTTGCTCATCCAAACCACTCCACCCTCGCTTTCTTCCAACTCTGATACTTCTTGTAACAACGCCTCGAACAACCAGAAAGTGTCAGCCTCAGCGTGCGCAACTTCCGTAGGGTCCGCCTCGCTCGTCATCACCACATACAGCGGGACGAGCATTGAAGCGAGATTTGGTGACTCCGAACCCGGATTAAGCGATTTGTGGATGTGCAGGATTCTAAGCAGGGCAGAGACGTGCAATGGGTGGGCAGGGACGCTCCGGAATGATTTTGGAGTGATAGCACTGGCGAGTGACAGTGTCTTCGCGCCCCGAGGCCTCGTGTCCATGTCACCATTGGCTTGTACCGATGCAGGAAAATCAAAGTAACCGTCTTTCGTTGGTGACGACGGCCCACTCTCAGTCTCGAGTCTGATTTCGGGTGTGCTCATGTCAAGCCCATCCTTTTCATCCGGTGTCGACGAGCCGTCTTGTACCAACTGCAAGCGTGTATCCAGAGCAAATGCGCAGATTATCCGGACATTACTGTCGGCAAGATCAGAAACGGGGCAAGATGGATATTGCTCAGGATCCTCATCGAGCCCAGAGAAAAGATTGGCGGGAACGCGCGCGAGAGATTCGATGAGGGCCACGAGATCCTGGTCGACTGCGGCCAAGGGTGAAAGAGGGAGAGGTAGGGACGCAACATTTTGCAAAAGCCTTCTGACTAGATCCTATTAAAAATTCAGTCTTCAGCTGCTTCACAATTACCTACAATTGCACCCACATAGTAGCTTTCTCTTTTACTTTGAGATTCTACGTCCCATCGGGCTTTCAAGATCGGCGTTGTGCCGAGAAGTAATCTAATATAAGATTCAGAAAGATTTTGGATACACGAAAATCAGAGTTCGTACTTCCAAACTCTCGGCCGTAGCCAAGGCGGGTCGATAGGTACACCTGTAGCACACGACGTCTTAACTGGCGATCCATTTAGGAAGTAGAAAACATACCCGTTGATGCAATATCCCGAAGTCGCGCCATGTCCACAAAACCCATGATATCTGATGAATCGAGGACTTCAGACAAAACAGAAACTCTACAGAACAAATTAGCGACTGGAGTAGGATAAGTACATGTATCCCGTACTTTTCGTCCGTTTTCATCTTCGACTTCCACTCCACCCCATGTTTCCGTGCAATATTAAGCAAGAATTCGTCGATCTCGTCTGCCGAAGGCGCCCAGTGAAGGAGGCGCAAAAGCTACCAGTGTATCAAATTCGGAAGTATCAACACGTTATGTTTGCCGAGAAGGGATGGTGAAAGCACCGGAAGCAACTCACACGGGGAGGCACGAAGCCGCTCTTGTTGCTCAAGGCTGCTTGCGAAAACCCAGAACCGAGCCGGAGAACGAGCATGTCTTTGACAGTCGTCAAGTCTGGAGAAGTAAAGTGAGGAGGTTGAGGTTAACGTTATTTACGTCAAAAACATACCTAGGAACTCTTTAAACGATGCTGCATAGATGATACTTGAAACCGCTTCCACCATGGCGGGCTGGAGAGTTTGCGCCCTGCAGAAAAGTTGGTGAGATAAATTTGCAGCAATAACAATATTGGCATACTCTTTCTCGAGCGACGAAAGACCCTCTAGCACGGCGCCGCAATACATCTCCAACAATTCCATTGCATTGGAGACTGCATCTTCCTTCATGAGATTCTGCGCTTTATTCCTCGCGAGTGCTACATTCTTGTGTCCCAAGAGAGTGGCTATGTCGCGACTAGTGATCTGAGCTTGTGAATCTTTCTTGTCTTGAAGCTGACCGAGCCGTTGCGCGGTGATTCGGAGATTTGACTACCGGGGAAGTCGGGTTAGAGACGGGCATTACTTTTTAGTGGAGGCAGCAGTACCTTGGCTCGTTCAACATCCCATGAGCTTGTCATAACGATTTTGCGCAGCTGAAGAGACAGGCGGAAGCAAAGGATTGAAGATGGAGAATTAATAAGTTGCGTAGGCGTTCAAACGGCCGCGGTTTCCAAACGCCGTGAAGAAAACACGGATATCGTTTCGTTCCTCCAGGGTTCCACGAGTCGAAGATGAAAGAAAGAAGAAGAGAGGAGAAAAGCGGCAACTGCGCCTAAGTTGCGCTGGAGCAGCCTCGCTGTGATGCTCCTGCTTAGCTTTTGTGATTCCGTTGGCGAAACTTGAGCCTCGAAGAGCGAAGGAGAGAGAGATCTGAGGTCCAATTTAGGCCGATGGCCGTGTCGCGCGCTGTCGGCGATCATCCCAATTTAGGATTACTTGTATTATGTAATAGTTTAGTAAATCACGTGCTCGCGTCATGAACTTCCTTTTCTCATCAAAAAACGAATATAAGGGCTGGCAGTGTTCATTTTTTCTTCTTCCAGGACTTTCTTCCTTCCTTCGTCCCTTTCTCCCCTCCCTTCAGGCTTCAGGCGCACGCACTCGACTCTCCTTAGTTCACGACCGCTGCATACCCTTTCAATCTTAAACAATGCTCTTCACAAAGTCTGCTCTTGGCCTCCTCGCCGCCGCATCCTCGGCTCTTGGTATGTTCCCTTTCTGTGGACCGCTTTCTCCCCATGTCTGATCTTCTCTTCGCTTGGCCTTCTCAGCCATTACAATCAATGTACCCTCACCCTCTAGCTACTGGTGAGCATTGTCATGCCTTCCTTGTTCTTTCGTTTGTTAACGCGAATTGTGCAGGGTTCAGTTTGACGAGAACACCATCAGCTGGACCTTCTCCAACTCCGACCCCAACCCCATCAGGTATGCATGACTGCGTCGTCCAATTGCAATAAGGGCCCGTGATGGCTAATATTCCGTGTATAGCATCGTGGTCACCAACTCCAACTCAAGCTTCTTGAACGGCAACTTCTCCGTACGTTCCATTCGTACTTTTTTTTTGCACCGTGAGATCGCGTCTGAATGCGGTGCCTTTTCGTTCGTTTCTCATAGATTGCAAACGGCGTTGACTTGTCCAACGGCACATTCACCGTCACAAACGTCACCCTCACCACCGCTGATGGCTACACCGTTCACTTTGTCAACCAGAGCAACCCGGAACAAGTGTTCGCTTCCTCTGGCATTTTCTCGGTGAAGCCGAACGGCAGTAAGTAGCGTGGCATAAATTTATATTTTTTGCCACTCACGATTGCTTTTATAGCTACTCCGGCTTCGACTGCCACGAGCTCTTCGTCTTCTTCTACTGGTACGTCTGCAAGTGGCAGCGGCGCATCCGGCTCGTCCACCGCGTCTGGTTCTGAGTCCTCCAGTGGTGCCCTTCGCACCTGGAAAGGTGGCTTTGACTCTGCCGTGCCTTTCGTTCTCAGCGCCGGAATGGCCGTCGCGGGAGGTCTCTTGGTGGTCTAAATGCCAAATTGATCACTCGCAAATTGCTCCTCTCGTCACTTGAACGATACCTCCGGTTTTCTCCCTTGGGTTTTGTTGTCGGCCATAATGTTTTCCACGCTGCGGCTGTCGTTGATGTAGGATACTTTTTCCTTTGTCAGTGTACAACTGAGACGGTTCTTTTTCTCTGATTGATTTTGACTTGGCCAAAAGTTGTTTATCTCCCTTAGCCCCATTGCGCTCGTGTTTCGTTTGTTTGTTACTGCCTGTCATACCCCCCATCCCTCGAACTTTTCTCGAACAGTACGAACGATCTGTCAAGCTTTCATTTGTCTTCCATCGGATGTAGTAGTTACATATGTGTTCGCGTAGGGTAGCTGCGCATTCGAATGGAGACAGTAGTCTGTCATTACTCGTAAAATTACCTTCTCTGGCGTGCGAGAATGCCTCTGTGAATGGTGCTATGTGGCGTGCGTTGTGTGTGTTTGTGGCTAACGCTGATACCAATACCAATGCTTGTAACCACCATTCACTATTCACCACTATGACCGAGGATGGCGTCAACAACGAGCAACGTCCACTGCTAGCCGACACTAACACTCACAGGCCCACTAGAGCTGGTAGAGTGACATCGGATTCGACGCACACATTCGGCCTAACGCAACACCAGGCATATTCACAGTCCCCGTCTCAGGCTGATGTTGATCATGATTTGACTGAAGGTGAAGGCAGGGAGGAGCGCCAGAGCTGGCGAGAATGGACGGCGGAGAGGCTCGAGTCGTCCTTCACTCATAAATTTATACTTACGCTGGTACGTTGTAAAGTCTGATACTGTTACTGAGCTTTGTCTGCTCAACTTACGCGCTTGCGCTTGGATGCACAGATAGCCATCGACGCCGCCTGTGTCCTCGCAGACCTCTCCTACACTTTCCTCTCACCAGAACGAGACTGCACAACCCCCTTCTCCATACTCTCCCTCAACCAATCACATCCAAGGCATCCCGAAAACGTTCTCGTAGAAAATGTGATTGAAGGACTGCGAACCCAAATCGTCCCGATCGTAGCAGCAACAGCAGGAGCCGACTCAGACCCCGACCCCGACCCAGCATGGCTCACGGTCCTCTCACACATCTCCCTCGTCATCACCGCGCTCTTCGTGCTCGAAATTCCTCTCGCGCTCTGGTGCTTCGGGCTGGACTACTATAATCCCTTTCATTTTCGTTTTTCCAGGAAACACACTAGTACTGGCAAGAGCCCGAGTCGTAGACTGGATGATGAAGAAGCAGCTGGGAGACGCATTGGTACTGGCAGCAGCACCGACTGTGGGCCCGGGGACCATGACCATGACCGCCCCCACCCCCAAAGTCAAAGACAGAGCCAAACCAATCTAAAGCACTCGCACCTTCAAGTTTCCAACGTCAACAACCAGTACCAACACCAATACCACAGTCCCAACCTGAAGTCCGACTCTACTGAGCTCGATTCCAAGCCGCCCGAACCCAAACCCAAAACGAACGCGTACGCAGCCCTCCACCTATTCGACGCCCTCGTCGTCCTCGCGACCTTCATCCTCGAGGCTGTCCTCCGCGGACGCGAACGCGAGCTTGTAGGACTCCTTGTCCTTCTTCGATTGTGGAGGCTTGTGAAACTGGTTGGCGGTGAGTCGGTCAGAGTTCCTCTCTTCTCTCCTTTCCTTTTTTTTTTTCTTTTTATGTTGTCACGGTGCTCCTTCACCTCGTCTTTCCTTTGTGTATCGTTCCTCCCGGGGGAAGCGGGAGGTGTCGGCTTTGGCTTTGGCCAGCACGTACCAGCGTCTTGCACATATATTCATATCGTGCATGCGTGCCTACGGTATGCGCCTATCCAACACCCATGTATTGCATAACTTCAAACACATATGCATATGCATGTGCTAAAGTAATTCCGAGCCAGAAAGAAAGCAGACTCCCAGACCGCCTTCAAGTTACCACTGCATTCGTTCCAGTATCCGTAAACCATGTTTTAGTACTCTTACGCTGATCACCTCCCCCCCCCCCCCTTTCCTTCTTTTTCCCCTCTTCCAAGGCATCGCCGTAGGCGCAGGCGAGATCCAAGAAGAGCTCTCCGCAGAACTCGACAAGGCGCACGAGCGCATCAAGGCTCTGGAATCGGAGACCGCCCGTTTACGGGCCCACGTCGGCCCGGGAGTATCGGATCCGAGTGGGGCTGGTCCTGGTCCTGGGGAGGATAGTCTTGGGGAGGTGAGTGGGGTTGGAGGGGTAGCGGTGAGAGACTCGGAGGGATGATAAGTATTAAAGTAATGGACTCTCGACCCGCCCCGCCCCGCCGTATAAATTCGTTTCTCTTGATCTTATATTAGATGAGTATATACCATACCAACTTACAGCCAGGCAATGTTGAACCTGTCCGTACTGCTGCTACTCAAGTTCCAAACTCCCCCATGACTTGAAAGAAGAAAGAAAAAGCTCCGAAATAGTATTACTAGTACTAGTCGTAAGACCCATAAGGTCACGGAAGAGTACGACGACGACGCCAATACACACACACAAACAGAATGACCGGAGTCAGAAAGTAACGATCCACCCTAAATGACACAACAAACGCAGACGACTTCAAACGAAACAGCTCTGTTTTCTTTTAAACGAAAGAAAAAAATCGTCCCCGTAAAGAAAGTAGAAAGAAAGTAAAGAGCGGAAAGGGTAGGGTGCAAACGAGCGGAAAGGCATGCATATGGCCGCAAGTCCGCGTTCGACGTCCAGCGTTCAACAAAGGGTGGAACTGGGAGCTGGGAGCTAGGACTGGGAACGTCAAAAGAGACAGAGAAAGGCCACGGCATCACATGAGGACGGCGCACAGCGCTGTCGGCATTAACAATACAATACATCGACACAAACATGACGTGCGTCATTCCAAAAAAGAAAAGACAAAAGTCCGAGGCTCCAAATACAGAAAGAAAGAAAGAAAGAAAAAAGAGAAGCGGGATGCAAGGTTCGAGTCAGAGTCAGCCCGCCACTACCACTGCGGAGCTACCGCCTCACGTTCGGCGTCGACCCGTTCCGCGTTAAGTCGAGTGGAGGTGGGCGGGGTCGTACGAACCCGTCGGGCTTCGAGTGCGTTCGCGTTCGCGTCCGTGGTCCGCCGGGACGTGATCGTGAAGGCGAGCTCTGGGCTGACGACGGTGACGGCTCGATGCCAGCACCATAACTGTAGTTGTTGTAGGTGTTTTCGAGCTGGAGTGGGGGAGGTTGGGGTGGGGACGTCCGTGATCGTGATCGTGATTTGTTTCCGCGTTCAGCAGACAATGACGACGACGACGACGACGAAGTGGTGGAAGCGTCCGAAGCTGTTCGACCCAGGGGCACCGTCGCTCTTTGTTTCCCGATAGCGCGCTCAGACGTCTCTGGTTGGAATCCCTGCCATTGCCGCTGACGCTGCACCTGCTGTTGTTCTCCTCTCCGTTTCGACTTTGAGTTCGACAAAGGCCAATCCCCGAGCGGAGGCGGCGAACGCGTCGCGTCGCGCGACTGCGACGCATAATAACTCGCGTCCCACCGTCCCGACTGCCCACTCTGACTCTCATACGCTCTCTGCACCTGCTGCGGATAAAGCACCATCGGGTTCCCGTTCGACGCGCTCATGAACGGTCTCGCCACGATCGGCGGCGGAAGCTCAGGCGGCGACAGCGGCATAGGCTGAGCCTCCAACGAACCCACGTCGCTGAAATGTTCGATCTCGACCCGGGAACCGAGGCCTGCACGGCCGTGGACGAAGATGGGCGGCGGCGGGCCCGCTCGGCGGGGTTTGGGGCAGGCGATGGAGGGTGCCTTGGTCCGTGCGAAGCGCGAGAAGGACGCCATGGGAGAAGAGGGTGCACTCCTGATGCATTGTTTAGTAGCATACCAAGGGACATCAATCGTTGAGGACTGCCAGACTGAGGTATCTTCTTGTTGGTGAATGATCGCGGAAACGGCGAGAAGGACAAAGTATACAAAGACTACGGGTGATTAACGATCAGTCGGGAAACCATACAGGGAAAGTATAAAGACAAAGGTCCTTACGGAAAGCAGTGTTGAGCCACGCAAAGACGATGAGCACCTTCGCCGAGGAACATGGCGATTGTTGTAAAGAGCCTAGATTGATCGATGAATATGCAAAATGGAAACAGACAGATAGGCGCCGGCGAACAGCCAGTTCCACCCCAACCATCAAACTATGAAAGAAAAAAAAACTTACTCTCACTCGACTTTTTGCACATTACGTTCGGAGCAACGCTACTGACCGCAACTGCACCGGCTGCACATAATATAGATTGCAACCGATTAGCACGTCATGCTCATCGAAAGCTGAAACCACCAGTACTGGGATACCATACATACCAAAATTAAGAACCCAGAAGAGCGTGATCCAAGCCGCCTCGAACCATACGCGACTCGTAAGAGCGCCTCTTCTCAGCACCTCAGTAAATATGCTAAGAGGGAAGGGTTGGAATGTATCAGTATTGTTCGCCAGCGTTCGGAGACCTAATGGTTCTGTGCTCACATGGGGAAGAACATCGCGAGTCCGAAGGCCCCGTTGAAGACGAGGAAGATGTCGACATCTACTACGAATCCCATAATTCGACGAAAGGCGCGGAATATGAAAATAGACAACACCGAAGTTTATCGAGGCGAACGATGCACATAGAAGTAAGTATGTATGCCAATACGACGAAGGGGCCTCGAGAGGACGATACGACTCACCGAGCTTGGCACCACTGTCGTCCTTCTTCTGCAACAATTCTTGGGCGAAGCCGAGGTTCAAGGCACCGACGCTGCACAGGACGGTGTTGCATACAATGAAGATCCCTATCCAAAAGAAAGAAGAAAAAAACAAAAAGTCAGCGCTGTTCCGAATGTTGCAAATTCCAGAAGGGAAAAAAGGTACCGAAGACGGAAGCGCGAAAGACGAGGAAGGGAGAGACCATGCGTATGCGAATGGGACTGAAACTGGGGGATGATGTTGCCAAGGGAGATTGAGGAGATACGAACGACGGATAGATTAGAGAGAGAGTGCGAAAGCGAAGGCGAAGGCGAAAAGGGAAAGGGAAAAGGGGACGGAGCTGCACTGCAGACGGATGGGAAAGATTGAAGATGAAAAGGGAGGGGGAGGGAATGGAGTGAGAAAAGATGAAGATGAAGGGAAGAGAAAGAGAGAGGATAAGGATAAGTATAGCACCAGAGGGAAGGGCAGAGCTGGACTGGAGAGAGAGGGCCTCGTCGTGGACAGCGGCCAAGGCTCAAGGCTTAGCATTAATATTCCCGTTCGATGCCGCGTTGATCCCCGGCCCTCTTTGTTTTCCGCTTTCGCCATTCAATATCATTCATCAGGCCACTCCAGGCCAACGAAACAGCGCACCTCAACAAAGCAAAAAGAGTGAAAAAAGAAAATACAATAGGTTTCCTTGTACTATAAGTTGATTCGTATTATACTTGTACATTTAACAGCTAAGAAAGAAAGAAAAAAACCGCGCGTTCTACTCTACACATTCAAAAAGCGGCACTGGCACTGATAACACAAAAAAAAGTTGAAATGAAATGAAAAAGAAAAGGAAAGCAAGACCTTGAAATTTAATAATTGCAAATGCGTGAGCCGAAACGCGTACAAAATTGTCGAACGGGATGGATAAGGAGGAAGAGGAAGAAAGTCGAACAATGAAAGTAAGGAAAGCGAAAGAGGTAGAGAGAGAAACCAGGCTAGTAATAATAGAAGAAGTGCTCATGCAAGCCACCATCACTCGAAAAGATCATCCAACTTTCGCCACTCAACTCGCCGCAATCACGCGAACACACCCCAAACAAGCCTACCGTTATACAGTTGAGTAAGCTCTCATCGTCATAACATGATCCCTATCCTCCGTCCAGTCTACCCATTCTCGGAAGGCGCGTCTAGACTCTTAGGAGGAAATAGCCACCTTGCCCTCCAGCACCCCGTTTACGGATGCATGCACCCTCGTGCGAAAGAAACCTATGCAAAAGAAGATGGCAATGGAGCTCCTCCAACCTTCTATATGTATATAGTGACAGTGACGCCAGTGTCCGGTCGGTGGACCTCGGCCTTCTATGATGCTTGATGCCTCGTGGGCCATCTATTAAAGGCTGACGCCTCATCGTAATGCTATCCTTTTGCATCGACTCCGACTCCGAAGCGAAAAGTCCAAGGCCAACATCTCTAAAGGAATCTAGGTCATCGCCTTCGTTTGCCGTACATGCCAGTGGCAAGAACCAGAACCACCCAAGTCGTGTTGATCACAACTTGCTCGTCATCTGTCAGGGCGGCATCCTGGTGCTATCCTGTGAAGAAGAAAGAAAAAAAGGCGCGGCGTCAGTTTCAGCCCTCTTCTAAGAACTGGGACTGGACTGAAATAGACTAACAATCGGCATGGCGCGGTGCCGCTCTTCGTTTGAAATCTTCATGTCCTCGAATTGCTTCACCATCGTCCGCCCGGGCCGCTTCATCGGCGGCATCGAATACGTCGCCGCTTTCTCTCTCAACGCTCTTGTCGTCTCCTCATCTTGGACTTCTACGGCTCCGCGGCCACCGAGCATATACGTACCCGGTGTAAGGATATGCTCGACGAAGGCACGTACGTCGGCCGAAGCGTCGTCTGAAAGCGTCCGGACGAGGTTGAGGACTGTGACCGGAAGTGTTCGGGATCGTGTCAAGATGTTATCTGTTTCATGGTTAGTTAAAGAAGAAAATCCCTAGACTGTTGTGTTGTTCTAAAACGTACCACAAGCGGCACTA
Organism: Hymenochaete sp. R1; assembly: GCA_019400425.1. Classification (NCBI taxonomy): domain Eukaryota; kingdom Fungi; phylum Basidiomycota; class Agaricomycetes; order Hymenochaetales; family Hymenochaetaceae; genus Hymenochaete; species Hymenochaete sp. R1. The sequence goes on from JAFREE010000004.1 coordinate 163,876, forward strand.
GCAAGCCTTGCCATCCCGATTCTCACGTCAACAATCCTGTCAGAGGCTAAGGCTACCGCCGCATGCCAGAAGGCTTCGTCCATTATACGGTCGTGATGTATACCACCCGAAAGCAGCGCATTCTCGCAAGCAATGTATCTGAGAGTACAACACTATCAGCCTGACAGAGAAAGGGAAAAGAAAAGAATACAAACGTGAGTCGGAACTTGAAAGAACCATCATACGCCAGCGAGCACACATCCTCCGTCAATGCATGTAAAGCGTCCCTTCGATCTTTCGACGCCAAGAAACTATAAACCTGCGGGTACTTCACCAAGCATTCAGAATTCGTGCATCTCTTATCTGAATGAATAGGAAAACAAAAACTCACTGCAGCAACGCCCGCACTCCTCACCGCAGCTGTAGGATCCCTCAAGGCCCTCTTCAACACCACCCTCAACGCCTCCCCATCCTCAGGAAACAGTTCCACCACCACCCTCAACTCCTTCACCAGCTCCTCCCGTTCCCTCCACCCCTTCAAATGCACCTCCCACACCTCCTCCAGACTCCCCACAAGCCTCGCTCGCTCCTGCAACCCAAGCTCCCTCAAAAACGTCGGCAGCGCCTCAACGGCCTTCGTACGCACCCCCGGCTCCTTTCCCCGTACAAAGTCCCACCATCGGTACAGCAGATCCCGCCGTGCATGTTCAGGCCCTACGATCTTCGCGAGCTCGCCCAGAGACGCAGCGAGCGTCGTGCGGACTTTGGGGGAGCCCACGCGTGCGAGAAAGAGGTACAGTTTACGCAGTTCCGGCCAACGCACCCGGCCAAGCGTGAGCGCTACCGCGGGGAAGTTGAAAGCGCAAATAAGGGGACGGGCTGGATCTGTCGTCTCTTCTTGCGTGGACGGAGTAGTGCTAGCTGAAAAAGGGTTTAAGGAGGATACACTAGTACTCTCGGGAGACAGTGGTGATCGCAAGATTGTCGCTTCCCATGAGTTGGCTACTCGAGATCTTAAGAGATTTTCAAAACTGGGCGACTCGGGACCATGCCAGTCAAGCCCCTCCTCTCCGAAGAAAAGCCTGACTATCTCTTCTGGAGGTCCGCGGATGTCCTCATGAAACGAATGTATAGTCTCCCCTAGTACCTCAAGCACACCCGTCCGTACTTTGCGCTCAGGGTCATGCGAAAGCGTCTGAATCGTCCGCAGCGCTTGAGATCGCCTTTTGTCAAGCGGAAGCCGTAAAAGGATGGCAGGAAGAGCGAAGAGAACAGATTGTCGGACATTCCAAACCGGATCCTCGGTCAGACTGTCGAATAGCGGAATCTGATGAAGTAAAAATGAATTAGAGTAACAAGTACCAAAATATGAAAGCAAAATCATACCAAGGTCATATAAAGCAGCTCGTCCGGAACCACTTTTGCGAGAGCACCAAGCGCGAAGGTCGCTTCCCTTCTTACCCAGTACACAGCATCGCGGCCAGCGCGCTCTACCTCCTGCGCAAAAGCGATGTGATACTCCCGATCCAAGGGCCCTTTTGGTCATTTAGCTACCAATGACGGAAACATATCGAAGAAGAAAACAGCTGCCTACCATTAGCCGTAACAGCAGCCATCAGACTCATGCTGGCCAATTTCCCAATCGCAGCCTGCTCGTCATTGAAGCCGTTGTTCATGTCCAAACTTTCCTCACCGCCAGGCGCAAGCTCATCGACCCCGTCTAGCATCATAGGTGGCTGATCGCGGTACGTATCCGGTCGTGGAGTCTGAAGCCCTGAGGACAAATCGTGCATCCTGTCGTCAACGTCCTGCTCCCAACCATGCATCTGAGGTGCCTGAGGACGCTGTTGATCGTACGCCATCTCGCTACTTCCCTGTGCATTAACTGAATCGTGAGACTGAGCCTCCCAATTCAAATGAGAAGAAGGCTCCTTCGTTGTGTCGTGCTCGACATCCCGCATCACGATCTCCTGATCCCGTTGCCTTTCACCCGCTCCTACATCTGTTCCATCCCGAGCAAATGAGGGACCAACTTCCATAGTAGGTGATGTCATATTTCGAGTCGCCCTGTTTATTGGAATTGGTGAAGGCGGTCGTTTGATCTGAGCAGCCGAAAGAGAACCGTACAACGAACTCAACTGAGGCTCCTCCTGCGCCAAGAACTGTTGGGTCGCAAGGGCCGTAACGCTTTCCGCCAGCGTCGATACGAGAACCGCACTATCAGCAGCAGAAGGGGGCGGATGATTCGTTATATCCTGAATGCCTCCACTTGAACGTTTACTCTGAACTCGGTCCTGCTGGGGATGTTGCTGATGGTCTTCAGGAATAAATGCCTGTTCACCGATACTCATGCGTCCAGATGCGACACGACTACGCGACGGATCCGAAGGGTCCTCTTGTAAATGTGCCATGCCAATGACCACTTGCTGTAACAATTCCCGCTCGAAGAGCCTCCGCTTCTCCGGGCCGAACTCGACCTTGTTCAGTCCTGTTCCTTCGGCGCTCTCGATGGGCTTCGATGGGCCGACCGACGCAACCGTATCTGCATCTCGCAATCGGTTCAGCAAGTTCAAAACGCAAAAACGAGCCCTCGCATTGACGGTCGCGCTGGGGTTGAGCAAAAGCGTGCCGAGAAGAGGAGTGAAAGTTTGTACGTTGAGAAGCGCTGGTGGTTCCGCCTGTTCCGCATCATGAATTTCGTAGTGTTCTCCGTACTCAACGTGACCTTGGTTATCCAATCCGCCGTACGAAGCCTCTGACGTGCCAAAGACTTGTGACTCCTCCGGAATCTCGTAGTCTACCAGATGGCAATGCTATCGGAGAGAAAATAGAACAGTATGTTAGTCCTCTTAAGCGGCTGAAAATAAAAACGAACAATGAATTCACTTACCGTTAGGAACCACCAGATACTCTCTACCAGATTTTCAACAAGGGCTTCTTTTACTGTCTCGTCTGCAAATGCGTCCACACCCAGTAAAACGAGCAGCGACCGAAAAAAATCCGCATACGCAGGACCGGAAACGTCATAGAACTCAGTTAGTATCAATCTGATAAACGCGTAAACGAAAAAAAGCGACACGAAGAATCACAAGGAGGGCATCACACGACAAGACAGACCCAGATGAAAGAATAACAAAACCCGAAACACGAGGTGAAGTAACGATGATTGGATGGGGTATAAGATGCGTGAGTACGGACCTTCATCCATGGCGAGACCGTTCATGAGTGGTATGACATACTCCGCCGCCTCGCATGGCTTCACTTCCGGAAGAAAATGAACCAATGACCGTGCGATGAATAGCCTGCAATGGCCACCACCGCGTGAGTATGTTATCATAACACAGTCGTCAATGACGTAAGGTGGTCGGTCCAATGAGGTTTGCGGCGCACATTCCGGCGCGAGGAGGCGAAGGGGCGAAGGGAAAAAGTCAAAACAAAAGATGATCAGTATTGTGTCTAGAAGATTCCAAAGCACGCAAGCACAACACAAATACTCCCAGATGTATTCTCGAAGAAGAGAGAGAGGAAAAAAAGGGGGGGAAGGAGATGAATAACCTGGATCTTTAAGAGGGGAATCCGGGAAGACAAAATCCAGCCTCTAAGTGACAACATACTCACCGATGAAAAGACGATTCGCTCCTCGCGAACAGATAAATCTTCTCCAGCGCGCTCAGCCCCTCATCATCAAAGTCCAAAGCCACGCTCTCCATGTCCTCCACACCCTCCCCCAAGGCCGATCCCCCCACAAAAGGCGTATCGGTCCCAAGGCTCCCCGCGCCCGAGCCCATAAAGCCCGCGTCCGCCATCTCGATCTCGCGGTCCATGGCCCGGTCATTGGCTGCGGCTACGTTAATCCGGAGGGGGGATTGGGTGGCTTGGGACATGGTCGAAGATGAGATTGTTGACGATGGGGAAGAAGGGATCGAAGGGGGAGGGGAGAGAGGACGGCTTGGTCCTGGATTTGCATAGGCCACGTTCACGTTCGTTGGGTTATGGATCTCGGGTGGAGGCGAGGGGGGCATTGAAGGAATCGGCCGGGATATGTAGTCGGAGGCGACGGGGAGAGGGTAGTACCCGCTTGAAGCAGCTGTATTGTCCTGGTAGTCCAATATCTCTGTATCGCCGTCGTGGGCTGATGGGTCCGGAGTGTAAGGAGAGGGCGGGAGAGGGGGCAACAAATGTGCAGGTATATTTGTTAGATGGGAAGGTATCTGGGATGTGTCCCGCGCACGTCCGGGGTTGACAGGTGTGGGTTGAGAGGGGGCAGAAGAAGGTCCGGCCTGAATGAGATGAGGATGATGGTCTTGACTATTCGAAATCGTCATGCTATGCACAGAAGCAGTAGGTCTGTCCTCGGACCCTTGCTGCCCCGGTGCATATCCTGTGTCAAGTGGCTGCCGGTGCGTCTGTTGCTGCTGATGCTGACCCTCCGAACCACTTTCGACTGCCTGCACCCCCGACGAAGACGAAGCGGTATTGCTAGAGAGCTCACTGCTGCGTTCTGGACGGTCGTCTGCCGCGTTCTGGAGGCTGTTGGTTGTAGAATCGGGGTGAGAGCGGGAGAGTGAGTGAGAGTCCAGGTTGAATAGAAATGACACTAGGATACCCATAATTAGCATTACAGCCCATGTGCCGAGAATTGGGTTTAGACAAAGCGGGTAGTGGGGGCTGATGGAAAGAGTGAATAGGGAAGTAGAGAGAAAGACATACTGGTGGTGGGTGCGTGTCAGACTTGTATATTTGTGCGAGCATGCGCCGACATGTGTGTATGTCGTAAACAGGTGACCGAAGTGGGGAGGAGAAAGGAAGAAGAAAGGGAGGAGAGGGGGAAAGGGGAGATGAGAAGAGGAAGAAGTCGGCGGAGGGAAGGGGAGGGAAGGGAAGGGAAGTCTAGGCCGGCCGTTAGAGCAACGAGTTCGACGACTCGGAGGAGGGGGAAACAGGAAACAACGAACGACAAAGTGACGCAACACTCCTTCCTTCCTCTCTCTAGATCTCCTCTCCTCGCTCTACTTCTTATTCCACGTCGACCCAGAACTCAGCGAAACAGAACGATGGTCGAAAAGCCAACTCGGCGACGGCAACGGCTGCGACGGGACGACAGAATAATAATAATAATAATAAAACCGGGCGGGGAATTAGAATTGATTGCCACCCGCACCGACTCAGTCAGTCAGTCAAGGGGGGGAAGGGGGAAGGCACGCAAAAAAACAAACACACACGCATCAACACAATTCCTATTAGATAATCAGGTACGTCACTTGACGTCATTCCTTCCCTTTATGGCACAAATTCTCGCTAAAAACTTTAACCTTACTAAATGAACTTCTGTCTCCCTCCCTCAAAATTATCGAAAATAAAACATGACTGGGGATTTCATTTCTTTCTAGTGCTAACACAGCTACAGAACACGCTCTACACGAACAATAAATAGACTTTTTTTGTGTCACAGCTGGCCTCGTACAGCCGCGTCCATGTTCTTCGCGAAATACCCCACGTTCTTGCTATTCAACCCCGCCATCGAAATCCGCCCGTTCTCGGTCAGATACACATGCGCACTCTCCGTCAACGCCTTGCATTGCGCCGTATTCAGGCCCGTGAAGCTGAACATCCCTATCTGCTGCACGATATGTTCCCAGTTGCCTGGCGTCTTCAGCTCCTCGGTCAACAGCCTAAACAGCTCTTTCCGCATGTTGATGATCCGCTCTGCCATCGTCGTGATATCCCGCTTCCACTCCTCGAACAGGCCCGCGTCGTTCATGATTAATGCCATCTGGTTCACAACAGCACATCAGCAAACACAGCGGTGGAGGCAACAAAAAAAAAGCGGTAGGGCTTGAAAACTCACGATCCGAGCGCCGTACGTCGGCGGGTTACTAATCTCGCTCCTCTGAAGCACAGACAGCTGACTCTTCACCTTCGTCGCCGCCTGCGCATCCACCCCAACCACATGCAGCCCTCCCACCCTCTCCCCATACAACCCCGCGTTCTTCGCAAAGCTCTGACACACCAACATCGGCACACCCCTCTCCACGAACAGCCTCACCGCACTCGCGTCCCGGTCCAGGTCCCCGCTCGCGAAGCCCTGGTACGCGCAGTCGAAGAACGCAGAGTGGCGTTTCCGGAGGAAGAGCGAGGCGAGTTCGGTCCATTGGGCGGGTGTGGGGTCGACGCCGGTGGGGTTGTGCGCGCAGGCATGCAGGAGGAAGACGGAACCCTCCGGGGCGGAGTTCAGTGTAGAAGTAAATCCGGCAAAGTCGAGTCCGATTGTCTTGGGGTCGTAGTATGAATAATCGACAGGTTCTATCCCCACGTTCTTCAGGATTGCTTTGTGGTTTGCTATGTTTTTTTTAGAAAAAGGAGTTCTCAATCAAGTGTACTTTCCGAATCAGAGAGATCGTCAGCTCACCCCAGGTAGGATTACTGATAAACACCTGCTTCGGGCCGTTCCACTGGTAGAACTTGGCCAGGAACAACGCCGCAAGGTGGTTCGCTCCGGTTCCTGAGATAGTCTGAACACTGCAGATGAAGATGACGAGTGAGATCCCAGTTGAGCCGGTCGAACGGCGAAAGAGCGAAACGGAACGACCACGCGTTCACATCCCGCAACGCACCTAGCGATCCGACTCTCCTTTATCGCCGCAGAGTCCGTCCCGAACATCAGCTTCGCCGCCGCACCCGTGAACTCAGGCAAGCCCGTAATCGGCAGATACTCATGGTCAAGCGACGTGTCCTTCAGCAATATCTCGTTCGCCTGCGAAACCCCATCACCGGAATAATCATCGTACGAAATCCAAGTCAGTCAGCGACCTCTTTCAAAGAACAAAGAAAAGAAGAAGATGGCTCGCCGCATGTATGCGCTGCGCTTACGCACCTTCTGCACAACGGGCAACACCCACGGCTTGCCGTCATCGTCCCTATACGCGCCCACGCCCAAGTTGACCTTTTGCGGGAAGGTATCCGCCTTGTACGCCGCAGTCAACTTGAAGATACTGTACGAGTATATGCAAGGATACCGCGTTAGTGCCCAACGCCAGAGGAAGGAACAATCCTGTTGTTCGTGTCTGGTGAGACTGGGACTGACCTGTCTGGCGGTGCCTGTGCGACCGATGCCCATGGATCTATTACATTTTACATCCCAGAGCGCGAGAGAGAGAGAAAATTGTGAGTAAGAGATCGCTGAGAAGGTGTGGCGAGAAGAGCGCATTTACCTGAAGAAGCCATCCTAGTCTGTACAATGTGCGCGTATATCTGTTTTGCTCTGTCTGCAGCCATCGACGAAGGATTGGTTTAGCCAAGTCAGTAGCGTGTTTCGTCGTAGATGGTTTGGAAGTAGAAATGAAACGAGGAGAAGATGAGACGGAGGAAGTGGGCGAAGCTCTGGGGACGGGGAATGACAAGGGAGAGAGGTGGCCAGATGAACGTGAAAACGAAGACGGCTTCAAGCTTTCCCTTCCTAACGCCCAACACAACTCCAACAAGAAACAGACCCACTCACCAAGTCCGAATCAAAGAAAGCGAAAGCGAAAGCTCGTGTTTTTTCCCTCTGGCAATACCTGACTGAGACCTCAAGGTAAGTAAGCCAAAGTCAGAGTCCTCTGGCAGGCGGGCGACGAAAGCGATGAAACGGGGGACGGCATCCGACTCACCGTGCCTAAGCCTAAGCAGAGCAAATGCGGATGAGCCGATGAAACTTTCACGTGTATGCGCGGTATCTCACTCACTCGTCTTTACTGTAGATGTGCGGTACGCAGTCAGCGTAAAATTGGTCGGCGGGGACGAGAGCGGGGACGAAGACGAAGAGTCAGGAGGGAGGAAAAGTAGGAAGGACTCGGAACGAGGAGACCCAAACGAAAGCGAAACGCACCGGAAGTTCCCAAAGGAGGTGATGGTGGTCGAAGATGATGAAGATGAAGAACTTGAACGTAGTCAATGTCAATGCAACGACTGGTATTGGGAGACTGGGAGTGATCGATGAGTGAGTCGACGAACCTTCTTGGGGACTTGCCAGTACTGGTACTGGTGCAGCGGAGGACTTAAGCTTGACGGACCTCGAGAGCTTGGGCTTGGCCACGGAACGAACTGACGAACTGACGGACCGTGCGTGATCACCCCCGCTTATATGCACCTGCGCCCAAGATGCTGCGCTCATTAATTCCTCCCTTAGCTGGAGCTGGACAGTTCCAATTCTCTAAGCCTGTTCGTACCCTTCCTCCCCCGCATTCCGCGTTTCTCCGCATCGCACCGCACCTACCGCACCCGCACATCATGCATATAGTCAGATCAGGTCAGGTTAGATCTAAACCTCTACTGAGACTACTACTCGTACCATAACCACACGTACGTCTGCGGACCAAAGGTCTCTGTCATCACAGAACGAACGCACAGACAGGACGAAACGGGACAGCAGGCCCAGGACCGTACTAGCACGTGTACGTAGGTTGACGGAGTTGACATTGACTCCCCGCCCGCTCAAGGACCGCACCAGCACCAGCACAGTACTATGGACCAATTTTGACTTGAGATATTAATTTGAACTACGGACCGGATCAGGAAACACAGACGCGGGATGGCGGCGAGAATAGGAATAGGGATGCGTTGTAACCTTTGTTTATACTATAGTACTAGTAGTAGTAGTAGTATCCAAAAAGAAGGGAATTGGGCTGGAATATCAATGGACGGATAGCTCGTTATGTTGACGGCCATACCATACCATTACATTACCAAAGAGTCGAACGTCTATCGTCGCACGCCAAATACCGTACCAGAACCGTGTATCATATAAAATGTAATATAAAGCAAAGCAAAGCAAACTTGCAACCAGAGACTGGAGACCAGCCCATTTTGCAATGTCCATGTTCATGTTAAACACGACTCATTGAGTCATTCGATCCGTTTCGCATCTCGTTTGTGGTCAATCCTGGCGCATTTTCGTCGCTGCAGTACTGATACTTTCATTCCAAACATCAATCGCTTCATTGCCTGAGTCCGAAATCAGAGTCCCGTCTCAGTCACGCGTAGGCTCAATGAGATGAAAGAAAAGATCCATTTCATAAGATACGATAAACGGCGGAGAGGGGAAGAGAAGGAAAGGGAAGAGAAGAGAGCAACCCCCCCCCCCCCCCCAAGCACATGCAATCGCACGCACGCATTATCATCTACGCATTAGAAAGCCAGTCACGCGACGCGACCAGCACACAAAGACGAGAAGAGGACACGTACGCGTCAAAGGCAAAACAAAGCAAAAGGATGTGAGAAAAGGAGGGGGGAGTAGAACGGGACACAAACGATTAGTGTCAGTGCCAGGATCGCCAACCCAGAAGCGAGAAAAGGACGTTGGGGGAAGGGTAGATCAGATCAGATCTCGCTGATGAGTTTGGTTTGGATGGATCGTGACATGGAGGGTGAGGGGTGAGAAAGAATATATCTATAGTGATAGGAATGGTCCATCGACGAGGGGAAAGAGAAAGAAATAATTCTGCAAAGCAAGGCAAAGATGCATTAGAGACTGGTGATGACAATGCTCACACGCAAAAGGTAAGAGGTGGGAGGGGGGGGGGGGGGTAAAGGATTAACTCACAAACGAGAGCAGATAGATAGATAGATCGTCCAAGATTCCGAGGAAAAGATAGAGAATGGTGAAAGGCGTGAATGGGTCGTAGACGATGCGGTAGAGAATCGGCGGCTAGACGGTGTGGGGCAGAATAACGAGCAGGAAGGGGGACAGTCCCTATGTCATCGTCATCTTCGACGCAACCGTCATTTGCTCGAACAGGGTCGTCGTGTTCTCCTCATGGGCCTCCTGCTTGCACGCAGACTCGAACGGGCATTTGTGTGCTTCCCTTATCCGGTGCTACCATCGAGCAAACGACGAAACGAAGGTCATCAAAGGTCAGTCCAGCTCGTCAAACAAAGAAAGAAAAGAGATAGAAAACGTACGACTTCGCAGTGGTTGTGAGAGCATTTATCGCACTTGCCGATGTATCGGAGGGCAGTATTCCGGCACTGCTCAGCGTTCTCGCCTCCAGACTTGTACTCGCAGAACTTCTTCGCCATGTGTTTGTGTAAAAGGGGGAATCGAGTGTGGGGTGAGCTGAGGATACCGAGATACGGATGCAGTTGCGATTGCGGATACGGTTACGAATGCGGGGAGTTTGGGGCTCGGGGGTGGAGGACGGATAAAGGCTATATATGAGTAAAGATGAGCGTCTGGGGTGATGGACAATGAGAGGGAAGTGTAGAATACGTACGTTAGGATGTGGGACTGGAAGACGGGAAAGACGAGCGAGGGCCAAAGAGAGAAGGGGAAGGAAGAGAGGAAGAGAGGAGTACCAGTGTGAGTAGGAGGAGTAGGAGGAGGTAGTATATATATGAGTGTGGATGGGACGCGTCAGCATTGCACGTGCAGACAACTGACTACTGACTACTGTTACCAGAGACACTCTCAACAGGCGCATTCTAAACTAATCACTTTATTTCTTCTCTTTGCGTTTGACTCTGGGTTCAATTTCAACTTGGTCGGACTGGTTATCCAACAAGACATCCATGCGAGCCCGCCCTGCCCACCAGCCTTGCAATATTAATCCTTTCCCTTTTGCGTCCCTCCTCCGACACTCCCTAACACAGGGTCGCTCACTTTGCCCCGCTTATTCATCTCACGCGACCCACTTTCAGCCACTTCATCTCTTGCTTCATCTCTGATTTCACGTCTTTAGGTGATATACTATCCACCACCGCTTCATCTCAGAACCGCCAATATTAGTCGTCTTGTATTCTATCCAAACGCTTCTTACAGCGTCTCGTCAAGACCTAAGCCAAAAAAAAATCATATAGGTAACCGTCATCAGACAAAGATAAGGGGAGAAGAAAAAAAGTAGGAGCAAAAAGAAAAGTAAAAAGGTGAAACGAGAGTGAGGAGGAACAGAGTAGATGAAATAATCGTCCCTTTGATTCAATGTACAAGAAAATGCGAACAGAGAAAAGAGAAGCAAAGAGTGCAAAATAAGTCTGGGGAGGGGTCCAAGACGATTTTCCGTCATCGTTTCATCCGCGACCAGCTTTTCGACCCGAAAAACATCATCACCATCATGATCCACGAACAAATCAAGCGGTCGACGTGCTGCCGCTGTTGTTATTGTTGTTGCTGCTGTTCCCGCCGTTGTTGTTGTTATTGCTACTGACGTTCTTGGAAACTTCAATTCCGACGACGATTCCGATGATAGCGAGAACGACAAGCGTGATGCAAAGACAGATTATCCGTCCCTTGCGGTACCTCCTTGCACTATCTCTCGCCTTTACAATTTCGGTACCCCTTGAAAATTACCCGTCTGTATTAGCCCTGCATTCCCAAAGATAAGATTCATCTAAAAAAGAAACGGCACACACCCTTTTGTGATCTGTTGATTGGCATCTTCAACGTTCTTGTGCACCTCGTCGACAATCTCCTCTTGCTGCTCAACTAGGAGATGCATCTACAAAACAGCATCCCCCAAAGAAGAAAAAGGAAAAAAAAAATATCAGGTTGCTGACTGCAACGTTAAAAAAAAGAACGTACATCCTCGAAAAGCTGGTTAAGCTCGACAATTGTCCTCTGGATACGCTGCACGTCTTCATGACGCTGCTGCACCTCCCTGTAGACACCTTGTGCGTTTCCGTACCGGTTACCCATAGCGGCTTGCGCAAAGATCTGCACGTCACGATCGCCATTGACCACCTGGTCGACTTCCTCCTCCGTGGCATTGGGGTTCACTATTCACAGCAACGAAATAAACGACGGACGTCAACGTCAGCATTCGTCAAATAAATGATCAACGAATTCTGTCCGCACCGATTTTGAATTGCCTTTCCAGACGCTGCTTATACTTGTCCCTGTACTCCTTTTCCTCGCTCTGGTACTTCTCAATCGCAGCGATGAACCTCTTCTTGATGAAGTCTAACTGTGGCCTCCTCTGGTTCGCTGCCCTCTGCGTCACAGGCGTCCTCTGCAACCCCTCGATGCGATCCTTCAACCGCTTCGAGCGCTGGCGCGCCGCCTCCATCATGCTGTCTAGCTGCTGGCTTTCCTTGCTGTTGCCCGGCTCGACGTTCGAGAGTAGGAGCTGGTGCAGACGCCCGATTTGGTCGATGCTCGAGGAGAAATCGTTGATTTCTTGTTTGATGGATTCGACCTGCAAGGGAGATGAAATTGGGCAATCTTGGTATTAGGGGATTGTTCTTCATGCGCTAAGAGGGGGGGGGGGGGGAGACATGAAGAAAAAACACAATACCTCATCGTAAAATGCGTTCATGTCGTCCCCAGCCGGCGGTGCACCATACTTTTCAACCTGAGAGAGCTCATACGCGTTCCCTTGGTTTTGGCCATAAGACGGTTGCTTTGCAGAACCAGCGTCAGACAGAAGTGTCAGCCGAGATAGAGAACGAGTTTACACACCTGGTACGAGTTGTTGTTGAACTGTCCGCCGTACTGGCTTTGCTGGCCGTAGCCTCCACCTCCACCATACCCACCCCCATAAGACGGCTCGTCCCTCTGGTCGTATGGATTGCGTTGTTGCTGGGTAGGTACACTAAGAGCAGGAATATGAATTTGGAGGAGTGATTTTTCGTCGTCGTGTAAACAAAGTACATTGAGCTTTGGCGTCTAAAGAACGGGTGGGAGTTGGTTTTGCTCACCTTCCGTACGGAGCTGGTGTCCCAGCTTCTTGAGCTCGTTGGTTCTATGAAAAACATGGGACCCGCGTAAACATGAAACGCCTTTTCCGAGAGAAAGCAAAGAAAAGTGGACCGGACATACACGAATGGCCTGCAATCTGTCGAGACGGTCCATGGCGACGAATCAAAGGTGCCGCGACTTTCAGAGACAGAGAACAGAGAAAACACTGGTTAACGACGAGTGTTGGGAATTTGCAAAGGTAGAAAAGAAGAAAGAGAGAGGGGTATCTGTGTCAAAGTTTGTTTGAGCAAAGGAGGTGAGGGATGTGTTTAAGGAAAGAAAGAAGGAAGGGTATGAACACAACGTAGGTTGTTGGCTGTGAACGAGCTGGACAGGACGGTCACGGGCGTGTGATGGCGACGGCGGAGGGCGGTGTTTCTCTCTTGGTCTCTCTCTCAGGTCGGCAAAGTTCTTCCCACGGGCTAGTCTCTGCCGCCCGCAGTGCACGCAGCGTTCAAAGTCGGACGCACGCCCGACTCGCTCAGCCTAAAATATAGACTCGCTGGTTATTACTACATGGCTTAGCTCGCGCCGACGCTTACAATTGCAAAATAAAATACAGATGCTTTGTGCAAAGAGGATAGTAAACAAAGTTCACTCTATGGCTCTATCTTTTTTTATCTTTATTTTTAACACACACGGCTAGCGCTGCGCTCGAGTCGCCTACGCAGGCGCCGCCGCCAACGACTCGCGAAGGAACCCAATCTGGCGGGCAATCATCTCGCGGCTGGGTCCTCCGATCGCATTCCTCCGTTCCACGCTCGCCTCGAAATTAAACACGTCGTGGATGTCCTCCGTGAACAGCTCATTCAAAGACTTGTAATCCTCCAAGCTCAGCTCGTTCAGTTGGCATTTGCGCGCCTCGGCGAGTGCGACTGCTCGTCCTGAAATGTGGTGGGTTTCTCGGAATGGCATCTGAAACGGAGGATCGGGATTAAAGGACGGATAGGACAGTTCGTGAGACTTCATGCTTACTCCTTTGCGGACTAAATACTCCGCCAAGTCCGTCGCAAGCACATCCATGGTCAGAGCGCCCTCCATCTTTTCTTTATGTACCTGTGTATGCACGAAAATCAGTGTTGAGCTAAAGCCCGTGAAAGCTCCTCTCACATCGAGCGTCGCGATCACGCCTTCCGTGATACGGAAGCACGCAGAGATATTATCCACCGTATCGAACAAGGGTTCCTTGTCCTCTTGCAAATCCTTGTTATACGTCGACGGAAGCCCCTTCAAGGTCATCAGGAATCCCGACATCTGCATATCCATATGGTCAAATAAACACCTCTAGATCGATCCAATGAATCGAGAAGCTTAGCTCTAGCGTACATTCCCGAAAATGCGGCCACTCTTCCCCCGAAGAAGTTCCAATGAGTCTGGGTTCTTCTTTTGCGGCATTATGCTCGATCCGGTGCTACACCCATCCACATGCATCTTCAGCTAGAGAACCAGAAAGAAAAGAAGGGAGAGGGAGAGCAAGGGGATTTCATGTGCGCACCTGTACGCATCACTCAGCGTTACGAACCCAAACTCCGCAGTAGAGTACACGATAAGATCCTCCGCCATCCGACTCACATGCGTCATCGCAAGACTCGCCCACATCATAAACTCAGCGACAAAGTCCCTATCGCCCACGCCCCACATGCTGTTCTCCGCAATGGACGCGAACCCGAGCTCGCGCCGGAGGAACTCGCGGTCGATGGCGAAGGGGTTCCCTGCGAGGGGCCCGCTGCCGAGAGGGAGCACGGAGATGCGCGGGATGAGCTGGTGAAGGCGTTCGAGGTCGTTGCGGAAGGAAAGCGCGTGTGAGAGTAGGAGGTGCGCCCATCGGATGGGTTGTCCGCGCTAATTAATTTTTTTTTTCGAACGGTCGTCAGTCGGTGTATGCTGCCAATACATACGATAACAAGAAAGAAAGTGCAAAAAAAAAAGAACTAAACGTACCTGTAAGTGAGTATACCCAGGCAAGAGGATATCCTGCTCCTTATCCGCCCGTTCAACGATAACGCCCACAAGCGCCTTGAGCGACGCCTCCACTTCCTTCACCTCATCTAGCAGCCAAAGCCGCATGTCCGTCGCGACCTGGTCATTTCGAGACCGGCCTGTATGCAGCTTCCCGCCGACGGAACCAATGAGCTCGCTCAAGCGCCGCTCGTTTGCCGTGTGGATGTCTTCGTCGCCGTCTTTGATTATGAACTGCAGGGAGGTGGAAGAGAGTTAGGACGTTTTGAGTAGAGTAGGTGAGCGAGGGTAGGCAGTAAGAAACGATCCGTACGTACCTGCCCTGCGTACCATTCCTCTCCGACTTTGGTCAGACCGTCCACGATTTGCTCCTTTTCATCTTTCGTCAAGAGTCCTTTTAAAGATAGAGCTTTGGCGTATGCGATAGATCCTCGGATATCCTGTGCATACATGCGTTTATCGTACTTTAATGACTGGTTGAACTCCCACATCCTGACAATAAATTAGCTTCGTTGAAGAAGTTTTTTTTATTGCCGTACAGAGGGTCCGTAACACCAGTGAATCTACCACCCCATAACTTTTGTTTTACAACTTGCTCAGCCATTTTGGACGGGCGAAAGATGGAATATGATGTGGTTTCTGGTGTAGGCAGGGATTGAGTACGGGCAAGCATTTTCAGAGATTCGGCACTCCTAACCTCAGACTTTGATAAAAACGTCGATCACGCGCACTCCAAATCATTCGAAAACAAAGACCTGAATTCGGCATATTGCGTCCTCCTGAACCGCAAAGTGGATGATAGAAGAAAGAATTTGAATTACAGGAGGTAACTAAGAAAGAAAAAGCAACGATGGGCTGGTATCAACTTCCGCAGAATGAAGAACAAAAGGAAAGAGATGGGACGTATTAGCGAACGTTATGGGGAATGTGGATAAGAGCGCAAGAAAACGAGGAAACATGACCATGCTGAACACACTAAACCAACTTCAAACAAGAATATCAAGCAACGGATGAGAGTCATAACAGGGAGGTATCAATCGACATGAAACGGCGTGAAATCTCGTCCAAAGTAAAGACATCATCCAATCACTCATGCAGCTGCAGCAACGACAGGCGTAGGTGTGGTATCAGCCGGTTTCGATTCTTCCGTCGTTGCAGGAGCAGGCGTAGATTCAGCAGGGGCGGCAGTCTCCTCCGTTGCAGGGTTCTCGAGAGGGGCGATAGGCGCGGGCTCTTCGATCTTCGGCGGGTTCTCGTCAACCTTGGCTGGGTGCGAAGTCTCTTCCTTGGCCTTGGGCTTGAAGAAAGCACCAACACGTGCAGACAAACGACGCCCGACCTTTGCTGCCTTGACCTTCTTAGCCTCATCCTCCTTCAAAATATCAGCATCCACATTTAGGAGATGCAGACCTAACACAATTAAAACTTACCTTATCGGACTTTTCTTCCTCCTTCTTTTCACCCTCTTTCGCATCTTCCTTTACCTCTTCCTTCGCAGGCTCTGCAGTTGCCGGAGTCTCCTCAACGGCGGCAGGAGCAGGTTCACTTAAAAGATATTCAGCAAGCAGATCAAACTAAAAATTAAATCATTCTTACGCATCGGCAGCAGGAGCGGACTCAGTGGCTGCGGGAGTCTCTTCAACATGAGCGGGCTCTTCAGTGGCGGAGGCGGGGGCAGCCTCCTCCTTAGCCGGCTCCTCGGTGGCAGGAGCTTCGGTGGCCTGATATTGAACGAAGATCAGGCACGTGCAAAGATTAGTTGTTATGGAGATTAGATGCGAACCTCAGCCTCCTTCTTGGTCTTCTCCCTCTTTGGGCTCTTCAACTTGATGTCCTTGAAAGGAGCCAAGATCTTGGAGAAGATGCCAGGGCTCTTGGGCCTCTCCTCTTTCTTCGTAGCCTCGGCAGCCTACGGAAGTCGACCGGTCAGATGAATGGAGATAACCTAAAAAGGAAAGTGCCTTACGGGAGTCTCACCGTCCTTCGCGGTCTCCTCAGCAGCCTGAAAGAAGCTGATTCAACAACTGGAAATGAACGCAATTCGAACATAAAACAAACCGGTGCGTCCTCTGTGGCGGGAGCAGCTTCGGCAGTTGGCTCGGTAGCAGTGGTCGGCTCCTGAAAAGAGTTCCACACGTCACAAAGGAATATACGAAATCTATATTAAACAAACGTACCTCTGGCTTAACCTCCTCCTTCGCAGCCTCCTAAACAATACAATAAACAGATTTAGAATACAAAATATTAGATTACAAGATTAAATAAAACGGACAGGGGCAGGTTCCTCAACCTTCGCGGGCTCCTCAACAGCAGCGGCGACGTCTGTGGCGGGGGCGACAGTGGTCTCCTCCGGCTTGACCTCGGTCACGGGAGCGGCAGTCTCGACGGGGGCGGACATTATTGAGATGCAAGAAAAAACTGAAGGGCGAAGAAAAGAAAGGAAACGTCAGCACGCGGTGAAAAAAGGAGTGAAAAAGGGGTGAGATCGCGACGCGGTGAGAGACGAACACGATGATCTTGCAAGAGAAAAGAGAAGAGAAGAAGAGAAAGAACGTACGCAGAAGATAATGATAGAGAGGAAAGGTGTGGAGGAGGGGCGCGTCGACGCTGCCAGAGACGATGGTCAGAGAAAGAAGGACGATAGGACGAGAGAGAGGAGGCGAGGGGACGTTTTATCGTGTGAGGGAGGTGTTTGTGTTTATTTGGATTATTGAGTGGTCGCTTAAGTGGGTGTGCCAATTCCATTCAATTCATCGCTTGGCGACTGGCGAGAGACTGTCCCCCTCCCTTCCCCCCTCCCGTCGCTTCACACTAGTCACCCTACCGTTCTCTTATTCAATTTCTCTCTAGCCTCGTCGCCTCTCTCGATCAACTGGCAGAGCGCGGGTGGACGACGTAACGGGTAGGCGAGGTGCGAGGAAAAGAAAATAAATAAAAAAAGAAAAAGAAAAGAGAAGGAGATAGGATTCCCACCGGAGGAAGGACATGTGAGACGGATGAATTAGGGGGGGCAAGAACTCGAAAGAAGCGTGAATTCAATACGCGCTCGCAACGACCGCATCATCCATCCATCATCATCTAACTCACTATCATCGCTCTCACTCACTAGCTATTCCCCTATAATGCTCCATCCCATCCCATATCAATCCCCAATCCATCTCAATGCAACGTGATCGCTCACTCCTTCACAGCTTCCTCACCTCTCTCTTTGTCTGTCTTCAGCTCTTGCACTCGACGCCTCGCTTCCGAGCGGGCAAAGGGCTTATAGACCGTTCCTCGATGTCCATTAAAGTGTTGTATTCCCCTTCTTCCCTTCCACGGATCCTTTCCATTCGAATGTTCCACGAACAAAGCGCTTAGTCTCAGGGTTTCTTTTTCCGGCCCAGCCAACCGGTCCCCAGAACGAATCCAGAAGATCAACGATCCGTCGCGTCGCGTCTCGTCTCACCTGTCACATTTTAATGTCACATGTGTCACACGCGCATACACTCTCGTACTCGAATCCGCACTCTTATTTAACTTTTTTTCTCTCTCTGCGTCATCCCGCCACCAGTCCTGATTCGGACTGAATAAGTGCAAACTACTTAAATTAGTCGCTCCTCCGGCAGGCCTTGCTTGCAACCCCTCGAATACCGACCTCACTCATTTGAAACGCTCAACTTTGCGTCGGGCAAGAATGGTAGGATACGCTTCCAATATGGATTTTAGTTTCTAAGTCACTCACTCGTCCACCTACGCTTTGCCTCCATTCTTCTCTCCTGCTCCTGGTCCTAGCATACTTTCGTGGAGAACGCAGTCCTGCGAATAGCTTGTTCTGAAGCGTTTCGACAAGGTCAAGCTCAGGCTGCTACTCGCCACATCCGCAAGTAAAAGCGAAAACAATACGCATCTAGGGAAGATCATGAGGCGAAGATTCACTGGACTCTACTGCACACCTCCGGCTCTCCTCTTCGCTTGCCTTCTACTCTTGCTGGCTTGTATCTCTGTTCCGTATGCTCAGTCCATACGTCTCATCTCCCTATACGATCACGCCTCGGGAGGGACGATAAGGTTTGGCCTGTGGGGCTACTGCTTATCGTGCGTTATCTCTCTCCGTATCTGCTTTAAGGTTAGGGGCTGAAGGTTTCTGGTTGTTCCTGCCGTACAGAACGACTGGCATTGATCAAGTGTCCTGCACCAACCCTGACACTGGTTGGTCTCTGAATGATGTGTAAGTAACCCCTTTCCGTCGAGTTTGGCCAGACTTGACCATGCCATGCATATCACGCACAGTCCGACCGCTTTCAGGCTAGATGGTTTGAGCACCTCAAATCTTGCAAAATGTCTTGTGCTACATCCGATCGGTGAGAGCGCGTGCCCTCGTTCACGTCTTCAACGCACTGTCTTACCTGAATGGCATATTTTTCAGCACTAGCCTTCGCCTTTGTGCTATTTCTATTGACCGGTGCCGTGGTCGTGCGACCATCACTTCAGCATCAAGCCGCGATGGCACTGGGCCCGAAGATTCCTGTTTTACTGATACCGTTACTTTTTAGCTTTCTCGCGTCATTCTCCGCCACACTCGCCTTCGTGTGGGATATGGTCGTGATGGCAAATCTCCAACGTCACGTCAGAATGGCGGGTGTTAATATCTCCGCGGTCCCAGGTTCCGTTGTGAGTATCTTACTATTCTCGTATGTTGTTACGTCCTCACTGGTTTCTAGCATTGGCTCGCACTTGCTGCAACCATAGTGCTGTGGACCGTGTCATGTATGTTTATGAAAGATCTTATGAAGTGAGGATAACTCTTTGCGACTCGATTCTCTACTTACAATTATGCGTTAGAACTCGACGATCAATTACAGAAGAACATCATGAAAATTACGACTACGAAGATGAAGAGCAAGCTCTCCCTACTCACTACACCACGGGCACATTTTTCTCCACAGCCTACAACCGACATTCAAGCGGATCCGGCTCCGCCAACTACATGACCCAACCTTCGGGTGATTCCGGCATGGCTTACTCAACGACAACAGATAACCAGCCGTCGCATGGACCAGACCCAGACTTTGCAGAAGGAGCATCATCGGCCGAACTCCGACAGGCAGCAGAGACAAAAAGCATAACCCCGTCCCAAAAGGAAAAGGGGCTGAGAGGTGCCTTGGCTTCTCTTTTCCCCTGTATGCAGCCTCGTGAGGCAAGAAATGAAGATGTTGAGCTCGCAAGTATGGAGGGTTCGAGAGATGTCGAGCCGTATGATGCAAGTTCCGACGATCTTGCGAAATCTAACGGAGAAAGGAATGGTAAATTTCGAGTCTCCTATACTTCCACTTTGCGCAGCTGATCACGCGCTTAGGTGTCGCCACCTTCTCCAACGTCCCAGAGTCCTCGAGATCAAACGAATTGTCGAGGGAACGCTTACCTCTGGATACAGACAATAACAATCGACCACTACCGAACGACTCGGGCATCCAAGAGTGGAAAGGGCATATTACCGGGTCGAATGTCGTGGAGGCCTTCAAAGCCATGTTCGATTTCAAGGACATGTTCCACCTCGACTTACTTGACGGCCATATGCGGACGATCGAGAATTCGAGCGAGGAAGGTAGCTCGGAGAGGACGGGCGTGAGCTCTGAGTTGATCGAGGAGGAAACGGAGGAGGATCGAAGTCGGAGTCGAAGAGAGACGGGTGGACAGGCGTCGGAGAGGGATAGTGGGTATGGAGGCAGCGAGTCGGGAAACGGGGATGCTTCAACGGTGCAAGGCGATGCTAGTGCTGGTGACAGTACCAGCACTGCAAGCACCGTCGTTCCTCGATCGTCTGGCGGCGACCGCGCTCTTGCGGACGAAGACGGTGGTGATGGTGACGATAGCAATAGAGAGCTGCCTCCCAGAAGCGAAGGTGCTGGAGACGTTGGTCCAACAGATCGAGAGTTGCCCGAAGATAATGAAAACTATGCAAGTTTATCTCAATTTCAACAATTTGAAGACGATGTCGAGTCAGAAACAGAACCAGAACCCCCCGAAGATCCAGATCAAAGCCCGGTCGAATCCTCACTCGTTGAAGAGTCGTCCGATGTACCTGCCGACACTCCCGCTCCTGCGTCTTCTTCCGATCTTGAGGAACACCTCTCCAATGAACACTATGAGTCTGGCGAGGCTTCACACTTGCTTCTAGGTGCTCATTCTGTCTCCGAAACCGAGTTTGAATCGGAATCAGACGTCGGGGATAACCGAATATCGGATGAACTATCTCGAGAGGTCTCTGTCGGCGACGCTTCGAGTTACACTGATGAGGAAGGCCCTTCTAGTGCTCAGGACGTGTCTACTGACGAAGCTTATCCTGATGGCTCTCTTCAACCTGATCAAGAACTCTCTGACGACTTCAGGTCGGCATCTCATAAAGACGACTTGTCTTCAACGTCCTCGTACGAAACACCCTTCGAATCTTCCGTCAGCGGCGTATCTTCCCTTCCCGATAGTTTAAGCACGTCTTCCACACTATCGACCATCGACGAACAATCTGACAGGGACGTGGACGTGGGGGTTTCTGAGTTTGGAGATGATTTGGTGGTCACTGATTCTGAACCGGATAATGACTATATTTCCGACTTCTGGGCTTCAGAGCCTGAATCGCGCGGTATCTCTGACTACGACGCCTCGAGCTATGTTGAAGATGAGTACTCTGGTGACGAAGGATATGACTCTTCTGGCGCTGCCCCATCTGATCGACAGGTTTCTGTTAACGAAGACCTTTCCGCCTCCGAAAATCCGTCTCAACAAAATGAACTGGAATTAGAGTCAGAGTTCTCTACCGGTTCTGGCGAAACTCCATTCGAGTCTTCCGTCGATGGCGTCTCTGGTTACGACACCTCGATCCATAGTGAATATAGCTCTCTGGCCAACGAAGAAGATGGCTCTGTTGACTTTGATCAATCTGACCGAGGACTGTCTCACGAAAACGACTACTCGGAAGGTACACCTACACCTGAACCCGACGACCTGGAGCAAGAGGTCTTCTACGCATCTGACGAAACTCCGTTCGAGTCCTCTGTGAGCGGTGTTTCTGTCACCTCTGGAGACTCTCGTGCGCCTCTGTCGAGTGCTGACGAGCTCTCCGACGATGGAGAGTCCGTCTTATCTATGTCTACTGGATCTCAGCCCGATGATGTCAGTGATTCACATATTCAGGCTTTGCAGGGTAGCTTTGGGAATGAATCTGACGACGATGTCGATGACGCCTCTACGTACGACGAAATAGAGGAAGTGCAGCCTTCTGACAACGAAGGGGGATACTCTGAAGGCTCTGATCGCGAGCTCCCGGTTGACGTAGGAATCTCACCCCAACAAGACCGCTCCATCTCATCGTTCTCGTATAGTTCTGACGAAACTCCCATCGATTCCCCCATCAGCGACTTGTCTTTCAGCTCTACTGGTTCTTTTGCACAATCGTCTGCTATTGACAGTATGGACGACCAGTCTCGAGGCGAGGTATCTAGCTTAGGGGCCGATCAAATCGACTCTGACTCTGACTATGAATATGACGATGACGAGGCACCCCAGGCATCCGTGTATGGCTCTCGTGATGCTTCTGACAACGAAGCGCTGAGCCAGGTAGAAGGAGAACTCAGCGGTAGCAGTCGAGAAATGGTTGTTGACGAGGACGATGTTATTCCAAACGAATCTCTACACGACAGTACAAGCTCATCAATGTCCTACGAAGCTAACGAAACACCATTCGAATCATCCATCAGTGGACTTTCCGCCTCTACGGGTAGCTCTCATGCATACTCATCGGGCTTCGGAGACCGTTCTCTCGGGGCCCAATCTCAAGCTGAAGGGGGCTCTGTGTCTAACTACGATTACGATTCCGACGTTCAGGTTTCAGTGCAAGATTTGAGTGAAGCATCTGATTACGACGTTTCGCGCCACGGAGAAAGTGACGACGGAGGATACTCTGATGAAGAAGGTATCTCAGGAAGCGGAGGGAGTTACTCTGAAGGCTCTAATCATGGTTTATCTGAGGCTGGCAGAAGCTACTCGGATGGAATTGGAGGAGCAACTTCAGAGGCTTCGCGTGCAATCGGCGAGTCGCCCGTTCCATCGTCCATTGAAGGTTCAATTATGATGGACAACTCTCGCGCGTCTTTGTCGGCCTTCAGTGACCATTCCGGCGGTGAAATTTCTGGGTTCGAAGATGATGTAGCTGACTCGGACTCGGGTCCTGAATCTGGCTATGGTGTCGACTCTGGGTCTCAGGTCTCAGAGAATGAATCCCAAGACGCATCTGATTATGACGCAGCGAGCTACGACGAAGGCGAAGAAGACTACTCCTCTGACAACGAAGAGGAATATTCAGAAGGATCTGTTGGAGCCGACCGTGGACTATCTGGCGGCAGTCGTGTTATCGAAAGTCTATCACAGCAGGCCGACGTCGAGTCAGCGTTTTCCAATGGCTCTGACGGCTCGCCATTTGAATCATCCGTCGACGGACTCTCTGACATTTCTGGAGGATCCCGTGCACTGACGACCTTGAGTGACCAATTTGGTGACGAAGGGTCCGAAATGGCATATGATGAGGGACACTCGGGGTCTGCTTTCGATGACTCGGAGATACAAGCTTCAGCATACGACATGCTTAGTGCGTCTGGATCCGATGCTCTGAGCTATGGGGACGAAGAACAACTTACTGGAGAAGAAAATTATTCTGCAGGTTCCGATCGCGAATTGTTGGATGGCAGCGAAGGCACTGAGAACTCGTTGGATAACGAAGCAATGGCATCAGACCTTCTGAGCGAGCAGGATGGTTCGCAAGCTCTTTCATCCTTCGGAGAAAATTCCGCCATGACCGGAGATACTCACCCTTCGATTTCAGGCTTTGATGATCAATCGGATGGCGGGTTCTCTCAAGCCGATGACGACGCAGCGTATTCCGACCTAGAAATCGAAGATGAGAATGGCTCAGACATCCAGCCTTCAGGATATGATTCTCGCGGTGCATCTGACTATGGCGGAGGTAGCTATGGTGATGCTGAAGGCGCATATTCTAACGACGAAGCAAGTTACGCTGGTGGCTCTGATGATGACCAGTCTGAGAGAGGGGTTTCGAATAACAGTTACGCTTCGGGGAGCATAAATCCAAATTCAGAGGCGGGTTCTATGATGTCCAACATGCCTGACGAATATCCAAGTCAAGCATCCGTTGGTGAAGGGTCCGTTATGTCTGGTAGTGCTCGCGGCACGGCATCTGGGCCCTATGAAGGAATCAGTGGCAATCAATCTGACTACGGAAGCGACCCACCTTTGGAATCTCGCTCTGACCTTGACTATGATGGATCAGGTGCCCAATCGGCAGGATATGACTCGCAAGGCGCTTCGGACTATGGTGCCCAGAGCTACGGCGAGGATGCTTTCTCTGGTGGTTCGGGTCGTGAGCTGTCCGGACCAGGTAACAATATCGAAAGTGCTTCGTACGCCGAGAGTGGAATGCCAACAGAACCATCGTTAGGATTCGATAGATCCTCAAATCGTTCACTCGCCGGAGGCAATTCTATCATGTCTGGAGGTTCTCGCGCTGCATCTGATTATGATGCTCCGAGCTATGGAGATGGAGAGTATTCTGATTCTGGCAGCAATGAAGCTTATACCGGCAGTGGAGGTGCCTACTCCGAAGCTGGAGGAGGATATTCTGACGATGATGCATCCTTCAGAGGCTCTGGTCAATCTGCTCGTGGACTATCAGGTAGCGGAGGAAGCTTCAAAAGTATGGGCAGCGAAGGCAGTATGAATGCAGGTTTCTCTGATGAATTTGAAGATTCACCGCTGCAATCACCCATCGAAGGAACCTCCTTACTGTCATCGGGCGGCTCTCGTGCTCCAACGTCTGATTTCGATGATAGATCCAACGGCGCCTCTGGCTTTGGAAATGATGTTCAATCTCTAGTAGCATCAAACTCTGGCTCTGGTCGTGGTTACGATGATGATTCAGGTACTCAGATGTCTGGATATGGTTCTCTTGGAGTATCTGACTACGGTCGCTCAAGTAATGGTGAGGGGGGCTACTCTGGTGGATCTGATCAATATGGAGCAAGCATAGGGTCAAACGGCGAAGCCGGCTCACCCTATGGCTCTGATACACCTCATTCTTCCCTCGGCGGGAGCTCGTTCAGGCTTACAGAGGATGGCACTGAGCATAGCGAGTCCAACTACGGAGGTAGTGACAGAAATCTGTCCATGGGCTCCCAAAATTTCTCTAACGACAGCCATGTAAGCCTCGAAAGTCCGGGAAACTTTGACGAAATGGCCTCTGGTTCCTACGCTGCAAGCATTGACGGAAGTGCTGGCGAGAGCGGCTTCAGCGAAGGTGATGTCCAGTCGGATTACGGTGCCAGTGCGCCATCGGGTGAAATTCTCGGATCCATATCCCCTGCTGGAGATTATGGGTCTGGTTCGGGGGACCGTGGCCTTTCAGATTATGACGGTAGCGTAGGCAGCGCTTCTCGCGACGATAACGAGTTTTCAAATTCACGCGATTCGCCAATTCAGTCGATGATCGACGGCGATTCCTTTGCATCCGCATCCGGTGCTTCCAACGCTCATTCCAACTACGATGATCCAAGTTACGGCGAGGGTGTCAGCGATGGAGGCTACACTGGTAGTGGTGCATATTCCGGTGGCGAACTGTCAGGCAGTAATAACGATTTCGGAAGCGCATCCGAATATGATAATGCAGGGTCTCAGTCCGGTGCATCGTATGGAACTGCCGACCTCCATTCTGAAATTCAAGCCTCGGGATACAGTTCTCGTGGTGGTTCTAGCTATCCAGCATCTGATTATGACAATGATAGAAACGCCTCTGACCGAGAATATTTTAGTGGTGGTGGATATTCTGGCAAGGAAGAAGGTTACTCTGACGCTCATTCCGGTGGAGACTATTCGCAGCTTGGAGGAAGCGCAGCACACTCTATTTCCGGCCAAACTTACGGAAATGATCCAAGTGCTCTGGCATCGGACTATGGTTCTCGTGGTGGATCTAACTACGATGATATAAGCTATGGAGGCGGAAGTGACGGGGGTTACTCTAACGATGAAAGATATTCTGAGAACTACTCTAATGGAGCATCAGGCCAAAGCTCGCACGCGATATCAGACTACGATGCTGCTAGTTACGGGAGTGGAAGCGATAGAGGGTACTCTGGAGCCGGAGGATATTCTGAGGGCAACATATACTCTGAAGGTCTAGCAGGTTCTGACCGAGGTGTATCCAGCTTCGGTGATAGCTTTCGTAGTCAATCACGAGAGGGTGGTGACTCACCAGCAGGCTCGTTTGGATCGGATGGGTCTCCAGCACCTTTCTCTACAGGTGGAGTCTCCGATTTGTCTGGTAGCTCTCGAGCGCCCTTGTCCGACTTTGGCGACAACTATGAAGGCGAGAGCTTCAAATCTGGACTCGAGGAGCCTTCATTAACCGCGGTGGGCTCCGACTCCGGCTCCAATTACGACGACAACCCCACTTTAAATAGCCAAGAACTTAGCTCTCGCGGTGCATCTGACTATGGCGGAGGTAGCTATGGTGATGTTGAAGGCGCAAATTCTAATGGCGAAGCAAGTTACGCTGGTGCCTCTTATCAGTCTGAGAGAGGGGTTTCCAATAATAGTTATGCTTCCGGGAGCATAGGTCCAAATTCAGAAGCTGGCTCTGGAATATATAACATGTCTGATGCTTATCAAAGTCAGGCATCCGTTGGCGAAGGCTCTGTCATGTCTGGTAGTCCTCGAGGCACAGTATCTGGGTCCTACCAGGGAATCAGTGGCAATCAATCCAACTTTGGAAGCGACCTACCTTTGGAATCTCACTCTGATCTTGACTATGATGGATCAGGTGCCCAATCGGCAGGATATGGCTCGCAAGGCGCTTCGGACTATGATGCCCCGAGTTACGGCGAGAATGGTTTCTCTGGTGGTTCGGGTCGTGAACTGTCTGGACCAAGTAACAATATCGAAAGTGCTTCGTACGCTGAGAGCGGAATGTTAACAGAGCCATCGCTCGGAATCGATGGATCCCCAAATCAATCGTTCATCGGAGGCGATTCTATCATGTCTGGAGATTCTCGCGCTGCATCTGATTATGATGCTCCGAGCTATGGAGACGGAGAATATCCTGATTCTGGCAGCAATGGAGCTTATACCGGCAGTGGAGGTGCCTATTCCGAAGCTGGAGGAGGATACTCTAATGATGATGCATCCTCCAGAGGCTCTGGTCAATCTGCTCGTGGACTATCAGGTAGCGGAGGAAGCTTCAAAAGTATGGGTAGCGAAGGCAGTATGAACGCAAGCTTTTCCAACGGATATGAAGGCTCGGCATTGCAATCTCCCATCGACGGAAACTCGTTTCTATCGCGAGGCTCCCGTGCTTCAGTATCTGATCTCGATGATAGATCCAACGGCGCATCTGGCTTCGGAAGTGGTGTTTACTCTCCAGCAGCATCAAAATCTGGCTCTGATCGTGCTTATGGCGGTGATTCAGCTGCAGGTACTCAGATCTCTGAATATGGTTCTCCTGGTGCATCTGACTATGGCCAATCGAACTACGGTGAAGGAGGCTACTCTGATGGATCTGATCAGTATGGAACGAGCATGAGATCGATTGATGGCTCTGAAGGTGGATACGATGCTGGCTCACCTTATGGTTCCGATCCACCTCATTCTTCCTTTGGTGTGAACTCGGTTGAGCTTTCAGAGGTGCATGGCGAATCCAATTACGGAGGCAGTGATAGAAACGTGTCTCTCTCTGATGAAGGCATGTCCATTGGCTCCCCAGCTTCGTTTGCCAGCAATCATGCAAGCTTCGAAAGCCGAGGTTACTCTGACAGGATGGCTTCTGGTACGGAAAGTGGCGCCTATTCATTACATGGAAATGACGACGCAGGCGGATCCTTTGCAGAGCAGTCCGATGTTTCCTACGCTGCAAGCTTTGACGGAAGTGCCGGTAGGAGCAGCTTCGGTGACGTACATTCGGAGTACGGATCTGGTTCGAAGAACAGTGGTTATGGTGGTAGCGTCGGAAGTGTTTCTCGCGACGATGACGAGTTTTCAAATTCACGCGGTCTCGATGATTCACCAGATCAATCGATGATCGGCGGCGGTTCCTTTGTATCTGGTGGTTCTACTGCACCATCCGACAACGATGATCCAAGCTATGGTGAAGTTTTCAGCGACGGGGGCTACACTGGTAGTGACGCATATTCCGGTGGCGACCTGTCAGGCAGTAAAAACGATTACGGAAGCGCATCCGGATATGATAATGCAAGATCACGCTCCGGTGCATCCTATGGATCTGTCGACCATCGTGATAATGATAGCTTCGGCTCTCAAAGACAGGCCTCGGGCTACAACTCTCATGGTGGTTCTGAATATCCAACATCCGATTATAACAATAAAAGTGGCTCTGAACGAGGATACTCTGGTGGTGGCGGATATTCTGGTATCGAGGAAGGTTATTCTGACCCTCATTCCGGTGGAGACTATGGCTCCCATGGAGGATCTCACTACGACGGTACGAGCTATGGAGGCGGAAGTGATGGAGGTTACTCTTCAGGCCAAGGCTCCCGCGCGATATCCGACTACGATGCGCTGAGTGGCGATAGCAGAGGTAACGAAGGTATCTCTGGGAGTGCAGGTTATTCTGAAGTCGAAGGATACTCTGACAGATTTGATCAATCCGACCAAGCATTATCTGACAACAGGGTCAGCAGCGCTTCACGAGAAGACGACCTGGTTTCAGCGTTCTCCGTTGGATCTGATGGATCTCCGACCCCTTTCTCTGCTGGTGGACTTTCCAATATGTCTGGTAGTTCTCGAGCGCCCTTGTCCGACTTTGGTGACAACTATGGAAGCGACAATTATGAATCTGGGCTCGAGGCGATTTCATTATCCGCGGTGCGCTCCAGCTCTGACCTCGATCACGGCAAAGGCTCGAATATTGAAGCCTCAGCTTACGGTTCCAATGGACCATCTGATTACGACGCTTCAAATTATGGTGAGGAAGGCGGAGGCGAATATTCTGGTGGTTCCGACCGCGGTTTCGGAGCAGCATCAGAGTTTTCTCGCGGGTACGAGGAGTCGGGGCCGGAGCCACAATCAGTCTCTGGGAGATACTCGGCTATTTCCAGCGGTTCTCATGCTGCATCAGAATATGGCGGAGCAAGTTACGAAGGCCTCTCCTCTGGCATGCCTGCAAGTTCTCGCGATTCATTATCTGAGCCTGATGGTGGGTCTGCAAGAGATCAATCTCAGTTTGGAGAATCCGTACCTTCATTGTCAGCAATTGACTCTAACTTCGGGTCTGGTCACAGTGACCGGGACGTTGAAGCAACCATTTCCGATTCCTTCCCTATGTCTACCCACAGCACCCCTAGCTATGAAGAAGGCAGATACTCGGGTAGCCGAGGTTTCTCTGGTAGCGGAGGAGAATACTCAGGTGGCGAAGGATCCTCCGTAGGTGATGCAGGAACGTCAGGTTTCTCCGGGAGGTCCTCCGTAGGAATAGCTTCTGAATTTGGAGGCAGCGGCTCTCAAGTTGACTCGCATGGGTCTTATCCTGACAATTATGGTAATGGGAGCGGATCTGGCGGAGACCTGGAAAACTCCGACGCGAGGGGTTACTCTGGGAGTGAACGGAGCTACTTGGGTGGTGAGAATTACTCTGAAGGCGCCTATTCCCAAGGTGATAACGGCTCATCGCGCTATGTGTCGGAGCCCAATTACAGCACTGCATCTGGTGCCTCAGCATCGGTATATGACTCTCCCAGGATATCCGACTACGATGCTGCTAGCGGCGGAGGGTACTCAGGAGCCGGTGGATATTCTAAAGACAACACATACTCTGGAAGTCCTGCAGGTTCTAACAGAGGTGTATCTAGCTTCGGCGATAGCTTTCGAAGTCAATCACGAGAGGGTGGTGCCTCACCAGCAGGTTCGTTCGGGTCGGATGGGTCACCAGCACTTTTTTCTACAGGCGGAGTCTCCGATATGTCTGATGGCTCTCGCGCTGCTCTGTCGAGTTATGATGACCTATATGAAAGTAAAGGTTCGGCGTCCGGGCGGGGCGAAGGTACTTTATCCGCACCGCGCTCTGCATCTGACCGCAATTACAGCAACAGTTTCAACAGCCAAGAACTTAGCTCTCGCGGCGCATCTGACTATGGCGGGGGTAGCTATGGTGATGCTGAAGGTGCAAATTCTAATGGCGAAGCAAGTTACGCTGGTGCCTCTTATCAGTCTGAGAGAGGGTTTTCCAATAACGGTTATGCTTCCGGGAGCATAGGTCCAAATTCAGAAGCTGGCTCTGGAATATATAACATGTCTGATGCTTATCAAAGTCAGGCATCCGTTGGCGAAGGCTCTGTCATGTCTGGTAGTCCTCGAGGCACAGTATCTGGGTCCTACCAGGGAATCAGTGGCAATCAATCCAACTTTGGAAGCGACCTACCTTTGGAATCTCACTCTGATCTTGACTATGATGGATCAGGTGCCCAATCGGCAGGATATGGCTCGCAAGGCGCTTCGGACTATGATGCCCCGAGTTACGGCGAGAATGGTTTCTCTGGTGGTTCGGGTCGTGAACTGTCTGGACCAAGTAACAATATCGAAAGTGCTTCGTACGCTGAGAGCGGAATGTTAACAGAGCCATCGCTCGGAATCGATGGATCCCCAAATCAATCGTTCATCGGAGGCGATTCTATCATGTCTGGAGATTCTCGCGCTGCATCTGATTATGATGCTCCGAGCTATGGAGACGGAGAATATCCTGATTCTGGCAGCAATGGAGCTTATACCGGCAGTGGAGGTGCCTATTCCGAAGCTGGAGGAGGATACTCTAATGATGATGCATCCTCCAGAGGCTCTGGTCAATCTGCTCGTGGACTATCAGGTAGCGGAGGAAGCTTCAAAAGTATGGGCAGCGAAGGTAGTATGAATGCAGGTTTCTCCGATGGATTTGAAGATTCACCGCTGCAATCACTCATCGAAGGAAACTCCTTACTGTCATCGGGCGGCTCTCGTGCTCCAATGTCTGATTTCGATGATAGATCCAACGGCGCCTCTGGCTTTGGAAGTGATGTTCAATCTCCAATAGCATCAAGCACTGGCTCTGGTCGTGGTTACGAAGATGATTCAGCTACAGGTACTCAGATCTCTGGATATGGCTCTCCTGGTGCATCTGACTATGGCCAATCAGGTAATGGTGAAGGAGGCTACTCTGGTGGGTCTGATCAATATGGAACGAGCATGAGGTCGATTGATGGCTCTGAAGGTGGATGTGCTGGCTCACATTATGGTTCTAATCTATCTCATTCTTCACTGGGCGGGAGCTCGATTGGGCTTACAGAGGCGCATGGTGAATCTGAATATGGGACCAGCCGTACAAATTCATCCGTGGGCTCTAACAACAGCCATGCAGGCCTCGAGAGCCGGGGTTACTCTGACAGAATGTCTTCTGGTTCGGAGCTTGGTGCTTATTCGTCGCATGGAAATGATGACGGTGGCGATTCCTTTGCAGAGCGGTCCGAGGCTTCCTATGCGGACAAGAGCAGCTTTGGTGATGTTCTCTCAGAGTATGGATCTGGTTTGAAGAACAGCGGTTATGGTGGTAGCGTAGGTAGCGCTTCTCGCGATGATGTCGAGTTTTCAAACTCACGCGGGCTCGATGATTCGCCAATTCAGTCGATGATCGACGGCGATTCCTTTGCATCTGCATCCGGTGCTTCAAACATACATTCCAACTACGATGATCCGAGTTACGGTGAAGGTGTCAGTGACGGAGGCTACACTGGCAACGATACACATTCCGGTGGCGACTTATCAGGAGGTAGTAGGGATTACGGAAGTATAGGTGAAAATGACAACGGAAGGTCTCGCTCCGGTGCATCCTATGGATCTGTCGATCGTGACGACTTCGACTCTCAAATACAGGCTTCGGGCTACAGCTCTCGTGGTGGTTCTGGCCATCCAGCATCTGATTATGGCAATAGAAGTAGTTCCAGACAATCGAGTGGTGGCGGATATTCTGGTATCGAGGGAGGCTACTCTGACGCTTATTCCAGTGGGAACAATTCTCAGCTCGCAGAAAGTACACGCTCTATTTCTGATCCAACCTACGGAAATGGTCCAAGTGCTCTGGCATCAGATTATGGTTCTCGTGGTGTATCCAACTACGACGGTACGAGCTATGGAGGCGGAAGTGACGGAGGTTACTCTAATGAAGCATCAGGTCAAGCCCCTCACGCCATTTCTGAGTACGATGAAGCTAGTCACGGAGGCGGAAGCGACGTAGAGTACTCAGGAGTTAGTGGATACTCTAAGGACGGCACATACTCTGGAGGTCCAGCAAGTTCTAACCGAGGTGTATCCAGCTTCGGCGAAAGCTTTCGAAGTCAATCACGAGAGGGTGGTGCCTCACCAGCAGGCTCGTTTGGATCGGATGGGTCTCCAGCACCTTTCTCTACAGGTGGAGTCTCCGATATGTCTGATAACTCCCGAGCGCCCTTGTCCGACTTCGGTGACAACTATGAAAGTGGAGGTTCAACATTCAGGAGGGGTGAAGACTCTTTTTTCTCACCACGCTCTGCCTCTGGCCGCGGTTACGACAACAGTTTCAACAGCCAAGGACTTAGCTCTCGCGGCGCATCTGACTACGCTGGAGTCGGAGAACACCATGGCGAAGGAGAATACTCTGGCGAGGGAAATGGTTACTCTGACGGCTCTGGTCAATACAATAACCAATTATCCCCAGCATTCGATGACCATTCTAGCGGTAATTATTCCCAGTATGAAAGTGGCGCAGCTCGCTCTCACTCGGGATCCGAATACGGTAGTGATTTGACTCAGACTCCAGGATATACTGTTGGGAGTGGATCTAGATACGACGACTCGGGAGTTGAGGGTGCATACTCTGGAGGCGAAGGCTTCTCTGATAGCAGAGGAGGACACTCTGCAGGCACTGGACAATTTGGTCGCGATTTTTCGGATGACAATGGCGCTTACAGCGGTGTAACTCGAGACAATAGTATGTCTGGAAGATATTCCGACGGATCTGGCGGATCCCCACTTCAATCTTCCATTGGTGGAGGTTATCCAATGTCCGGAGATTCTCGCAATGGTGAGTTTGAGAGTCGATCCGGCGATTCGCCTCGCTTTGGCGACTACGCATCTGCTTTGTCAGCTTCTCGAAGTGGCTTTGATGAAGTTCACGACGGACACTCGGGAGGTTCAGTTTACAATTCTCCTTCTGCGTCCGACTACAACGCTTCGAGTTATGGCGAACGAGCCTCTCCCAATGGCAGTCAAGGCTATTCTACGGACGGGGGAGTTGGCGGTGCAGTAGGCTACTCTGATGGCTACGCTCAAAGTAGCTCGGGCCGAGGATCCATCGCTGACTCCGGGCGCGGAGATGACTATGGCTCTGTATATGGCTCTGTCTCACCCCGTTCCTCCCACGGAGGTGTCTCAGATAAAGTATTTGAAGATGGCAGGGGACCCTCACGATATGGCGGCAATGATACTTCATCTATGGGCGACTTTAACTCTGACTCCGGTGTCCCTGCTGGATATGATTTTTCGTCTAGAGGTGGCTTTTCTGACAATAATCATGATTATGGAGAGAATGAAGGAAGTCGCGGTGCAGTGTCTACATCACGAGGCGAAGATCCTGGTTATCTCTCAGGAGAACGGTCACCACAACCCTTCTATGCCGATGACGAACACATCACAAGATCTGGAGACATATCCGAGTTCGCTAACTTGGACCGTCGTGTCGACGGCGACGAAGGCGACACCGAGTCTGAAGTTTTAACATACTTCGGAAGTACAGCAAGCGGCTCCGACATGGAGTCTGACCCTACAGAGATAGATAGCGGAAGCAGAGTCTATTCCTCGAGTTCAGAAGCGACTGGCTCCAGGGCGAACTTAGCTGACCTAGAAGAAGGCCAGCAAGGGTATGCACCTACCTCAGAGACAAAGAGTATTCGAGAAGTTCGTAGGGAGAGTATGAAAGTGGGTGAATGCCATCACAGGCCAATCAGTGTTTCAGGTGTGTAACTCAATGACTTTTTGGAGTTATCGACGACACTGACTTATTGAGTAGACTTTACCCCGTCAGAGTTGCCAGAGGGACTCGCGGATATATTTGCCGGGCTTTATCCCAAACCAAAAATATGCGATCGTTGCAATTCATACCTTTTCCTTGGACTAGATGAACGTCCATGATATGATCCGTTTCATTTTGATTTCCTTTCTTTTTAAAAACGTTCTTCGGTCTGAGACCGTAAAAACGGCATGCAAAGCTGTTGTTATTTCAAACACTGTCACTGTACAATATCATATATTCGATCCCTTTCTTTCCGTTTCCTTTCATTTTTACCTTTTTTTTTGGCTGTGCTGTAGTGCTGTTTAAATTTTCTGCATTTCTACATTAATTTTGTCATATGATGCTTTAATAGTATTTTTTGTTATTGGCTCCGCAGTGTAGTCGCGGCCAGAGTGGACCGCTTTTGTCTGAAGCGCTTCTTCGACTTACCCAAGACCCTAAGCCAAGCACATACACTAGTCCGCAGCACCCACAGCAGTCGTATGTGGCTCATCACAGCATCGACTGCGAACGGCTTCTTGTTTGTCGCTTGGTGCACTTTGTCCTGCACAGCCTCGACCGGCACCGTGAGTAGGAAGCGACGTCAGTACAATTTTCGGTTATAAATGAAAGTGGAGATTTGGCCATGGCGCTCGTGTCCCTGTGCCCTTGTGTGATTTCGGACAAGTTCAACTCGCGCCGCTTCCCGAATATTTATACTGAGGTGGCTTTGGGGCCTTGGCGTCGTCATTGTGCCCTTATAACCCCCCACGCTTTCTGTGGCATCCTTTCCCCGGTTGGCCATTATCCTCACCTCATTCTACACACTTGCCTTTGTTCGACTTCAACGCCTGTCTGTCAATATTGCCACACCTGAACCATGCTAGCTTCAATCACACCTGTGCTGCTCTTTGCAGCTTTCGTACTACTCCTGCTCGTTTCGCTCTCGGTCCCGATCATCAAAGCCATTGACCTCCTGAAGCTCACAGCGGCCGTATCGGAGGGATTCGCAGGGACAACTGCCGATGTCACTGGCAGTGTCAAATTCGGTGTCTGGGGTTATTGCATAAGCCAGATTAATGCTGAGTGAGTCTTCAGCGCAGTTTCATTGATGTTGAAGAAGAAAATAGACCTTTTGACGACGCGCTTATAGAGTCGCGGGACAGTCCTTCAGTCAGGCTGGCCAATGCTCGCCCAAACACCTCGGCTTCACTATCGACTCGACGGTGGCGAACTTCCTGTAGGAAACGTTCTCGCTACATACTCGTAACTGAGACTGATTGAATTATAATGTAGTAACATTGACGAAGATGCTCGAGACGACGTTTCAAGAGCAGTCACTGCGGTACTCGTCCTCCATCCCATCGGTGAGCCTCGATATCCTCCTCAGCAAAAATATTGATTCTAACGCCATTCTGCATCGCTCAGCGTGCGGTTTGACCTTCCTCGCATTCTTCCTCTCCGTCTTCATGCTCGTTCGCTCTGGTCCACATCTCCGCTCAAGAGTCTGTTCCGGGTTCACCTTGGCAGCGGCCGTCCTCGCTGCCGTCGTCACAACTGTCGTCTTCCTCGTCGATGTGATTTTTGTGGCTATCGTGCGCAAGAAACTCAGAGACGAAACCGACGGAGACGTGAACGCAACCTGGGGCGTTGGAGTGAGTTCATTTCCTTTTTTATTATTAGGGAATGCTAAGATATGAATACTGATGATGGTTGATGTAGACATGGTTGGCTCTCGCAGCGACTGTTTTACTCTGGTTGGGTACTTTGGGCGCTTGTTGCGGTATCTTCGCGTGCGGCGGAAGGCGGAAGTAAGTTTGTTACTGAATGGATCATTTCACTAAGCTAGACGCTCATTCTTTACAGGCGGCTTGGTCGCGAAGCGTACTAAAGTAGTAAAAAAACGATTTGCGTCCCCCTTCTCACATACCCTTCTCACAGACTTTTTCTAAAGCGAACTTGACTTTCTCTTAACGCTGTTGTCTTGTCTGACATTTTGAACGACTTCAAACCTCTTCTAACTGATCTTCGATAATGTATACGTACTTGTCTGGTTTGATTAATGAATTGAATGCGAATATCCTCTGACTCGTAGCTTTATCAGTCTCGCTCAAAAGTGTAATCGAAATATACAATATGTACCAAGGAAAAAGAAAAGGCGACGGGCATGACTATAATACAGGGTAGGATTCATCATGGTACTGATTTTGTCCGTGGAGGAACTCGGAGTCCCTTTGCCTTCATCTGCCGCCTCTTATTTTCTGTGAAAAATAATTAGTCGAAAAGTCCTAGGCCAATGAGTTATAATATGTTCACCTTCAAGGTATGGCTTGTCCTCTTCAACGTCGAACGTGATATTATCAACATCCATCGTATCCACACCACCCGTTTTCCCTTTCATTCCGTTGACCGTCGATGCGGAGGCCTTTGAACCACCTTTCTGCGGTTTCCCCACTCTCAATTTTGCAACGAAGAAGCCATCCATGTTATGCACGTGGGGGTAAAACCTTCTCGTCAAGCTTAAACTTGGGTCGAAGGTCTTTCCACGGTAACTCGTGAACCCTTCTCGACCGAACGCGAGGCCCGTATCAAGCAGGGAAACATTGGGGCGTTTGCGGAGTGCGTAATCGACAACGGCTTCGTCTTCGTCAACAGTGACAGAGCAAGTAGAGTACACAATGATGCCTGGGGATGAGGTTGAGTTGGGGGTGACACTGTCGATGGCGCAGAGGACGAGTTGTTTTTGGAGATGGGAGAGGAGGGCAAAGTCTCGGCCGGACTATATTTTTATGAATTAATATAGCATGCTTTACTGTCGCAAGATGCTCTCACCTTGTTGACTTTGACACTTGCATCTTTGCTGATGACACCCGTCCCACTGCACGGTGCATCGAGCAACACCCGGTCAAACCCACCGAGAACTCTCGGGAACTGGCGACCATCGTAATTACAGACCACGACGTTCTTGCAACCCAAGCGATGAATGTTCGCCGTCAAGCTCTTCGTCCGTGCCTTATTGGCATCGTTGGCAAAGACGACGCCAGTGTTTTGCATGAGCGCAGAAATATACGATGACTTGCCACCGGGCGCGGAAGCCATATCAAGGACACGTTCGTTGGGCTGGGGGTCGAGAGCCATGACAGGTAAAAAGGAAGACGCAGCTTGAAGCATATAATGTCCAGCCAGGTACTCTGGTGTTGCGCCGAGCGGAACCGATGACTCAAATACCTGTAGACCCACCGGTGACCATTTTCCCAGCGCTTCAAGGGAGACTCCGCGATTTATAAGGGTTTGGGCGAGATCTTTTCGTCGGGTCCGCAGAGTGTTTGTCCTGATCGTAACTGGCCTCGGGAGCTCGTTCGACTCGAAAAATTCAATAGCCTGAAACTGTATCAGTCAGAATTAAAGGACGGAAAGCAGCTTTTCGCACCTCCAGGACAGGAAACAAGTTGAATAGCTTGTCTGCCAGGAAGTCATTGTAACCATAGTAGCTGGCAATATCAGCTACAAGCTGCTCCATATACTCCGACCGAGATCTACGACACCCCAGTGAGCTCGGAGAACGACAATAGCTACGAATGTCACACACCTGTTCTTGGCTCCCAGCCTACTGAAGTTGGAAAGAACGCGAGCACAATGTCGTATCCGTTTTTGTACAAGTTGAAGATCCTGGGCACCTCCCTTACGCTCTTCTTCGCGTTCCTCCGCCGTCGGGAGTTCCAAACCATCCCCATCGCCTTGTCCCATTTCGTCATCCTCAACATCTCCGTCTACTTCCCCATCCAGCTCCTCGTCAGAGCCCATTTTTAGAGCGGCTTCGCGAAGCTCTTGGGCGTCAAGTTCTGCATCCCTCGCTGCTTGCTCGTCCAGTGCTCGCGCTTTTGCTTCGAAATTAGCTGCAGTGGTGTGCTCTTCATCTGAATCTTCTTCAGAATCTCTATCAGAATCTTCCTCTCCGGACATGTAGTCTACAGCTTGAGGTCTGCTCGACTTGGTCCTTTTTGCTTTTTTCGGGAGCTCCGGTTCTTGATTGTCGTCGGAAGACCCAAGTTCTAGCTCTTGAGGGCCTCCAGCCTGCATGAAGTAAGATACGGAATGGACGAATAGTGTTCAATGTCACTCACTGCACCCATGAACCTGAGAAGTGCGATTCAACATCGTATGGGCGAGAAATAAAACGAAAGAACATACTCGTCGCCGTCTTCTCCGTTGAGATCTTCCAGTTCTCCAACAAATCCTCCCTCCATGTCGCTGTCATCAAACAAAGTTCTGCAAGGAATCAGCCTGATATAAAATAGACTGTCTTTGACCAATCTCGAACCTTTGCTCCGCCTTTAGACCTTCATCATCTTCGATATCCTCCCACCCACTTCCTTCTCCTTCCGATGCGTCTACAACTATATCTCCTTTCTTGTTATTGCCTTTCCTATGTGACATGGGTGTGGGCCTCCCATCGGGCTTCGCGTTTTCCTTCGCCTTGCTTTTCTTTGCTGGCCTATCTTCTACCTCAGGTTCTTGCTTCCGCTTTCCCAATTTCTTCAACGAAGGCTGGTCCGTGACATTCTTCTTTTCAGAAAGGGGCGAAGGCGCAGCTTGCTTGTTCTTTGCACGACGACCCATAGTTTTCGGCTTCTCAGGTCAGGTCTGAGATAGGTAGGAGAGTATATAGCGTTAGAAATCGAGGCACAGTGCGCATTTGCTCACAAATTTCGATTCCGCCGATCTGCATTCGCAAATCAAATCAATTGCCGGCTAAAACCGAAAGCATCACGTGCAGGCGTGTAGCACATACTCCATATCGAGTAAGTAAGTAATGTATAGCCTATATCTTTCGCAAGAAGACTGTAAGACTATGCCAATAGTATAGGAACTAACAGACCCCCATTCATCGATTGTCGGCCAAAAAAACTTCAAGAAACTTCAAGATGGTGAGTCTACCATTGTCAAGGCCGCTTTGATGAGGACGAGGAGCTCGATAATGCCAGCATGTGCGGAGGTAGATGGCACTTGAATAATCTGTGAGTTATAACATATGTTCTTCACTTCACAACCCCCTGACCCCTGCATAGTGAACGATTATCTGTGATGCATACGCACAATTTGATAATGCACTGAAGCCTTTGCCTTAGAGCGAGCTCATGATGTGCAATATGCTGGGCTCGCACCCTTTATGGTGTGAGCGTTAGAGCTCCGAGTCTTCTTCGTCGCAGCTGATCCCCGTGTCACTCGATGCTGACTATTCTCGTCTCAATGACCAGCCTCCCAAGACTAGCAAAACTGGAAAGAAGCCCGCACCTGCACCTTTTGGCGCTTCAAAGCCCCAGAAGAAGCAGAGAAACCCTCTATTCGAGTCAACCCCTAAAAACTTTTCCATCGGTATATAAGCAATTTTCTGGCTTGTGCATGTAGCCCGTTCTGACCTTGATATTAAGGCCAGGACATTCAGCCGAAGAGGAATCTGACTCGTTTTGTTAAGTGGCCAGAGTATGTCACCCACCAGCGCCAAAAGCGTATCCTCAGTCAGCGATTGAAAGTACCCCCGGCTATCGCTCAATTTTCCCACACGCTCGACAAGAACACCGCAACCCAGCTTTATAAGCTCTTCAACAAGTATCGCCCCGAGACGAAGCAGCAGAAGAAGGAGCGCCTTAAGACCACCGCTGAAGCCGCTGCCGCCGATAAGGAGCAAAAACCCGAAAAGAAGCCTCTTTTCGTGAAGTCGGGTCTGAACCATTGTGTCGCGCTCATCGAGGCGAAGAAGGCATCCCTTGTCGCTATTGCAGATGATGTCGATCCCATCGAGCTCGTCATTTTCCTTCCGGCTCTCTGTCGCAAAATGGGTGTTCCTTACGTCATTGTTAAGAGCAAGGCCCGCCTCGGTACGGTTGTACACAGGAAGACGGCCGCCGTTCTTACTCTCCAGGACGTTCGCTCCGAGGATCAAAAGGAGCTCAGCACGCTCGTCTCAGCCGCCAAAGCCAACTTGTGAGTCTCGTGATCTTTTAAAAAAGAATTTAGGACAATAGTTGAGTTTTCACATTTAGTACTGATAAATATGAGGAGGCTCGTCGCCAATGGGGTGGAGGTATTCGTGGTGAAAAGTCCACCCAGATGCTCATCAAGCGCGGTAAGGCCTCTGGCACTCCGGTTAACGCTACCCAGGCTCGCAAGCTGTAGGTGTAACGTCGAGTCTTCGAAAACAAGTTGCGGAAAACTTAAACAAGCCGTCGGGGCATTTATCTACGCCGAGGGTTGCACATTTGTTTTCATGTTGTATGCAGGCGTTGTGTATGTTTTCTATGCATGTTCATTGATTGACGTCGTCCCATCGCTGTAATTTAAGACAAGGAACACTTTATCTTTCATATAGCTGCCTATTCGCGCGAGGCTCTACCCTACACGAAGACCGAGGACCATGCCCGCAGTGAAAGTTGCTCGAGGCGGGAAGTCCGCCGTCAGAAAGTCAACGAACCATCGAAAGAGCGAGTAGACCGTTGGTGCTCGACGAATCTCGTTCCCAGCGGCATCTTTCTCAGATCTGTAGAATATCTTTTGGAAACCTGACTCAGCTGCGGACCAATTGAGTTTGGTCAAACGGAGCGACACGAAATACTATAATATATTTAAGTTTATACTTGAGTAAAACAGGTCACAGAAAACACGGACCTGTAGTACGACGAATACTCCTCCGAGCACGAAGGCAACCATTTTGACGCCTTTCTTGATGAAAACTCCTGCGCAGAATCCAGTAACTGTGCCAAATG
The DNA here is from genome assembly GCA_019400425.1 of Hymenochaete sp. R1. Taxonomy (NCBI): domain Eukaryota; kingdom Fungi; phylum Basidiomycota; class Agaricomycetes; order Hymenochaetales; family Hymenochaetaceae; genus Hymenochaete; species Hymenochaete sp. R1. Next base: position 204,392 of record JAFREE010000004.1, read on the forward strand.
TAAGCTCGTAGACACTAATGGACGACTTGGGTGGAGTCGGAAGGGGTTGGAGGTTCGGGTCAGAGCTACTCCTCGAGCGGGGTTTTAGAGCTATAATGTCCTGTTAGTTAGACAGTATTGGAGATGCTTGGGGACAGAAGGATGGAAATGAACGAACCATCGCATTGGATAGTTGACTGCTGGCATTGAGACGAGACCAAACCAAGACCTACCCCTACAAGGACCGACGCGCTGGTGAACCCGGTCAAGGACTTTCCGTTCCCTCCTTTAAAGCCATACGTATATGATGACCTTAGAGGTGAAGCGGACGCAAATGCGCGTTGAGAGGAGCTAAAGGACGATTTGGAGCTGTGTGTTTGGAATCGAGTTCTCGCACCAAGAGAAAAGTTTGAAGTTCGAGCAAGCGTGTTTGTAGTTGCTCTTCGAGAACAAAAGCCGTTCACTGATTGAAGAAATCGGAATGAAGACATGCTTGTGGTTACTGAGTACCAGTGAGTCCAGGGATGAGCTCCGAGTCGAAGTAAAGAGAAGATCGACATGACGTCTTTGCAGCAGAGTAGTACTCCCGCGTGAACATCTGCCGTTTTGCATACGTACGACCATCACCATCACCGGAACGCTTTGTTCAACATTGAGTGCACAGTATGGACGTCAGGAGTACAAGCGCAGTGCTATTGCACGCCGGTGCGTTGGCAATCATGGGATGGGGATATAATAACCTAGAGAAGACTGTGCTCAACGCATTCATTCAAACTCAAACGGGTGGGCATTCGCAGTTTCTTACCATCCAAGCGTGCGTTGTCTTGGTACTCCGCACTATAGGAAAGAGTCTAACGCGAAATACACCACAGCCTACTAATAGCGTGCTTCACAATGTTGCTCAGCTTGGGCAGTGATTTCTGCCCACTAGGTTGTACGTGAATGTTGACCTTCCCTTTTTCTTGGGCAGACTAAAATCATCCCGTAGTCCTGAAGCAGTCGAAGCGCGCTTTCTTCATGATTGCTCTTCCTGTAAGTAAGGGTCATCATAGAAAGTGTTCAATGTCTCTAAACATTGTCCTTCAGCTCGCGGTCGTCGTTAGCTCTATCTACTGGACCCTCCTCTTATTTTTCCCTACCCTCATCCTCCAGCCTATACCAGGATCTTCAGTGCCTTCATCATCCGCAGAAAGCCCAGCCATTGCTCGCATTCCCATTTCACTTGATCTTGCCCTCCACGCTGCCCCTGCTCTTTCCCTTCTCCTAGACTTCTTCCTATTCGAGAGGAGCTATGACAAATGGGCAGCGTCGATGGGTGCGTCGGGGATGAGTGTGGCTTTTGGCGTCTGGTACTCGATTTGGGTGGAGTACTGCGCAAGCAAGAATGATGGGTGGTGTGAGTGGGTTTTTTTTGCAGCATTCTTGAAAACACGCTATCCAACTCGAAACTTATGAGCTTTCTTTCACAAGTCCCATATCCGTTCCTAACTGTGAACAAACTTCCCGGCCGAGCTGCCATTTACATCGTTGTCACCAGCATAGCTTTCATGTCATTCCAAGGCATCAACACGCTTCACGCTCGTGTCACCGGCCGCCTTCCGAAAGGCAAAGAAAAGGCGACTTAGAATCGTACCCGCATAGAAGACTAGAATGGGTGCGGAAACAATGATATTGTGAATCTCGAGAGAATATCTATATTATTACTGAGGATAGGTGCATATTTTAAATTCGAACTACTCGTACATGATAGAAAAAAGACTGTGATGCAAGAAATGGTTGCTGGTATAAATATTCTTCGCAAAAAAATGTGAAAAAAGATATAAATGTGTGCAAATGAAATCGAACGGGAGAGTCCTCTATACAAGACCATCAGAAACTGTAAACCATATTTACACCCTCCCTTTCCACCTCTTCCACAACAGAGCGGTCACCAAAAGGCTCAATGCGGCAGCTGCGGCGCCCAGTCCAAACGTCAACCTCCAACATTTCGTTCCTTCACACGTACCATTGCTGTCAGTGTTCGCAGCGGCAACAAATGCGTACAGGTACGAGAAGAGCGGCGTGCCAATGAAGGGCGCATAAGTTATGACGCCGAAGTTGCGACCAAGGTTGGGGAGACCCCAGACACTAGAAATAATGCCTGGAAGGGCGGTAAAGTAGGCGCCATATGCTACACCGGTACCGATGCTGTCACACGTTGTCAGTCGTGAAGGTACAATCGGAAAAGGATGTAGACGCAGTTGCTTACCTAACGACCCATAGCCTCTCGCGGTTTACAACACCAAATTCCATCCACGCATAAGTAAGTATTAGTAACGCGCTGGCACCGAAAACGAATGCAATGCGGCTAATACGGTGTTTTCTTGCGTAATATATAGTCCCGCAAGGGAGGGTCGAAGCGGCCGGCGATACAAAGTCTGCAAGAGGTCCTACGAGAAGCCGAGAGAAGGTGTTGGACAAAGAGAGGAGTCGGACTTGAGTTGAGGTGACCTTCGCCGCCGAGTTCGGCATTGCGAGAATTGAAGGGGTCGCGGAGGCGGAACTTGAAGGAAGAGATACGACGATGGACCCAATATTACTAAGGACCATTTCACACTATGAAATTCATGAGTTGCTGTTACGGCGAGTATGAGAAATACTTACAGATCCAAGGCAAATAAGGGTCGACACTCCCAATAACCAAAAGCATGGGTCCTTAAGGAGATCGAAAACCGTCTGTTCTTGCTCGATTGGTACGATAGTAACATGCGCAGTCGGCTGTGCTTTTGACCGGATAAGAGGTGTCCTTTCATTAGACTCGGAGATCTGATCAGTCACGCTTTCCACGTCGGTCTCTGAAACATCTGGAACGGTCGAAGTTATTTGCGGGGTACGTAAGTTGATGGCACCTATGAGGTTTACGACACCCGTAAGGACGGCCAAAAAGGTCACAAATGCAAATACATCGAGTCCGCTTTCGTCCGTTGTGAAGAAAGTTGAAGCAAGCAAAGATAAAAAGAGTGGTGAAAGCCCGAAGAGTGCCATGCTGCACCCCGAGGCTACTCCAATATAATCAGGGAAGTTCTTTGAAGCAGCGAAGAGAGATGAAAAGTAGCTTGAAGGAAATATCAATACTAGAGCACACAATACGATCTCATCTACTCACGAAGCAACCGTTCCCAACCCGGCCATGAAGAAAAACATCGTGAGACGCTCGAACGATGATTGCGAAGCTTGTGTAATATCATCCGGTGTCTTAGCTACCTCCCATGCAAATGCCCCGAGTCCAAAGGAGAAGAGGACAGATGATGCCAGCGAGCAGGACCAGGGACCATACCGATCTATTGCTTTCCCAACAACGGCCGCAAAGGGATACTGACCGATCATGCCACTAAAGATAAGGTATATTTGTTAATAGAGAATGATAAACGAATGCAAAAACGTGGCTCACGCTAGAACTATGGTGGTTAGCTGAGGCTGAGTGAGCTTCAAATGCTCAGCAAGGCTCGGAGACATGAGAGGAAATGTGAATATGCCTCCGGCGCATAGACTGGAACGGCAACATGACTCGAATCAGTACATATCTCATGGCCAGAATTTGTGTACTAACGCATTTGCCGCGATTGAGAAACAAGTGAGCGCGAGTTGGGCACGCAAAAGCAGGGGATGTCTTCCCCCCGGCATCATGATAATGAGTGGTGGTGGTCGGAAAGCAAGAGATACAGCAATGAGTGAAAGGACAAGAGTTGATGAGTCCACCCACGCTTAGATGGCGTGCGGGGAACGCGACCTTGGCGCGTCATCAGATCGACGCTCTAGTTGTCTTTTCTAGATGGCCTTGGATTCGGGCAGCTTGACATGCTTGACTCGGTTGACTCTCGGTGAATACGGCAGCCATGAACAAGGCAGAGCCCCTATCAATCGAGTCCTTACTCGAAAAGCAACGTACGGAGAAGGAAGCAGCATCGAAGGTGTGATATTCCGCATTTATCATCGTATATTTAGTATTCTAATTACTTCCAATAGCCAAAGTTCCTTTCCAAAGAGGAACGTGCCAAATTAGCAATCGAAAAACGCGCTCAAGAGATCAAAGAGCAAAAAGAAAAGGATGAGGCTCAAAAACGGAGACGTGATGAATTCGAGAAGGAGGCGGAAAGTCTACGTGCCCAGGAAAGAGAACATGACCGGGGTAGGGACGACAGGTATGGGAGAAATAGTCGATGTTAGTAAACAATCGTCTCATCTTCCCTTTCTCATCCAGTGTAGCGTGCTCAATGATATTTTACAGATGATGATGGGTATAACGATAGAAATTTTGACAGACGAGATCGCGGAGGTAGAAGAGGGAGGCGGGACGATAGGAGAGATGACAGAGGACGTGGTCTGGACCGCGAACGACCACCGCCTTCGGGACCCTCATCAGCCAGCTTTTCCAACGTTCCAACTGGGCCGCGAGCGGAAAGGGGACAAAATAGTATTCCAACTGGGCCGCAATCGACTGCCGCAGCACCTCCTCCATCCTCAAATGGCTCATCCGCACTTGCTGCTGCCTCTTCCAACTATGTCCCCCAGATGAATGATGAGGATTTATCAGCGATACGTTCCAGGTATCTCGGTGTGGACAAAAAGAAACGCAAGGTCAGAAAGATGAACGATCGGAAGTTTGTGTTCGATTGGGATGAACAAGAGGATACCCTCGCGTATGATTCGCCCATGGCGATAGGAGCGAACCGACAAGGTGCCCAAGTAGGGTTTGGCAGGGGTCATTTGGCGGGAATGGATGATGGAGGGGCAAGCAGAGGTACGACCACGACCAATGGCAAGTATTCCGACGCTGTTGAGAGGAGGAAGGCCACAAAGTCAACAGCTGATGAGAGGCATTGGACTGACAAACCTCTGACCGAGATGCGCGAACGTGACTGGCGGATCTTTAGAGAAGATTTCAGCATTGCTGCAAGGGGTATGTGCTTTGAATTCGGAAGCAGTTCCATGGTAGATTATACTTATCTTGACCCATAGGTGGCCAAATTCCGCATCCATTAAGGTCATGGACAGAATCCGACATTCCTCCTATCATCCTGGAGGTCATCGAAAAAATTGGATACAAGGAACCCTCTGCTATTCAGCGTCAAGCTATTCCAATAGGTTTACAAAATCGCGACCTTATCGGTATCGCGGAAACAGGTTTGTCCTTTGTGATTTTGCGGTCACAGCAATCTCTTATCTCAACTTCTCGAATTCCTACAGGTTCCGGCAAAACGGCCGCCTTCGTCATTCCTATGTTGACCTATATTTCCCATCTTCCACCGTTTACGGATGATAACCGGCATATGGGTCCTTACGCGCTCATCCTCGCGCCGACGCGTGAATTAGCGCAGCAGATTGAGGTCGAGGCGCGCAAGTTTGCATCACCATTAGGATTCAAATGTGTCTCCATTGTTGGTGGCGTATGTATATCTCTTTGAAATTGAAAAGAAGAGGTCGGATGACTTACTCTATTTTGGTGCTTCTGGTGATTCAGCGCGCCGTGGAAGAACAGCAATTTAATTTGAGAGAGGGCGCCGAAATCATCATCGCCACTCCAGGGAGATTGAAGGATGTCATTGAGCGGCATGTCCTTGTTCTCTCACAATGTTCCTATGTTGTCATGGATGAGGCAGACCGCATGGTCAACCTCGGTTTCGAAGCAGAGTTGACGTATATTCTGGATAAGTTACCAACGGAGATGCTCACAGGCGAAGACGAAGGAATGATCATGGATGTCGACGGTGAGATGGTGAAGAAGGGTCGAACGAGAGTGACGACACTCTTCTCGGCAACGATGCCACCTGCCGTCGAACGTTTGACTAGGAAGTATCTCAAGAAGCCCGCTATTGTGACGATTGGTGAGGCTGGACGTGCTGTTGATACCGTTGAGCAACGAGTCGAATTTGTCAACGGAGATGAAAAGAAGAAGTGGGTGCTTCGTTCGACTTCCTGCAGAGATTGAGCTTACAACTCCCACCAGGATGCGCATGATTGAGATTCTCAATAATGAAGGCTTCACAGCCCCAATCATTGTCTTTGTCAACCAGAAGAAGACGGCAGACATGGTCTGCAAAGACATCCAACGATCAGGCGTGAGTCATTTCTCATGTGATGGTCATATGATATTTTTCTGAACGATTGTTACGGGCACAGTGGCGCGCTACTACGTTACACTCTGGCAAGAACCAAGAACAACGTGAAGCTGCTCTTCAATCACTCCGGAGCGGAGAATCGGACGTGTTGGTCGCTACAGACCTTGCTGGACGTGGTATCGACGTGCAAGATGTGACGCTTGTTATCAATTACCAGATGGCCAACACTATCGAGGCATATGTCCACCGTATCGGTAAATGATGTTTCGCGCTGATAAATTAACTTAAATTGATGTTTCCCACTCGTAGGCCGTACGGGTCGTGCAGGAAAAGTTGGGACAGCAGTCACGTTCCTTACGAATGACGATGACGAGGTTATGTACGACCTCCGTCAGGGTAAGTTCTATGCATCTCTATTCTAATGTGTCTACTAACAAGTATTTGTGTATCCATCAGAAATCTCGAAGAGTCCAGTGTCGAAAGTCCCGCCAGAACTGGCGCGACATGAGGTACGCTCTGGGTCTATTCCATCCCGGTGTCAAGTTCAACGACTGACGTGATTGTTCTTCCTTCGAAAGGCCGCACAAGCTCGCGTTACGCGTGAAATGAAACGGAAGCGCGATGGTGATGATCAAGGCTAAATCATTATGTCTTTTCTTCGTTTGGTCATGTGCAAGGGTTCTGGAGGACTTTTTTTCCATGTTAATGTGTATTCAAAAGCACAAGCACACGAGTAGAAGCAAAATGTACTCGGACACGGGTACGAAGATGCATGCTGAATTGGGTTATGCGGTCGTACCCATCTTCAAGTCATTCAATGGTGTTCGGGAACATCCTCAAAAAGCACCTTTTGTGGTACACATCCATACTCATGTCAAACGGAGCAGCAAGACAGATGACCTGATGTGTGGCGTCTCGTTGTGTGTGTTTGTCTGCGGATCCATGGAAGAAAACTGAGTCAAGGTCCACTTCATGAGCGTGCTGGTGCTCGTAGCGAAGCGGGTGATGTTCGCATAAGACAACTTACTTGCGTTGTTGCACCTAATGGACTTAAGTGGCGCATATAATATCCCGCCCCACAAGTATAAGCTGACTTGGTAGGTATACTGCTGGAGTACGAAAACCCAACGGAGGAAGCTAGAGAAAAGGGTGTGATCGCGTACTAATACCCACCTCAAACTTCGAAGAATTGCAGAACACCGATGGCGATACGGCGACCCATTTCCTGGATTGCTTCTGCTTCGTGTACCTCAGCGCCCGAGCCTAGGATCCCTATTCCTACGTATCCGGCCTCGTGCACCGGGGACGGGCTCCCTTGTGATGCTTCGAAAAACATGTGCGTGCGTATTTGGGAGAACATACGAGTTTACGCCGAGGAGCTTGTGGCTGATGTGCTGTGCAGTGTTATGAAGCTGGGAATGTTCAATAGGGAGCGTTCTCTCACATGGCGTGGTCGAGGTCGTCCTTCTAAGTCTGGTAGTCTGGGCGTGTGTCTGAGAGTGTTCAATTTTTCACCCGTGGTGAAGTTCAGAGGACTGTATTTGGGTTCTCGAATAGGCTTTGCGAGCGTGAACATCCGCTCCATTATCATAAGTCCAAGTCACCGTGATTAATGTAAGCTTACAAGCCTCCGAGTCTTAAGTCGTGGGTACATTCATGCATATTTTGTTGATGAAACGTGCAAAAAAGTGAAATAGGGACTCAGGAGTGAAACATCTGACCAAGTCCAGGCCGGCGAGCCTGGTTAGTAACCAACCTCGGCCAGAGTCTTCGAGTACTCGTACTGAATTCCGCGACAAAATCGCGGACATTCATGCACATCATGAGGTGTCAAGCTTAAGGCTCGCAAGGCCAAGTCAGGATTTCAGAACGCCAGCCTCAGATGGATGCCAACACGCAGTATACAACACAGTACTAGTCACAGGGCCCCTGCCGATGTTAGGGTTTGCCAAGCGCAAAATAGACTCTTAAACATGCAGGGAGGGAGGGCTGGGACTTTTCTGGGCAAACTCGTCCTCCGAGTCGTAATTCTATTCATCGGCAACGACACACGTTTGTATGTGCGTGCAGAAGTGCGGTTGAGTCCGGCGGTCAGAGTCAGCCACTCGAGTTTCTTCATCTTCATCCTTGTTCTTCGGCATGATTTCTGAGGCTGCTGCCGAAGACTGAGTGAAACATCGGACGGCCTGTCTTCCTCATCGTCAACGTCATCGTCGTAATAACGCACATACCATCGTCGTCGTCGTATCCGTATCCGTATCTACATTTCAGAATCTCAGGTCCTTCAGGCCCATTGCTATAGACCGGGTGCATTCCTATCCTCTCCTCCCGACATCCCCACACACAGGCCCCCACAGGAGGCACGTCCGACGACGTGCGTTTCGGCTCGAAATGTCCCGCTTTAGTAAAGATTACAAAGCGTGCCTGCTGCTTCCGATGTTGTTGACATTGCTACTGATGCTGACGATAGTAAACACAGACTTGAAGGGCACATACGTACGAAAATTGCTGTCTCAACTTTCTGCACCAGCCTCCGGAAGAAGCAGTACCAGTGGCGGCAGCGGCGGCGGCCGGTGCAAGCTCAGAGAGACAGCGCGCTCGTTCGACCAATCTTCGTGCTTCACTTGACTTGCTTTGAAAGATTGATGCCCAGTTCGTTGGCGGAGATTCTTCGGCCGTCCAGCGTGAGTTTGCATCACAGCGCATTCCAGTCTGCCTGACAACCTCCTGCCATTATTGTTGTTTATGGGAGCCGCAATTGGTCCATCGGCTTCGGCACTGATGTTGTGCCGTTTCTGCCGTCGTCTGCGTTTCCGCAACACCTTTTGATTCATCAGCCCAAACAGAAAACACCCTTCCCTCGAACACGATCCCAATTGTATTGTATTGTATCTCTTGTCCCGCTCCACCCAGCTCGAACGGAACAAAGAAAGCGGCAAGGCAAACACCACCAAGCATGAAACGGAATGGTGGGGAAGAGGAAATGGCTCGTTGGGGCCCATGTGGATGATTCGGACCGAAGGGAATGTGCATGGGACGCATGGGCTTTTGGCCGACGCTCCGATCCCGCAAGGGACGCAAAATGAAAATGAGACGCGGGTGTGTGGGGCGCGTTCGTCGGCTCCTCCGAGGCCGGAGTTGATGACGGCATCGGTTACAGGAGTGGTATACTTCTATAAACGGAGTGTGTACCCGTTTATGGTAAGTTGCGGATCATCGGACTTGTTCGCTGGTTCGGACGACTCGGATTTTCTGCCGGGACCGGTGCCGGAAAACTAGGTTTGGGGAACGGCAAGTTCTTATCTCTCGCTTCGCCGAGCAGTTACGAGCGAGCGAGCCAAATGATCAGGAACTTTTGCTGCTTCTAAAGGCTGGTCGGGAACGGATTAAGGATGGATTCTTTCTGTGTGGGCTTTCTAGATGACTTGTAAGTGCAACGGCAGCCGACCCAACCCTCTATCGTTCGCGTGCGAGTGGATTGGCTTCTCTAGCTTCTCTCGACGGCTGAGCCGTGTGTAAGACGCGTGGGTTGTGAAGAAACGCCAGAGGCGTTAGAGTGGGAGTTGTTCGCGTCTGATTTTTGCCACAACTACCCAACTACCCGCCATGCAACCACGACAGAAACGATATACCCTGGAATGTGTTGATGATGATGTTGCTGATGCACGAAGATTTGCGCGTGCCGTTGTCACCGCAATCGCATGAATAAGAGCGCCCTGATTGAATGAATTTGAATTAGAAAACATTCCCCCCCCCGCATCGCGTCACTTTTCGCCTGCACGCTCTGCAATCCGCGGGCGTATGGGGTAAATTTATCTCTCGCCTGCCGATTGGGCGGGGGCTTTCGGCACGATATCTGACCCTGCCATTGGCATTGGACTCGCTCACTCGCCGCACCTTCGGCATCGATAAGCTTTCCCAATCCGGGGCGATTGGTACTAAAATCTGTGCCCTATCTTTCCCGAGTCTTTTCACGTATTAGATAACTGAATTGCTCGGAGCAATTGCTCGAAGGTTGGATGGGGAAGAAGACACGGAGGAGGTCGAACGTGCTTTCATTTCCACTGTAGAAGGCGCTTTCGAGTCTGAGGTGAGGTTGTGTGAGTAATGCTGAAGTGGCCAAGGAATCGACGATCTTAGCTGGGAAGAGGGAGATACCGGATCAACAAAGGGGAAGGAGAGAATGCATGCCATGAGAATAAGGGGCTGTCTGGAGGAGAGTAACCATAAGAGGGAGCATCATATGGTGAAGTGGGCGATAGGATGCCCAATAGGCAAGATACACACAAGGCCGAGATCAGTCTGTGACGCTACATATAGAAAGGAAGCGGTAAGATGCAGTTGCGTGTGTATATAAAGTGACGCATTATGGCGTTTAGCGGGCGTTGAGAACAGAGTGCCCGACTCACAAATCCGATCTGTGTGGATGCACAGCGAGGTGAAACGTCGCAACGAATGGGGAGGAACCCCGCCAATTGAGCGCATAGCCTGATTGAGAGTCCCAGTGCTTTCAAGGTGGAATTGAGATGGGAACCTGAGCGACCGGGAGAGACGCAGGGACGAAGGCCTAGAGGAATCGATGAATCGGTGAAATTCTTGTGTGTGGGGTCTCTGGTTGGCTGGCGATGGTGATGGTTGGGGAGACACCAGTGTGTCTATTTCCAGCTAAAATGTGAAAATCAAACAAAAGATGGACGTTGAGGTGTACTATGTTAACTGTCTATCAGGCTCAATGACCCAGGGGCCTTTTGTCAAAATGTCTGTGGGATAAGAGAGGTGCGGCGAGCGGGAAGTCAAAGGAGGAAGATGGAAGAAAGAAAGGGATCATCACATACTCACTCAGAGAGTTTGAAAAGAAAAGGAGACTCGGCTCGGCGTTTCGGTCCGTGCGGCTGAGAAGTAACCATAAATGGAAGTACACAGAAAAATAAAATAGATAAAATAATTAAAATCATTTTAATATTCTATTAAATTACGGGGAGCTTGAAATCGCGCTTGACCTGACCTGACCACTCCCTCTCTCATCATCATCATCGCTCCTCTCCATCCTTCATCCATATCTCCCCCTCCTAGCCGTCGTCGTCGACCTCCTCTCCCATCTGCACCCGCCACGCAGACACCATGCTTTCCGCAAAACCGATGGAAGCCGTGGCGTACGCTTTCCCGGCGCGTACCGGCGGAGGTGGAAGTGGTAGCAGCCATGGTGGTTCAGACGCCCCTGGCGCCAACTCAAATGCGGCTGTCTCTTCTAGCCTGCATATCGTCACCGTGGACGGTCGCAAGCTCTCTACCTCGTCTCAACCTTCACCAAAGCTCCCATACCCTCGCGCGAACTCCGCAGACGACCTATCGACACGCCAGTCGACATTGAGCATATCGTCTTCACAGCACTCGCACTCCTCGCAAGAGATATCTTCTCCAACCGAAGCCAGTTTCGGTGCGAGTGCGGGAAACCGACCTCGGGCGAGCCAGGCAAATTTGCTTGTAGTGCCTGAAGTGGACGATTCGACGGGCCGTGTAGCACTTGAGCAGGTCATGGCAAAGGAAGAGGTTCGTCGCCATCATCCATCAGCAGCTTCACAACTTTTGCATTTTTTTTCTGTTTCCTTTCTTTCTTTCTTTCGTTACATTTGCATTTCTTTTTTGCTCGCCGGTGTATGTTTATCCATGGGCGCGGAATGTCTTATGTCCCACCATCTTCGGAGGAGCGGCTTATTGGTTTACATACTTACCCAACGGAGTCGCGTCATCGCTTATGTGTCAGGCGTCCACCCTCATTTTAGCTACATACACACACACAAATCTCCTCCATCTCGCGCTCTCTTTCTCTCCTTCCACACCCATCTCCCTGCCTTCTCATCTTTGCATCCATGGATCCTCTGTTTTCATAGACCGTCAACATTGCTTTTCCCGATCGCTTCAGTTTTTTCAGCTCTGACGCATAAACTCACTTGATTGATATACCCTCCTTTGCACTTTAGAATTCACATTCGGCTCACCGTTCCGCACAACTTTCCATCTCCCTCCCTCCTTCACCTCCCGCGCTCGACCCCAACTCCCATTTCTCTCCCGCCACCCTCACTCCCTCCGAGCGGCCGTCTGCAAGCCCAACCCGCTTTGCACGACCTTCGCAGCGGCGTAGCTTGTTCGGCTTTCATTCTCCCTTCTCGCCCTCCGCTACGCAGCCTCCCTCACCCGCAGAGCTTGCTCACGCTGCGCCCACTATGGCAGTCACCCCGGCATCGTCTCCTAAACATGAGCACCACAAGCACATGGGGCCCCTTCACGAGCTCAAACGTTTCTTGAACCACCACATCCCTCATCATAGTCATCACAACCGCTCACACGGTCATCTGTCTGCTCCTCAGCGCAGGGCAGTGTCATCGTCTACGGCGAGCTCAAATACAGGCTCACGAGCAGGCACCGCTATTCACACGCCTGGCGAACCACATGAGACGCCTGACAATCAGGCTCGCGGCTCTGGCTTTGCAAATACGGCCATGTACGGGTCGGGTGATAGCACCCCGCATCCAGGTGCTCAAGCGCGCGCGAATGGTAAGGCCCCGGGCCATTCAAATTCAAGGCGTATCGTATCATCGTTCTCGAGGAGGTCATCTGAGAAGAGGAAATCTACTGCAACTGTTCAAGAGGCAAACGGGAATCACATCAATGACACTCTTCCACCCTCGCACGATGCGGTGAAGCACGCAAAGGGTCGACCAAGCACAAGTGAAGATGGAATGTCCTCCGGCGCGTCAGCTTCAGGACATCGGAGCCATTCAGGCGATGAGAAGTCGTCGAGATTCACCGACAGGAAGAGCTATTCGCCCCCTAATGCCTCCGGTTACGCCTCGCCTTCAGAGTCTGGACACAGCACAATCAGTTTGCATCACATTCAGCACGCTCTCCAAACGCATCATAATCGGCAACATGGTCAGCACAATGCCATAGTTTCGCTTTCGGAAGCGACCCACGCGCATCTGTCGAAGAAGTATGGTAAATGGGGTCGTGTTCTTGGATCCGGTGCAGGTGGGACAGTACGATTGATCAAGGCCTCAACGAAGAATGGTGGTCGCATCTACGCTGTGAAGGAGTTCCGCCCGAGGCGTAATGGGGAGACTGAGAAAGAGTACCAGAAGAAAGTGACTGCCGAGTTCTGCGTGGGAAGCACGTTGCACCACCCAAACATCATCGAGACGGTCGATATCGTCAGCGATCATGGCCACTATTATGAGGTATGAGTCTTGGCCAATCACATTCATCATCTAGTTCTAATTCTGAGACATACTTTGACCGACCGCACGTTCGTCCTCAGGTCATGGAGTACGCACCCTTCGACCTATTCAGTGTTGTCATGTCCCAAAAAATGTCCCGTCCCGAGATCTATTGTGTGTTCCGACAGATTTGCGATGGTGTTGAGTACTTGCACTCTATGGGTCTTGCTCATCGCGATTTGAAACTTGATAACTGCGTCATGACGGAGTGCAACGTGGTCAAGTTAATTGATTTTGGTACTGCTACCGTCTTCCACTATCCCGGCAAGCAACAGGTCAAGGCCACTGGTATCGTCGGATCGGATCCCTATCTTGCTCCCGAAGTGCTCAGTGATGAGAGCTACGATCCAAGGAAGACGGATGTGTGGAGTGTCGCGATGATCTTTATGTGTATGATCTTGAGGAGATTCCCGTGGAAGCTGCCTGACCCCAAAACGGATCCGAACTTTAGGAATTTCGTCCACGCCCACCCCTCCCTTAGTGAGAAGCCTGCGCCGAAGAAAATTGGTATGAAGAAGGCTGGGTCAAAAGAGGCATCAGTCAGTCAACCTTCTCGTTCTGCAAGTGGCGGATCGGCGGACATGGACTCAAGCTTGGCCTCTTCTGACACGACCGCATCTTCCATTCTTAACCCGAGTGATAATGAATCTGGTTCGGAAGAGACGATGCCGACGTCTGAGGATGGGATGGATAGCGGAAGTGAGAATGAAGAAGATGAGCACTCGATGTTCAAGAATGAAATCCTGGATGCCCAGGTTCATCATCCCAGTGGCAGTATAACGACACTTCCAGCTATCTTACTTCCGGAACCCGCTGTCGTGGAGTCGCATGCCGACCAACCGATACGATCACCATTCGAAGGTGAACGCAGCATTGATGCCAGTGACCTGCAATTCGCCCGCCCGAGTGCTGTCACTGCAAGTGCGCCTGCAAGCCCTATTCTTCGCGCGACTACGCCTGATATCAGCTTGCCCGATCCGGACAAGGATCAGAGTGAAACGACGATCGGCGCAAGTGCTGTCGAGACACCGAAGGCAGAAAGGAGACCTAGGAGATCGAGCTCGACACCTATGACACCCACCGTAGGCGCCGAAGCAATCAGGACGCCTATACCCCGTGTGCCCAACCCAGTCCCAGTCGCGACTGATGCTGCACAGCCTGAGAGCAAGCAAGAGCGATCGAGCGGAGACGTGAACAACACCACTGACGCCCCAGAAGGAAGGAAACGCTCTGATAGTGTAGTTACTACGCAAGCTGGAGCCGCCGACTCGATATTCCGCCTACTCCCACGGGAAACGCGCAACGCGTTACGCCGTATGATGCATATCGACCCGGAGGCACGTTGTACCTTGACAGACCTTTTGAAGGGTAAAGGGAAGCAATCTGCTTTGCTCTGCGGTTGCCCTCGTCCTCTCAAGGAAAGCGAGAAGGTCAAGACTGACGGCGATAGCACGGGCATGGACAGTCCTGGACATTGCCAAGACCACTGCTGTGAACCAGAAGAGGAGGACGATGGTGACGAATGGCTTAAGAGCGTGATCCCATGTTCGTCGTTGGACAATGGTGCTCGTGCAGACCATACGCACGTGAAGTTTGTTGTGGAAGAGAAGCCTGCGAAGAGACGATTATTTTAACGACTCCGTTGTTTTTGCTGTGACTGTTAGCAGCTTAAGGACTTGTTGCGATTCCGAATATGGTACGACGGTCTTAATGCATGCACTGTTCACGGACGATTGCATGGTAGAGAGCCTCGATTTATTTTTCTTCTCGCCATTACATTTCCCCCTTCCATCCTTTCTTCCGAGACTTTTTTCTACGCCTTGATACCGCCATCTCCTCCACTTTGCCCTCCGTCCCCCTTTCCCTTTCATCTATCTATTGTCGCTCACATTCATCATTCTCCACACCGGATGCCTATAAGTTCGCTTTTCAAAAGCGATTCTTGTAAGTGTCCGAGTGCCTTCGTCCATTCACGCATTTCCCCTCACGTACACCAACAACACATTGCACATGATTTAAAGAAGCAGGAAAAGTCATCTTTATGTTACGATTGTAGAAGACAAGTATGACAACCCGGTGTAATATCATTTGGCTTGGTTCATTATATATATAAATACTCGTGAAAAATCGTGTGCGGGTGCAAGCTGCCCTTTTCTTGAGAGTGTTCCCCAACGATGGCTCTTTTCTACTTCGAACCTCCTTGATTTGGTGCAGTGTGAGTCGATTTCCGGAACTCATTGACAAGTCCCTTCTAGAGATTTTCAACTCGGTGTTTGTTTGTTTCTCGTGTTCCACTCTTTCATTACGGGCAATTCGAACGCCTGAACGCATCATCCGCTCTTAAATTTTATGTTGGACGGATGTTAGTTCTTAATCTCCGTCCTTCAAGTTCGTTCCGGTGGTCTAGTGCAAGAGAGAAAGAAGCCTCGTCTCTCTTACAAAAGGCATTGCTTCACGTGGAAGGAAGACGATTCTACCCAACGAGTGAGAGCTCCCAGATGAGGTAGATGAAAGGTTCGTGGTGTTTACACAACCATTATGGTCAGATATTCTAAGCCACACGAGTCAAGGCACAATCATTCTACTTTCAGGTAAAGCTAGGTGCGGATCGAGGTGATGTCTTTCGTTTATATCTTACTCAATTACGATACATATATTGTCGGATAGATGATACAAATACAACATCTATTCAAGAAGAACTGTTACTTCCAGGCGGCCCGGGTGCGCAAGCCACACAACAATCAAGACCGTTGCAATTCATCAAACACTTGTTCTAGAGCGAACGCAGCACGCGCACAGTCCTCCGTGCTGCTATACAACGGCGTTGGGGCCAAACGAATG
Source organism: Hymenochaete sp. R1 (assembly GCA_019400425.1). NCBI lineage: Eukaryota > Fungi > Basidiomycota > Agaricomycetes > Hymenochaetales > Hymenochaetaceae > Hymenochaete > Hymenochaete sp. R1. The sequence goes on from JAFREE010000004.1 coordinate 220,584, forward strand.
ACATCCGGTTTCCGCTCGTCTCCGATAACGCCAAAAGTCTTCAACCCGTTGAAAACGCGCTCCATCACACCTCGCCCCGAAGGAAGGAATAGAAGAGACAACTGCGCTCCACGCTCAGACGGTTCCAGAGGAGTGATAATCGTGAACGCGGCTTTTTCTTCGAATTTCTCTTCCGTTGGGGGTAACGATTCTCCGTCAAAGCCGGCCTTTGGACCGTACCGCGCGATGACCTCCGTCGCCGGTACATAATACTTTGAACGCTGAAGATGGTCAGTAAGTGTTTTCGTGAGGAATTCAGAACGACGACGAAGGGTGGGGATCATCCCGGCTTCTTTGAAGATTTGAAGACTACCTAACAACGATGCTGCGCTAAGGATGTCTGGGTTGGACTGTTGGAAACCTTGTGCGCCTCGGATGGGGTCGAAGCGAGGCGGCATTGCGAACCGAGTGTTGGGATTGTGACCCCACCAACCTGCATGTCTGGCCGGAGGAATTCACATTAGCTCGAGCGCAATGCGAACGACAAGGTTTCGGAACGGAATGGAGGCCAATTTACCTCGGCTTTTGCTGATCTGCCCAGCTTTCGTGAATGAAAATGCCCGCAATGCCTCCTGGTCCGGCGTTGAGGTATTTGTATGAACACCATACCGCGAAATCGGCATTCCAATCATGAAGTTTGAGTGGGACATTTCCGGCTGCGTGGGCTAAATCCCAGCCACAGATGCATCCCTACGATTGACATGATGTTCATTTAGTGCGCTCAACAGAATAGAATGCGTGCATGATAGAACGTACCTTGTCCTTCGCCGCGCGTGTGATGCGCTCCATTTGGAACAGTTGACCTGTATAGAATTGAATTCCAGAGAAAAGAACGAGAGCGATCTCGTGGCCTTCTTTTGAGATTACATCAAGGATGTCTTCGGTTCGAAGCGTGTATTCTCCTTCTCGAGGAGTGAGCGCCAGGACTGCCCGGGTAGGGTCAAGGCCGTGGAGTTCTGCCTGTGATGAGAACGCATACTGCGGTTTTTGTTAGATTCAAGACCATAGAATACAAGAATATGCTGACTTACTTGGTCCGAAGGGAAAGCCTTCGCCTCACAGAGGATCTTGAAACGCGTGGCGGTGGGTTTATAGAAAGTGTTCATCATAAGATGCAAGTTATTTGTCAGACTTCCCATGCATGCCACCTCGCTTTCCTTGGCACCTAGACATCGTTCAAGTAATTAATACAAAAGAAAGCCAAGTGAAGCAGGAACAAGAACATTTGGGGTCCGCAATGCGAGGTACGATGGGAGAAACGGAAATGAAGAAATACAAGAATATCACTGATGTGAAAAGGAGGAGAGGAAAGTATATTGGCTGCGAAGAAGAATTAAAACCAACCGCAACCATTAAAAGGCACTGACAGTGGCAAAAGGGAGGGAGGGGGTGGAGGTGGATAAAGAATCTTTTGATATCTTTCGAAATGTGACACTCACCAACAACTTCTGCAAGAAGAGGGTTGACATGGTCCGTGAAATTCACCCATGGACGTCCTGAAGGATGGTCGAAATGACCCTCTACAGCTCTACATAGTCAAACGGTAATCAGAGTAAGCCAGAGAAATGAAGATTGAGATGTATATCGCGTCCTTTCAAAACCAATTCAGTGCACTGACTTTTCAGCCCAGATACGCAGTTCATCTTGGACAAGCTCCTGCGACCGTTTCGAGACGGCACCCAGGGAATTGCCGCACAGGTAAGCACATGGCAGGCCGACTATAGTCCCCAGTAAAACGCCCAGAAGTGCGGTTCGAAGAAAAAAGATCCGGAAGCAAATCAGACACATTTTGTCAAAGATTGCCTCAATCATCATCATAAGATGGTGTGGCGTCAGTCGGGAAGCGTGAGCAAAGGGTATTCATTGCAGAAGGCAGTTTGCACGAGTTTGTAGAGTTTGTCGCCATAGTATCGCCGTGACAGGGAAATATACGTTTATATATTCGTTAATAAGTAAAAGGTTTAACATCAGTGCGACCTTAAACAAGGAAACCATACAAGCACTAACGTTCTTCAGTCCGCACTCGGGAACTTCCAACAGCCTTGTTAGTCGGGAGAAAGAATTCATCCCGCATAGAAGCTCTGTGATTTTCGTTTTGCTGGGAAGACATTTGCAGATATCGAACCTCGAATACTGACGGAAATGAAGTGAAGGTAAGTAGACAAGCCTGGGGGCTTCAGACAGGCCCAGAAGTTAGCTTCGGAACTCGGCTAACGTTGTTTTTCCCTGCTTCGTCGCGTCGCGTCGATCAATTCTGTGGCTAATTCGGAGCAAAGGTTTCGGGATGAAACTTGAACTCGCGCCACGCGTCGAGTCGCTTAACCACCAGCATGCTCTTCATTTTACACCATGAGTGATTTCAAGAATACTAGGAAAGCCGTAGTCGTGGGAGGGGGCCCTGTTGGGTGCCTTTCTGCCCTATCACTTGCGAAAATGGGCTGGGTAGTCGAGCTTTACGAAGGCAGAGCAGGCAAGCAGTTCCTCGGCGTTTGAAGCCAGTCAAAGGTATTTCTAACAACTTGACTTTCCGAATCGCGAACTTGCTTCTAGACATGCGCTTTCCTGAGGCAAAAGCTCGAGCTTCTCTTAGATCTATCAATCTTGCTATGTCTGCCCGCGGCATTGCTGCCATCGAAGCCGTAGAACCCCGGGCAGCGGAACGTTTCCTCTTTGACGCTATTCCTATGAAAGGCCGAATGATTCACGATGACTCGTGTAACCAACACAGTCAATTGTATGATCGCCACGGACAGGTGAGCAAGCTCTTGGCTATGATCCACTTCTAGCGAAGTCTGCTGTTTCTTAAAATGAATGCTTATGCACACGCCGGAACGCATAGTGCATAAACTCAATTGACCGAGGCTTACTTAACGAGGGGTTGCTCGAGGCTGCAATGGAACACCCAGGAATAACCGTTTATTTCCGACACAAACTCGCGACTGCTGACTTCGACACACGAGTCCTAACGTTCCGCGACGAGTCCGAGGGAAAAGACATTATAGTTCATTTCGATTTCTGCATAGGCGCAGATGGAAGCTACTCGAATGTCCGTCGTCAGTTGATGCGTGTAGTTCGGTCAGTTAAACCCCCTCTCTTTTACCTCATCCCCCCTTCGTGACATCTAAGGGGTTGCAAACTAATGGGGTTTTTTTGCGACTACAATAGCATGGACTTCCAGCAGACATATATTCCGCACGAGTATCTAGAGTTAAAAATGCCTGCAGCCAAAGATGCCGAAGGAAATGCCGCATTTGCAATAGACCCCAATCACCTTCACATCTGGCCAAGGCATTCTTTCATGCTTATAGCTCTTCCTAATAAGGTGAGTTCTGAGTTATCCGCATATTCTCGTCCATGCCTGTATCTCCCAACGGACCGCCTTCGAAACGTGTTGCCGACAGAAGCAAGCTAACATGAATTTGCTGCTGGCAGGACAAGACGTTCACCTGTACGCTCTTTGCACCAACTTCTGATTTCAATCGACTTGAGAGCGTCAAACAATTTATTGAATGGTTCCGGAAGCAATTCCCTGACGCTCTAGCTCACATAGGGGAGCGGGGGGTCGCAGAAGCGTTCGAGAAGAACCCACGAAGTCCCCTTATCGCCATTAAAGTAAGTAAACATATTTTCTTTGTGTTGGCCGTGAGTGCGAAAGGACCACGTTGTCCCCTTCAACTCACGATCTGGTGAACGAACCCCTTGTTCTTACCGTTCCTCATTATCTCTTGAAACGCAGGCGAATCCATATCACTACAAAGACCGTGCCATCATCCTCGGGGATGCCGCTCATTCCATGGTCCCCTTCTACGGCCAGGGTCTCAATTGCGGGCTGGAAGACGTACGCGTGCTTGATGTGATCCTGCGTCAAGAACAGGTCGATCCAACAGATGCTTCATTTACAACGGCGGCTTCCGTGGACGAGCGGCTGGCAAAGGCGCTCCAACGATACTCTGAAACGAGACACAAAGATCTGGTAGCCATCTCGGACCTAGCCATGGCGAATTAGTACGTCTCGTTCATAATTTCCACCGCGCCTCTCCGGCGATCCAGTTCGCGCGGGTGGCCGTCCTCTAGCCTTTTCTTTTCTTCCCACTTTACGTTTGGTCGCTCATCATCGTTCATCCTTTTCTGTATTCACATCTCGCTGGGGGCCCTTTGATAACACCGGGAAAACCCTGCATGGTAATTTCAATCTGGGCTACCTATCGACCCAACAACGCCATCCGCTTGTGAATGGCACATTGTTATCACGCTTTCTCCAATCAAAATTTCCTCAAACGAATACACACGCCCACTCACCGTCTAATAGCGTGGAAATGCGCCACTCGGTCGCGACGCCCTCGTACCTCTTCTTCCGCGCCCTCGACAACCTCTTCGCATCGATCACTTCCCCGAAAACGGCCATCACAACCACCAGCACCACCGGCACCAACACCAACACCAACACCAGCACCAGCACAAACCACTCGAACCCGTCCATCCTAACCCGCCTATCTCGAACCCCCTTCCCGACAGCCTCTCCCTCAGGCTGGCTACCCCTGTACACGATGGTGACCTTCAGGCCGGACGTCAGCTACAGCACCGCGCAGGCCAAGGTGGAGAGGCAGCAGGCGATTCTGGCAGGTATTGGGAGGGCGGGGGCCGTGTTAGGGGTTGTTGGGGTGGGGCTGTCGGTATTTAGGTTGGTAGAGCGCTTAAGGGGGGTGTGAGTTGTGAGTGAGTGTGAGTGAGATAGGGGAGGGGAGGGGAGGGGAGGGGAGGGAAGCCTTCTGGCCTGGCAAGAGAAGAGGAGGGCTCTTTTGATTTTCCAGAAGGTCCGAGAGGGGGCGCGGATGTGGTTAGGGTAAGTAGCAAACCATGTTCATTGGCGGTGGACTTGTCTCGTCCTTCCTTCCTTCCCTCCCTTTTTTTATTGCTTCTGGGTTCTAGACAATTACAATTCAATTCGGAAATCCGTAGAAAGGTAGAACGCAACGTAGCGCAATGCATTTAAGTTTGTGTTTTCTTTTTCTTTCTCTCCCAAGTTACGGACGTTACGGAGACGAGACGTCGAAGCGCCGAAGCCGTAATCGCAATCGTGGACACATCCGTCGTGGTAGGGGTAGTCGTAGTCGTAGTCGCAATCGTAATCGCAAATCGCAAATCATGGTCAAAAGCCACCCAAGCAGCGCCCTTCCCAGCGCCATAGCATCATAGTATCCATCCTAGCATAGACTCTTGATTGTTGCCCTGACGAAAAGAAAAGAAAAAAAAACGTGTCGGAAGATCGGAAGATCGGAAGATGCACGAAACAGAACAGACGCGAGAATCAAAGAGATGGAGATGGAGATGGGGGAAGAACATGCGAGAAGTGCGGCGGCGAACATTCCTCATTCTCATTCTAAGAATTGAAAGACCCCTAAGGACTCTGAGGACTCTAATCCCAGTCCTACGATAAATCCCATCCTATTCCTATGATCGATCCTATTCCTATCCCATCCTAGGACGGATGGCGGTAATCCCCAGAAATCCCGAGCGGATAGAAGGAGGGGAGCGATGTTGGATTAATGGATTGATCGCCTGAGACTGAGACTGAGAATTGACATGAGACGCTGAGAGGAGAGCGTGGTCTGCGGACATAGGTGGGCGAGGGCGAGGGCGTAGAGATGGAGATGGAGATGGAGGAGGGGGCGCGTTACAGAGACGATCAAACAAAAACAAAACAGAGCTGCCAAACAGACAACAGACAACAGACAACAGACACAGATGGACGGAGACGCCGGGACAGACAGGACAGGTAGGAAGGCTGGGCACTAAGGCAGGTAGCTTGCCGGAGCCGGAATTTGAGCGTTGAGAAGCAAGAGGCATGGGCTTCCTGTGTGTGTGTTTTGTACCCCAGTAGTAGTCCAGCCTCCCTCCTCCCTCCCTCCCCCCCAAAAAGAAAACACTTATTCATCTGGTCAAGTCATGAATGCGCTGCGTGTATAGAGCGGCCGGACAGACCCATCTAGGAGTTTCAGAGTGCCGAAATGAATTCCACGCTGGGGAATGAAAGGAAGGAGGGAGGGGGTGTGAGGGAAGAGAAAGGATGGGTGTGTGTATGAAAAAGAGGGGGAAAGGGGGGTCTAGAACTCTAGACGCAACGGATCATACTATAACATAGAGTGGACATAGGAAACGTACTGAGGCAGGTCCATCTGTGGATTTCTGTAGGGACGTCAACAAGAAAGAGGAGAGCGAACGCGAACACGGCATAAATAGATAGAGGGGCACGGTAGATGGGAGTTTGTCTCTTTTCCATGATCGTGATACAGCACCGGTTGAGGAGCCTTATAAGAGAGAGAGAGAAAAGGGAAGGAACAGATAGAATAAAATACAGAGAGGAGAGGATACGACATTGGGATAAATCACCATCGTCCGATGCGTATTGTCGCCGTTGGTTGATTGTTTGGAGGGGGAGAGAAAGAGAGAGAGCGCTGCTCGGGGTTGGGATTGGGTTGACGCCGTGCCGTGTAAGAGTCAAAAGGAAAGGAAGAGTTGAGCAAGCGGCAGAGCGAATGCGAATGAGTGAGAAAATTGTACACTGAATAGGAGAGGAAGGAGGGGAAGGAGTTGCCCGAAAGAAGGATTTCAATGACGTTTTCTACGAAAAAAAAGGGAGAGCCTGAAAGAGGGTACGTTGACCAGTCGGATGGTCCAATGATCGAATAAAGGGACAAAGGGAAGGGGAAAGACCCAGGAAGAAGGCAGGGAGGTCGTCTGACGACTATTCCTTGGATGAGGATGGTCGGCTGCGCTTCTTGGGCGGCTCTTCCTCGACTTCGTCCGCATCGTCGTCGTTCCCTTCACCATCGTCATCCGCCAGTTCCGGTTCCGGCTCTGGGTTCTTGGGCGGACGTCCACGACGCTTCCCCGAGGCTGTCGTGCTTGCTTTCGTGGGGGTGGGACGCGCGACCTTGGGTTTCGGAGGCGCGTTCGGGTCCTATTGTCCATTAGAAACCCATTTTCAATGCCAATTTTTGTATTTTTGTTTTACGCGAATCGGTCGAGCGGGTTTTAGCGTTGCATGTCGGGAGATAACATATGCAAAATTTTGAGAAAAAAAAAGATGTTGAGTGAAAAAAGACACATATATGCGCCGAAGAGCGAAAGAGCGAGACATGGGGGTGCGTTACCTTTGGCGGTCTACCCCGCTTCTTCTTCGGCTGGGAGGGATCGTCGACTTTGACTTTCTTGGAGGACCCCTCGCCCGAGCCAGAGGTGGACTTTGGTTTATTTCTGCTCCCCTTTGGCCGACCGCGACCTCTTTTCTCGCGATGTTCGAGGGCTGTCGGAGTGCGTGCGGCAAAAAAAAATCATCAAGATAATTAGCAAATCAATAGCGTCGAGGAGTGTTGCGGGGAGCCAAGGGGACGGCGGGGGAGTAGTGCCGGCGGCGAGAGGTGTGTAGAAGGCAAGGGAATGGAGATGCGGTTGTGTGTTGTGTTGGTTAGAATTGTGAGAGGTCAGTTGATAAGTTTAGTTTGCAACACTCGATAGGCGAGAGGGAGAGATTGAACGAACCTGAGTCGTCTGGGAACGCGCCCGTAGATGGATGAACTGTGTTGTGAGTGATGTCGGACATGATGTGTTGAAGGGGGAGCGGAGGAGGGGGAGCGGAAGGAGAGCTGGGATGAGACGAAGGTGGGAATATGCGATGCGAGCGAGCGAGCGAGAGAGAGGGAGGAGGAAAGGAAGAGAAGAGAAAAGAGAAGGCGGATATTAAGAGAGAGAGAGAGAGGGACAGTCAGTCATTCAGAGACCGCCTTGCCTGGAAACAACAACATTAAACAAGTCTCATCTCTCATCTCATCCCATCCCATTCCATCAATCCCGTAACATTCAATTCTCTTTTATTTCATTTCATTTCTATCTATTTTATATTTCCTCATTTTTATTCATCCCTCTCTGCTCTCGATCCTTCGCTTATTTCATTGATAAATATCCCGCACAGCCGTCATCTCCCATAAGCGGTCATCGGCGGAACATATACACCATCCTCCTCTTCAATAGTTCATCATCTTCATCGTCTCCTCTTCTTCGGCGGTCTCGCTCTTACAGAACAACTGCGAAAAAAAAACAAGCTCAAGCGCTCGACAGCCGACTATCAGGGTCGTCACCCAAAGTGGCTGACCGCAACTAATTCAACTGACTGAACGATCCAATTGACACGTAGCCCCCTAGCCTCAGCCTAGACGCGCGCACGAGCCAGCCACTGGCTCCTCCGATTCAGCCATGCTCCTTTACCTCCTCCCGCCATCTCTCCTCGCCCTCTGCGGCCTCGTACAAGCAGCAGGGCCGCACTGGTCCCTGGCAGAGGATCCATATGCATTTCCAAAATTCAGAATATCTTTTCTGAACGGCCTTCCCGTCCTCAACGAGACCGCCGAACGCTGGCTTGCTGGCGGCCTTAAGGGCGGCGAACGCGAATTCCTGAACCAGCCCTGGCAGAACGTCCATAACGGCGGACGGGTAGACTCCTTTCAGAGCATTGATAGTGGTAATAGTGACCCGGAAACCGACTCGGTGCGTCGCACTAGCTTCGATGGCACGCTCAATCGGCCAATGAGCTTGAACGTCCTTGCTTATTGTTACAGACCGAAGTGTTCAAGAATCACGGCCACGATGATACTGCAGACGACCAATCACCTCGATACTCGTTGCAAAGGATGATGCTCGCGGGACGGACTTCTTTTGTCTGCCTCATCCCTCCCCCTGTCGAAAGTCATACCCAGCCGATAGAAGAACCGCAGATGGAAGCTCCTGCAATTCAAACCTTTGGGCTCTTACACTCTCTCACTAATCAGTGTATCTATGTGAGTAACTAAGCTGGACGTCCTTGTGACTGACACGGCTCTTCTACCGCCCCCTCGCCCTCCTAGTCTTTTGGCAACCACTTTATCTTCTTGCGCAGATATGATATGGTGTATGTGTTCTACCGGCAGCAATCTGATTTATTTTTTTGTGTTGTTATTGCAGCATCGTCAAGGATGGTTCACGTATGCGTATTGCCATAATAACCAGGTCCGCCAATTTCGGGAGATGGCGCACTCCCATCCTCATCATGCAGGTGGGTTCGCGTGCCTTGCTTGTCTTTCCGTTCCTTTTCTCCCTAGGTATCCGGTTAGATGCTAAGACGGGACACGTTTTTGTTACCCTTTGTTGTTCACAGGCGCTGCCCCCGAGGAAGATCCAGAGGTATGTCGAGCTCCCTCGGTTCCTGACTTCCAGTCCCACAAACTGTCTTCTCACGGACGTTTTTATTAACTTTTACTATCCCCCCTAACCTCGTATCATGTGGACGCCATCGCATGTCGGTTTCTCGGTTCGCTATTGCCTCCTTGAAACTAAACTCCTCGACCCCTCGACGATTCTTTTTTGTCCTTTCCGTCTCGCTGGACATCTGGTGTATCCACTTTTTGATCCCCGTCTCCTTGCATTGTCGTTATGGGCGCTCTGGGGTGTGGCATGTCAGTGGGAAGCATACACGCTAGGCCAGGCACCGACGACGTCTCCTAGTAGTGGCCAAAATGCGATCGAGCCAAAAGAACTAACACCGCCGCAGCAAGAGACGCTGGCGCGGAGCCTCGATGTCGTGCGTACGGCAGGCCATCGTTACCTTGTCCAAAGATGGGGAGATGGAACTCTCTGTGATAAGACCGGCAGACCGAGGGAGATTGAAGTTCAGGTTCGTTTTCTTTTCCTCCTTCTCTTCGTTATCGGTCATTCTTCTTTCCGCACTTTAACCCCACATATGCTGACTTCCACCACGAATCTGCGACGCACGTTTTCTTCTATTTTTTTCGTGTGGATGTTATGTTCTCCGATTATTCTTACTTTTCTTACTTTCAAAAATAATCCGTCTAACAAACCCTCTAGTTCCACTGCTCCCAAACGCTCACCGACTCCATCCTTTTCATAAAAGAAACTTCGACATGCCACTACATCATGGTCATCCATACCCCACGTCTATGTGGTGTTCCAGGCTTCCGAACCCGTCTCGAACAGCGCGAAGAAGCTCCCATACGATGTCGCGAAGTTCTAGTCGACCCAGAAGCAGTCGAGCATGCGACGCTTGCGGAAGTGAAGGAAAGCGCTCAGCCGATGTTGAGGCGCCCCGGGTCCTTCTCGAGCGAAGGTAGGAAGGGAAGAGTAAGCGGAGTCTTGGAGGCAGCTGAGCAGCGGCAACGGCATCAGCATCAGCATCAACAACGAGAGAAGTCCGAGACGAATACCCGCGGAAAGGGAGGTAACAGAGAAAAGAAAAAAGCGCAAGACGTCCAGAAAGCCCTTCAGGAGCTTCTGGGCGGGAACTTGGCGAATGTTCACCAACCGACTGAAGGCGAGGGCGAACACGGCCCTGACCACGAAACACTCGTCGTCGCGGGAGACGACGGCGAAGACTTCTACATCGATATCCAGTATGTCGATCTCAACGACCCAGATTCGGACGGCGCAGGCGTCGGGGTTGGAGATGACTTATTGCAACAGCTTGAACGAGCGATCGGGAAGACGAGCGGGACGATCGAGAGGCTGGAGGAGATACTGAGGGAGGCGGGGTACGATGTCTCCGCGGTCCCGGCTGCGGGGGAAGGTGATGAAGAGGAAGGGGAGCGGGATGAGGTTGGTGAAGGTGAGAAGGAGGTCGAGACCGAGACCGGGGCGGAGACCGACAAGAAGCGAGGGAGGAGAACGGACAGGGGTTATGGAGGTGGAGATGGAGGAGCGAGGCATGAGGAGCTCTAACATACATCTACATCTAGGTCCAGTCCATCCAATCCGTGTACATACGCAGATCTATGACTTATCTGTTCTGTACCCGTCTTTTTTCTTCTTTCCCGGGCCGCCCTCGGAAGGTTCCCCCATGATTCACGAGCAAAAGGCCCCACCGTTAATTAAGAAACCGCGTTTATGCACACAGGGGAAATACAATACAATACAATATCTTCGGATCTTTCGAGCGGACGCGCCTCTTCGACACGACAAAGGGAGGGGAGTGGGAGTGGGAGCAGGAGATAAAACTGGCAGTGTGAGCTTGAGCTCGAGGCCATCGTCATCAGTGACCTAATAAACTACGTATAACGACTGTATGTATGTATGGGAAACGCAGCTACTCAAAAGATATAATAGGTCTTAGGATCTTAGGGGGGCGCTGTCCGTACAATTTCCGACAAAAAACTCTACTGTCGATTCTGGGCTCTCAGGCTGGATTTAGAGAAATTGAAGTGGGGCCCAGTCACTGGTACTCGACCAGAGATCTTATACTGGTATCGAGTTGCCAGCCCCCCTTGCTGAATTCGACTCTAGCCGAGGCTGGCTGAGGCTGGACGTTGTGTAATAAAAAGATAAATGGCTCTCGGGCTGTAGGCTGACGGCGCATTCAGGTTCGCGGTCTGGTCTGGGAAGAAATCCCGAATCCGGATCGTTCGACGGTTCGAAGCTGACGCATTAGTTTTGCTGGCAGCGGCTGGCAGTACCAATATCAATCACTAATACAGAATACTAATATTAATGCCAATAACTCATTAGCTACGGCTCTACTACGATTCGAAACAGGAAAGAGACAAACTCAAGGGCGGGGTGGGTAAGCCCCGGCCCAGCCCAGCTCCGAGCAAGCGGCTGAGGAACTCGGAGGCTAGAGGACTCGGTTTGAAACATGACTAGCAGAATGAGAAAGGGCTGGTATTAGTATTATTTTTAGACTATTACCACTACCAGTAGTAATAGTAATAGGAGTGTTGGCGTCACTGCCAGCCGCACTAGCAGACGATAAGTTGAAAGTGAGCCTGAGGCCGCAGGCTGGGACGTTCGATTCGAAACTGGGCTTGGGATTAATATTAATATTAGAGCTAATAGTAGTAATAGTGGTACTGGTACTGGTACTGGTGCTGGTGCTGGTGCTGGCAGTTCCAGCCCAGAGACAAGCCAGGCCATATCGTAATATTAATAACTTACTTGTTTTTTTTTTCGGTTGTTCGAAACCCCAAGGACGGTGGCACGGGCACGCACGCGTCGGCTGGTATTTACTATTTACTATTTGTTGTTATTGACGCGTCTCGCTTACTTTACTCTCTAGTAGTACTTGCCAGCGCCAGCCCTCTTCCGCTTCCGTGCTTATCTGGTCATAATAAAATTTAAGTCTTGTACACCCTGTTTGATTCGCAATCAGCCAGCCAGCCAGCCAGCCCAGCCCAGCCGTCCTCGCTGTCAGCCCCAGCTACAAGCCCTTCCTCCGAGTAAAAGATCACAACGAGCTTAAGCTCAAGTTGGATACATAACCAGGCCGGGCTGGGGCTGGGCTGGGGCCGGCTACAATTAATAAATAACAATAACAATAATCGCGCGCCGCTCTCACACTCACACTCACGCACATTCCCGCCAATCAGTACCACTACTAGTGAATCAGAAATAATCGAAACACTTTTTTAATATTTACTTAGTCTTAGTACTAGTACTACTGGTCCCAGCCGCGGCACGCTCGGAACGACCAGCCACCCCCACCCACTTTGCACTTTGACTGATGCTATTTTTAGCGGTAGTGTCTTCTCCATAGGTTTGACATCACCAAAGACGTTGCCATTTGCATTTATATCGTAGGTTGCCTATGCTCCGCATATTTGGTATTATTACCTCCACACTGCTTGGGTGATCCATGATGGTCGTCTCCATTGCCTCGGAAACATTTCTGAGACGTGCCCGATTGATTTCCTCTTCTTCTTCTTCTTGAAACGCATGGAGCAGTACAGCCAGGTCAACGAGCAGAACACGTACAGAAGATAAATAAAACGGGTATTCGACGTTCGGCATTACAAAGGGACTCGAATCGTGTATCACTTTACATTTCAAACATAGGGTACGAGAAAGGATCCACTGCAGTCCTTGAACGTTGCGTCATGAATGAGAAAAATTGAAGCGACTTCGTGTCATACAATCCACGGCCCGCCACCGCCGCCCGCGTCGCGTTGGCCGATGAGCGATTGTCCAGCAGCGGTTCGAGGGCCTGGGCTAATACTTTAGAATGATATAGAGCGCGTGGATGATACCAGGGCTAGTAATGGGTTTGTAAGTCTGCGGCCATAATAGAGAGGAGGGGACACACATGTAACCCAGAATGGTCTGCAGTACACAGGGAGAAAGAGGATGTTAGTACGATTGAATTGGCGAGAGTCCGATGATGACGAGCGCAACATACCAATAGAATGTTGATGAGCTGATGGAGATAGAAGCAGAAAATTGTGAGCAACCACGAGTCGAAAGTAGAAGTCATACACGTACGAAGTCAGCGTTACATCCTCGCTCAAGGAACACACCGAGAGGTGGTATGAAGATGGCAAAGCTAAGAATCGATAGATGTCAACGACCCCCATCGTTTTTTTCGCTGAAAGAAATAAGCGTACAATATCTATAAAAGCATTGGGGGTGAGCTTTACAGTCAATGGAATAAAAATGGCGAAAAATGCATACCTTGCAGATGTCAGAACCGGTGAAAGCCATTGTTGAGGGTGTGTGCGTCGGGTGGACGAGAATGGGAGAGAAAGGAAGTTCGTTGGCGAGAGGTGGGAGGGTTAAATAGTCTTCTAGCGAGCGCTGCGCCAGGGGCGGTGAGACTGCTCAGAGATGATGTCATCCGAAACCAATTTACTGGTTCCTCAAAATGGACGGGCGTCCTTGCTGATTTGCACACGTAATCACCTTCAACTAGTACTACAAACTCTCCTAGGTCTTTCATGGACACTTTCCTCGACATCCCTTATGGTCCACTTGATGAACATCGTTTCGATCTTTACATCCCACTCGAAAACAAAAGAAACGACGGCCTCGTAGTATTCGTGCATGGTGGTGCTTGGCGTTCGTGAGTGACTTGTCTCTGAATACGTCCGCAGCACTTGGCCCACTACTCATCGCTTTATCTCCACGCCTCCGGACCCTCTTCTACCCGACTTCGTTCATCCCTCATGCGCGTTACATTATGCCGGCAGCGAGGACAAGGCCGACCACACACAGCTCGCGCATCGCCTTCTGAAGGACACTAACTATGCTGTGGCCCTCCCCAACTATCGCCTTTCTTCGCGGTCGGCCTCGTCTGTCCATGTCCATAACTCTGCGTCGGCATCCGTTCCGGAACCAGAATTGGAACTTACACTGCCTGCAGTGCCAGTCCAGGTCGTGCATCCAGTGCATGCGAAAGACCTGCTGACTGCTCTTGAATATCTTATCAAGGGATTCCTTGCCGGCGGCGCAGAGGAGAAGCTTCACTTCAGTCGCCTCTTTCTTGTAGGGCATTCATGCAGCGCGCACATGTTAGCTTCTATCTTCTTGGCATCTCCCAATACCTTTGCATTGGCTCCTTCTCCGGCCTTGCTGCTCGCCACACAAGCCATTATTTTTTCAGAGGGGATTTATAATCTTGACCTTCTCTGTCGGACATTCCCCACCTATCGATCTTGGTTTGTCGAATCAGCATTTGGTCCTCCGCCAGAGTCGGATACCGACGGTTATGCCAAGGTCAATGTGTCAAAATACACGGGCCGGACAGGATCCGATCACATTAAGTGGTTGATTATCCATTCGTGTGGCGATAGCTTGGTAGACCGGGAACAGTCCGAGGAGTTCTATGTCCATCTGTCAGATGAGGTTGTGGGAACGGAAAATACGGTACAGAGTGATTGGTCAACAATTACCGTAGAGCATAACAAAATGCTCGAGACAGGCGCATACAGCCAACTTGTAGGAGGCTTTATCCGCGGTAGACGATGATCCTAATTTGTTTCCTGTATTGAAGCCTCGTGCTGTTAGATGTTGAGGCTCTGGATGAGAGACGCAATAGTGGTTTCTTGGCCAAGGCGGACTCCGTTATGGAGCTGAGAAGCATCCTAATGTTGAGTCCACAAGTGGTGTCCGTTTGGTTTATGACTTCGGTCATAATAGAGGACCTTGCGTTTTTACCTTACTTACCCGGAGGGCATCTTATCGTTGGAAGAGAAGAAAGTTTTAATTCCGATAAGACTTGTGCGTTGTTGCAAGAATCTTATCCAACGCGTCAACACGCGTCAACATGTTTGATGTGCACTGCTTTTCCGCTAATAAGTCGTAACAGTTAGCCAGAACAACGAAAGAAAATGAACGCCATTACTTAACCCGATGTCACTTACACCGTACACATAAAGGCCGTATTTTAATGCTGGAAGTTCAAGCTCGGCCTGGCCCTGTTAGCCGTCAGCCGTTATCCTGACTTAAGCCCGGGCTCGTTCGAAATTCAACCTGGGCTGGACAGGCTCCTTCAGAACCCAAACTACGAGCGGTGGTGTGATTTACGCCCCGCAAACTTACCTGAGGCAATTACAGCGAAACGATGGTATGGGCCCGTCTATTTCATCTGCCAAACTGCCTCCTCGGGGCAAGGTCCAAGGTAGGGTTGAAGAAACAAGTTAAGTTGACTAAGGGTGGTCACCAGGAGCGCCGCTGGCTGGCTGGCTGGGGTTTTGGCTGGTAGAGTTGTCTCACAATCTGCCTTTGTTTACACATGAGAGGTTGTGGGGAGACGTTGAGATTAAGTTGGTGTAAGGCAGGCAGGCAGGCAGGCAGGCAGAGAGGAAAGCTGAGAGGGAGAGGACGCAGTCGTGAGGTCGGGGGATAGGCTGTCGTCTTCCATGAAGATGGAGATAGGAAGAGAAGGATGAACGAGTGAAGTTTCGTTAGTAGTTCCTTTTTATGCTGTAACCGTCAGCCTCTGTCGATCAGTTGTGCTCACCAGATCGGGTGGGCGTTCCGAACCAGACCAATCTGGTATCACACGATGCTGACTAGTTTCAGAGTAGGACGAACCAGTCTGAAGTCATCTATACAAATCACTCTGTACGAGTGAAGCGAATACAACATTTTTACTTCCTTTTTCCAAAGATAGATGCATCTACTCTTCATCACTATCGTCTTCGTCACTCGATGCTTGGTCATCAAACTGCTCAATCATCTTTCCTCCAACCATCCAACACCGCTTCATGTTTTCGTTTTGCGCATTCTGTGCCTTCGACTCTGCGGAGTTGTGCCAGGTACGGATGTCATCCTCTTCGACGACATCATTCTGATACAGAGCGGCCAGGATCTGTCCGAAAAGAGGGAGGTAGGATGAATTGACGCAATGTTCCTTTGGAAAGAAGTTAGCCCAGAGATCAATCATGGCGAATTGAGATTGACACATCACAAACCTGGAGGACTTGTACGGTTTCTACGGCATCTGCTCCGCCAATTTGGTCGATCAAATCTCCCCACCTCTCAATCACCTGAGCGATGGCCTTCCGTTGCTTCGCCAGGTCATCCGCGACCAGTGGAATGGTATTGACAATCTTCGCGACCACAGCTTCCCGAACGCGCCGAAGAGGCACGTTGGACGCCATGCGAAGTGTCTTTAGTTCAACTGCCGCATCATCCACTGCATGATCTTCCGAGAATGAACGAGCAAGTGATGCCTCGACCTCGGCTGAGAACTCCCGCAAGGCTTGTGCATCCGCCAGGTCTGCGACAGCACTCTTACCCTCGACAGCAAGGTCTTGATGTGAAAGCGATGTGGTGGAAGAACCTAAGGAAAGACCCAGTGCGCCGACATCGCTGTTATCGTCACTGTCGCTGTCAGACGACGAACCGGTGACGGAGCCTTCATCGGAAAGCTCGAGGTCAGAGGCGGTATCACCGAGTCGAAGGAGGCGCCCGTTGATGCGGTCATTCGCTTCGTCTTCATCGTCATCTGAGGCTACAGATTCGAGATCAAAAGAGTCGTCAGGCCATACTAGGCCGTTGGAATCTTCGCCAAGGGATGCCTGTAAATCGTTGGTCTGAGCTACGTTGGGATGAGATTCCGTTTTGCTTGATCGAATCAGACATGTACGCACCTGCTTCGACATCGTTCAGTTCCTCGTCCTCGTCCTCTCCATCGGCATCCTCTTCTCTTCGTCTTGATACACGAGTAAACTTCTTGAGCATTGCGTCTGGACCCAGAATAACGCCATCTCCGACCAAACAGCCTTTCTCAATGCGCGACCCTCTAAGCACTTTTACGCCCTTTCCAAGCACACTCCCTTCAACAACAGCTCCGGCCTCAATTCTCACGTCGTCCCACAAAACGCTATCCTTTACACTGGCACCAAGTCCCAAGTTACACCGGGCGCCTAACACAGAACCGCCCACCCGAGCATCTGAAGCTATCGACACCTCGGGTCCAAGCATCGTTAGCGGACCAACAAAGGAGGTACGAGCCATTTGAGGTGGAGATGTGAGAGATAGGTAACGGTTCCCTCTGGAATGTTCATATGAATTTGATGCCGGACCAGGGTGATTGTCATCCGGGACGAGCGGGAAAGTCCACCGGCCCAGAATGTCCTTTCTGAACGTTGGTTTTAAACAAGGGCAGTTAAATAAAATTGAAAAAGAAAGAATTACGTTACTGAAGCATAGCTTTTTGTGTCCTTTACGCGCGCGGCGTAGCCGTCAGAAAGGACATGACAATAAATATTCTTCATGAGCAGGTCCGACGTAAGTACGCCATGGACAAAGTCACTGCGAATATCCTGATAGTCAAAATTATCTTGGAATAATGAGGGTACCTATCCCCAGTATCAATAAATCCGACTCTGTTTGCAATATCGCTCAATAACACACCTCCGCTGAGCATATATCTATACCGCAATCGACCAGATCATTGCGGATATCTAGTTCAGGGTGCTCCTTCAAGATTTCGCGAGGTATACGAGCATATTCCTTAATTGGGTACCCTTTGACGGATTCGTAATGAAGGCATTCTTGGGTGTCTGCATCGAGCACAAATACTGAATTTTCTCCTCTTGGTCTTATGGGAATGATCAGTGCCGTCCATCCAACTTATTATACTTGTCAAACTGACGCCTACCTCGTCCTATGTATTCCTCCAGATTCCTTCACAACAATCGTCATGATCGCATCCCTGTTAACGCGCCTACGCTCCTTATGTATTCGAACGACCTCATCGATCCTGGCATTGCTGACGAGGTCGCCTTGAACAAGAACGAAGTCAGACTTGATAATCCCATGTGTATATATATCACGCATGGCGTCTCCGGGTGAAAAAGCTTCCTTCGCCGTAACGATTGGTGTGATGGAGATCCCGGACTGTGCGCGGGACCATTTGGACTCGCTGTATGCATCGCACACGCGTTAGTTGAAATACATGCGAAGAGACTTCAGGCAAAATGACGCACCGAATGGCCGTCTTGACCTGTTCGGAATGCGAGCGGCACACAACGAAAATTTCTTTAACTCCGGCAAGAGCAAGGCTTTCAAGTGTCCAGTCGAGAAGGGAAGCGTTACAAACGGGTAGCAGACAGCGCGGTGTACGGGAAGTCAGCGGTTTGAAGCGGTTATTGAAGCTGTCCGCGAGGATGACGGCCTGTAGAACTTCTTCGTCTTCTCCGTCTCCCAGAGCCTTTTCTTTTCCATGACCTTTTGGAGCCATTTTTGTGTGGAAAGGTTCGTGAGGAGGTCAGTTGAATGTTGCCAGTGTGGCGAGAATAAGCCTGAGTGAGTTGAAGTCGAGTCAATACGCTAACGTAGACTGTCGATCCATTTGGGAAAAAGATCACGTGCACGCGTCTCCGCTTGAGCGTCACGGTTCTCCAACGCGTGCGCCGAGGCCTCTCTCCTTCTCCCATCGTCTTTGGTTGACATACGGCTGCTGGTCTTGCCGTCGCCGTCTATCTCAATACCTCTGAAATATTAGAAGGCATGCCTTCATCTCAGTTCAATGGTTTTACAGATGCAGGCGACATCTCACGAATCCAATCTCCGAGACCTGAGACCCCCGAGCCATATGTCCGCCAGGGCCGAAGAAATGCTCCTGTAAGCGTACAGTTGTTGGATGACATGGGAACAATAAGTGAGAAGGTATGTTTCTTAAAACCTTTTCTTTAGGGATTTGCGAGCTTATACATCTATCTAATAGTTTGAGCGATGTCTGGGACACATCTTCGCGAAATACTGCAGTCCGATTCCTCAGCACACTTCGTCATCACCATCCAATGACTCTGAATCGACGTCAAACACTGAGGACCAGACCACGACTTACAGCAATCTTCTTATTCCACCGGAAAACGCGTACTTCACGCCGGATGCCCTGGATCGATGGGCTACAGATACAAATGGATACCCTCTTTCGGCGGAAGCAAAAGAAGAGATCGGGTTTCTGGACGCTACAGAGAATGGCTGCCTCACGTACGTTCAGCATTTCAACTTTGCAAAAGCTTTTGTCTTACACTTCTCTTTCGTTCGTTGTTGAAGCTTCAAGGGCTTCTTGCAAATTTACCAATTGCAAACCGAGAATGACGAAGAAGAGACTTGGCGAGATCTGGTAAGATATTGTATTCTTTGCTCGCAGCAGTGCAGCCTTGAAAGTTTTAATTACTTTTTTGTTTAGTTCACGCACGGATTTGATCGTAAATTATCGTTGGTGACGACGAGGCGAGAGGACATGGAGGACATGGAAATAGACCCATTGTACGTGATCCTCGAGTCTATACGACCAATCCGGATGTTGATGTGCCCTTAGACACAACGAACGAGGTAGTAGGGAGGCCACGCCAACTCTGCCTTGACACCTATGACCTTGAACGAGCGCATACGAAATCATCTTCACCCATATTCCATCCAAAAAATCGATGTATACCACCCATTCTCAATTCAGTCTTGATCATCCCGCTATCAAATGTGCTTGTACCCTCACGCCTTCCGATACCATTGATGTTGGCGCGCTTGTTCTTTTCTTTCTATCTTGCTTTCTTTTCTCCGTTTCTTTTTATTTACGATATCCTAATGCCTTTTCACAAAATGTGGAATGTTTGTCAACCATTAGCTAGATCCCTTGTGCTTTCGTCATCCTTTAATCAACAACTTGCTCGCAAAGGTTGCACAGCATTACTCTCTTCTTTTGGTTTCGCCCATGTTTCATCAATGACTGATAATTCCCATACTTCAACTCCATCCCAATCCTCACTTTTCCAATCACCAAGCCCGGAGCGGCCCATCGCACGTCTGACGCGGGGTATTGGAACTCTCTTCCCTCCAAGTTCCCAATCGTTTCTGGCGATTTGGAAAAATGATGCTATTTGTTCGGGGTCGCGTGCTTCCAGGGCGAGGAGCACGGGCGGGAAAGGGTTCTTCGACTTCTTGCGACTCGGTTTCGAGGAAGATTGTCTGCCAGACGTGAGATGAAGGAGATGGTGGATTGTTCGGAGAAGTGGGGTCGTTAGAGAAGGGTTGTAAACGGTATCTGAAGATATGATCAAGTCGAACGGTGGTCTCAAATTCGTATTTCTATTGCAGCTACTGACATAGCCACAATTGGATGTAGGGGCGATGAAAGTACCGTCGTCCCAATTCCATTCCGAAGGACTTATAGTCCAGTCCAAAGCTCGAACTTGGACCGTGCCGGGCAAATTATGAAGACGAGCGTTATTTTGGATGTTGGGGAGTAAGACGGAAGAGATGATGCCAGGCAAGTCGGTAGCGAGCACATCATATCCAAGCGCCGCAAGGGCAAGGCTATATATAAGATGCTTTTCAGCCACGTATTACTGAGAGCTAGTAAGACCCTCACATACGCTGTAAGACCGATCCCACTCCCAAGTTCTATTGCGCGAGGTCTGCGGGGATTGTTTGAACCAGCTTTGACACCTTCATTGACCTTATCGCGCGCTTGGGCGACCGTACTTGAATGAGTCGAAGATGACGACTGTGCCAAATCAGAGCTTCCCTCCTTAGGGTGATTTCAAAAAAAGAGGATAGAGTAAGGATATGAGCGCCGACAAAGCAGTACAAGGCGTTGCCAACCGGGATCACTAGTAGTAGCGCCGAAGGGAGAGGAGGGAAGACGTTGGCAAGGTAGGCGGTGAGTACTTGACCGCCGAGCCATAGGGCTGATCCATTGGATGCCCCGTCGTTTGACTGTGAAAGCTGAAATATGTGGTTTTTGAAAGGATATTGAAGAAGAGGCAAATGTTTTGTGTCTTGAGCGGGAAGGATTGATAATTTATGAGGATTATTTGAGTCTGTTGTTGACTTCTTCATTGGGTCGATGATGAGCGGGTCTGTGTGAGCGCGTGTTTGCCCACCTCTAGCTTCTCCTCTTCCTTGTCCTCCTACCTCCATCTCCGTCCCCGCCGTCCATCCTCTTCTCCGTCATACTCTTTCGACACGCCCAGGGCCACCAAGGCGTCGTCGAGACTTTCGGCCAACGATGAAGGCCCTCTTGCAACGATTTAAAAATTCTGGGAAAACCGACAAATTACTATCTAACTCGCCCTCAGACCCGAACATATCCTCACGGGAAAAGGAGAAACTTGACCTTCCGCCTCTTCGTCAATGGCCTCCGCATCCTAACCAGGATACTTCTCCGAAATCATTTAATTCAGCGAAACCATTGCCGCCGATAGACCGCGACCCCGTCTCGCTTTCCCATTCCAACTCGCAGACCAGCACCGAATCCCGCTCTTCCACAGCTCGCGCCCCTCAATCTTCGTCCACCGCTCTCGGGAGGACCACCCACTCGTACGACGGCAGAGAAGACTCCGACACCCACGCCGTTAAACGCGCGGAGCTGCCACGCCACGACTCAATCGACGGCGCCTCTATCACTCCCTCGTCGCGTGCTAATCGCAAGACCGCGGACAACGCTGCATCTGACGCTGCCGCACAGAAAAAAGTCGCTTTCTTATCGCCCTCGACGACCCCAGAACCTCTCACGCGTGTGCTCAGTGCAGACTCGGCCCGGTCGTACTCGCGTTCGCGAGATGCCGGTGATGCGGCCGTGGAGGATATGGACGAAAGTTTTGTGGGGGGAGGTACAAGTGCGGGTCGCAACGCCGCTAGTAGTCATCCGGCTGGCGCTGGGAACGATGTGAGTGGGACGCAGAAGCCGGCAAAGACGTCGGTCTCTCGATTTCAGGCGGCCCATGGGTCAGAGATGCGTAGTGGGGGTGGGAGTGCATCCTCTTCCCGGGTTAACGTGTCCAAGGGGATGAATGGGAGTTCAATCAAAGGAGGTCGAACGCCTATATCTCCCAATTCTCAGAAGACATTTGGGGACAATGCAAGTATGAATGCCTCTATGCGCTCGAATACTCCTTATTCCCAAGCAAGTGCTGCGTCGAGCCGGATACTAGCGACAGCTTCTTGGAGTGAAGCTGCAGAGGATGATTTGGTATCAAACATCGGACCTAGGGAACGTACTCGTCAGGAGGTACTCTGGGAAATTGTTGCCAGTGAGGACCGGTACGTCGGCGTCTCGATGCTGTGTATGTTTGGCATTCAGGCTCACTATTCTACAGATACGTCAACGAATTGATGAAGCTTAAGGAAACCTTCATTGATCCCCTTCTACATCCTTACGCTGCGCCGCCAGCCTGCTCACCAACGCCTCTTGATGGCGATGAGTACTATGCACGTGTTGAATCGCCTCGCGAGTCTATCGATCACCTCCCCATTGCCTCGCGTTTCCTCTCACCAACTCCGGGCCTGAGACCCGAAACACCTGCTACTGGCAAGAGTAGTGCGCCGCACGCTGACGGCGAGTTATATGACAACACAGACGAGGATGATGCGAATGAACGCGCATCAAAGGGTACTCGGGGGAGTCCAAGCGTCAAACGACTTCAAGGGGGTTCGGCCGTTGCGGCTGCTATCGCGAAGCTGAATCACCCGCGGTCACCGTATAATAGTACGACAGACAAACGCGGAAAGGGGGGGAAAGCACCGTTACCATTCCCATCTCGTTCACATCAGTCTTTGCCGCCACCGCCTCGTGCCGCCCCGCAGGGTTCAAGCGCATCACTTGGGCGTACTTCTATATATGGTGCTATTCCTGAGCGAGAGGTATCGTATGCGACCGAGCAATCTGACAAATCTTCGGCATCTCGTGTACTCAAGAAATTGCGTCGGACAACCCCGCAACCGGAGCATCTAATTGGAGAAGGTGTCCCTCCGAACCAGCTCCCCGAGGACTTGCGGAAGTGCCTAGAAGTACTCGAGCGTGGTGTTTACGAAGGACATATTGCGCTCAGTGATGGTTTGAGAAAAAGATATGAAGAGCAATATCCTCTCGTGCGAAGTTTGGCTGATGTCTTCGTTTCCAACGTGAGTGTCTTGTTATGTGTGAATATATCTCAGAGCTAAATTAGCCCATATGGTCCAGTCACACATTCTGCGAGAATATGCAACATATGTGCTACACTTGGAACGGGCACTTGGACAAGTTGACAATGCACTAGCAACGGCGAGCGATAAGAAGCCAAAGAACCAGGATATGGCGATGTGGGTCAAAATCTGCAATCGACTAAAACGTCTGGAACAGGATGCAATCGAGAAAGGCGAAACGGGCCTTGCAATTTCCCTTTCGAAACCTTTCCAAAGACTTCTGAAGTACCCTCTCCTCTTCCAAAATTTGCTCTATCATACAGACCCAAGCACGTTCGAATATGAGAGCACTCTCCAGATGGTCGCCGAAGTAGAGCAGATCGTCCGCAGCATCGAAGACGAAAAGATCCAGAAGGAAGAGCGGGACCGTACTCGAGATGCTTTCGCCAGGATTGATGGACTGGAGAAGAACAAGCAGCTGGCTCTGCCGAAGCCATCGCGCCTACTCGTAGAAGAACGACCTCTCGTCCCACCACCATCGTTGACTCAGTCTCAACCAATGCGTCCACCGCCGGTGTCTGGCGTAACAGCAACATCAAAGAACGTCAAGGGCAAGTCATCATTCCGTCGTCTGAGTGACGTACTTCAGCAAAGCGGCCAAAACCTTGGCGGGAAGAAGGATCTGTGGCTAGTCGTATTCAATGATGTCGTGCTTCGGTGTCAGCGGACGGGGTACACTTCGCTTCCTCTTGCTACCTCTACGAATTCGAGGACAAACTCGTTACCTGATTTGCAAGCAAAGGCCAAGTATGCAACAACTGGTCGGAAATCGGCACATACGAAACCTCGCAATCTCTACAAGTTTATACAGGTCCGAGAATATATGGTTATCATAACTCATGCTTTTACTCATTTGAAAATTCTAAAGATTGAAACTTGGGCTATTGCGGGTGATCCCAAGACTGGCGTTGTCTCCATGGATGAGTAGGTGCTTTCCGAATTTCCACCCAGATGGCCTCTAACCGCCTTAAATTAGTGTTGCTCGAACCCGAACGACTATCCATTCGCAGACTGCAACAGGGAGATCGTCGCTTATACCTCCTGAGGAAGAAAATGACGATGATGGCAACGAGTCTTCCGATTCTGACAAGAAGAGCAAAATGAGCTTCTCATATTGGGGTGCAGACAAGGTCACGATTCACAAACCTCCACCAAGGACTCAACGGTCCCCCGCTTCACCGAGGAGGGGTGCGTTGACTCCTCTTGGTTACGGCCGGGAATCGTCCGCCAACGCGAAGTTCGGGACTCGGCTCGTCAACAGCCCGGAACCACATCAAAATCAAAGGGATTATCACCCGCACGTCCGTGCTCCGAGTCGACGCACACAAGCAACACCTATTTCACGCCGCCCAGGGCCCTCGGAAGATGGTCACGCAAGCGTCAGGTCAAAGGACACCACAGGTGGAAATAAACCTGCATGGGACAATAGCATCGGATCCCGTGGGCCGGGGGCAACGACTCCGACATCGACACGTACGAGGGCGCGGAACGTTTCGCAGACCAGCGGACGACAAACACCGGCAAATAATCAGAACGGTGCAATGGTCAATAAACTGCTCGCAAGCCCAGCGCCGAGCGAGGACTCAGGTGTGGGCTTGTACCGCCAGTTCATGGCGCAGGATTCGCAGCTTAGCGTCTAAATTATTTGTATACGGGAAAACATTATATTCGTACTAATCAATTTCCCCCTTTTCCCGTGCTTTGTCGTTTGCATGTATCCTTCTCGTTCTTGCCTTTTTCTATTTCTGAGATCTTCCACGGATTTCCTCTTTTTGTTTTCTCTCGTCTACGTCTTTGCGAATCCATGCTTACCTTTTCTTCTTCTGTACGATGTTGTGAACATTGATTGCTTCATCAGAGCATTACAGCTCCTTACATCGCGACCCTCCTCCCGTTGCTGATTGATATCCCATTCTTGAGCTTCAGATACCTGCCACGTTCCTTTCTTGCTTACGATCAATCGCAATTGCACACGACGCTCCTTTTACGCTTCCTTTTCCTTGTTTCATGCGATTCATTGCATCGAATCCCTTATATCTTGCGTCCGCGCGATATACTCCCATTCCTTACTAGTAAGCTATTGACTTTTCCTTCGCGTTTTTTTTTTCAATTTCGTATCTCTTTTCCCCAGCCCATCCCCTTTGTCTCGGTTTCTTCAATTCGCATTTAGTCAAATTCACGACTTGCCAACACTCCTTCAAGGTTATCTCTTTCCCCCTCTCAGAATGCATCTCGTTCAGCTCTCTTTATTCCTTTCAGTCTCTGTCGATCGATACCTTAGTCTCACCTTCAGCTCGCTCTCCCCGCTAAAATTTCTCTCTCGCACGCAACGCACATTACTCTTCGTACAATTTTGGGATAGAGATTCTAAGCTTAATGTGTAATACAGAAGTTCGACATAAATCTATAAAATCTGGGCATCACGGTGGCCCCTTTTTCCTTGAGATGCGACACAGTATGCTTCCGATGGCCAGCCTCGTGTCTACCACGAGGCTTACATGTCGGTCGCACACAGTCGCACACCCAAGTGCACAGCGGATGCGCAGTTCTTCGTTCTTTGCTACGTCACCATAAAACTACACCGGTCTCATCTTGTGAGTGCAAACGCGAACGTAGAGACCCAAGTCTGAGCATCCATGCACACACGCTTCAGCCACATTCAGTCGGTCTTGAGGACATCAGTCACACCATCTGACTGCAAGTTGTACGCCGCGTTGTGAATGCTGACGCTCCGTCCACTCGGATCTGACGAACATCCCCAGTCTCCGCGCGGAACCCAGCGGACAGCCGTCCGCGCCGCAGCATCCGTCGGGAACTGACCTGTTTGCCCACGGGAGAAGAGAAGGCGATGAAGATCAACGTGTGTGAGTATCGAGGACCATAAGGCGGATAGAGGAAGTGAGGAGAAGAGGGAAAGAAATAGCACGTACTCTCAAAGATCTCGCGGATGAAGTAGGCCTCTTTTGTGTCGGGCGTATCGACGGACCAACGTTCGGAGGCTTTAGCAAAGTCGGCATCTGAGATAGCTGACTCCGCGTATTCCTTTATTCTATTAGGAATTTGTTTGAAAATGGGTCATTTACGTGTCGAGTTGCTGGTAGAGAATGGAAGGGCGCGAAGTTGGCTTGTGGGACTTACCCGTCGATCCAAGAATATCCTACACCATCAGAAAATTGTTCTTTTTGTCTCCAGAGAATGGATCGAGGAAGGTATGCCTGATGAGATCCTATTGAGATTTTGAAAGATAATCATAGTGTACTTCGAACTCACCTTGCCGTCGGGTGAACAATCGAAAGCTTTACGGAGGATGTACTGAAAGCAGAGTTCAGCGACGACGCTAGTAATTGTGCACTTGTATTAGTTTGACTAACTTTCTCCATCTTAGGACAGCCGTCTTCGTCGAATTTCTGGTGGGTGCCCTTGCTGAACATTTTTGCTTCTGGGTCAATGCTCATGGCTACATCCAAGAAAGATTTATCCAGGAAAGGCACTCGAGCCTCAAGACCCCATGCCATGGTCGACCTGTAACGTTGTTTAATGGCCGTCGGTAACTTGACTTTATCGACTCACTTATTAGCTCGCAAACAATCAGAAGTATGTAGGTTCTTGACTCGCTTCACGCACTCCTGGTGGAAAGCTTCCTTGTCCGGCGCAGCATGGAAATACAAATACCCGCCGAAGATCTCATCGCTTCCCTCACCGCTGAGCACCATCTTGACACCCATGGCCTTTATCTTGCGGCTCAATAGATACATGGGCGTGCTAGCTCGCACAGTCGTGACATCGTATGTCTCGAGGTGGTAGATGACATCCGGGATGGCGTCAATACCTTCTTGAACAGTGAACACATATTCGTGATGGACAGTTCCGAGGTAGTGGGCCGTTTTCCGCGCAGCAAGCAAATCCGGAGAGTTTTCAAGACCGATGGAGAATGAGTGTAGTTGAGGCCACGAAGCGAGAGTCACTGGGGCGTGTTATTTATATACGGAAGAGTCTAGGTGAGGACGGGATGTCAGACTTACCAGCCTCATCAACCTCCCCTACAGGTGTAGTTGGCCCACTGCGAGCTTCGGAAAGCTTTCGTTTTCTGAGCTCATACTGGGCCTGAGCAACCTTCTCCGTTTCACGGGCAGCGATGGATGCGATAAGACTGCTGTCTAAGCCTCCGCTCAACAGAACTCCATAAGGAACTTCGCTCATGAGACGCTTCCGAACGGCAGCTTCAAGCGACTCCCGTAAAAGTTTGAGATCAACCTTTGTGGATGGTATGGTGCCAACATCGCTATCCCACCAAGAAGGGTTATAATAGCGTTCTGTCTTTCCCGTATGGCTATCGAAGACATGTCCAGGAGGAAACGAAATAATGTTATCGCATTCGTTGACGAGAGCTTTGAGTTCTGACGCAAAGAACGTGGCACCCCGCCTCTTCGAGTCCCATCCTTGGTAAAGAGTTGTTATGCCAATAGGATCTCGAGCAGCGATGATTCGCGTGGGAGTTACAGCTTCGTCCAGAAGTACGAATGAGAACATGCCGTCAAGCATATCACAGAGGGCCTTGTCATGCCTCTTATACTGACGTACATAAGTGCTCAATATATGCGTACGCAGATAGTCTCTACGGGACTCACCAATTCAAGTATGACTTCACAATCGGAGTGGGTCTTGAATTTGACATTCGGGCCCAAACTCTTTCTCATTGCAATGTGGTTGTAAATTTCACCGTTGACTGCTAAAATTTGTTGACAATCCTCGCTCAACAGGGGCTGAGCACCAGTATCTATATTGATCATCTTTCAACACCAAAAATTCGACAAATATTTAAAGTCCCCACCAACTCCAACAATCGCTAGACGCTCGTGTGCCAGGACAGCTTGTTTCCCCACATAGCAGCCAGACCAATCTGGCCCTCTGTGACGCAGCTTTTTGGACATCGCAAGGATTTTTGTCCTCGATGATGAAGGATTGTCCAGTCCATGCACCGCACAGATACCACACATTTTTTATGCGAAAGAGGAAGAGGCAAAGAGAAAGTGAGCTGGAGAGTTGGGTTGGCAAGGAATATTTACAGAGTGAGTCAAGTCCAGCAGAGCAGATCTCGCGATCTATTTCGGGTAATCCCGACGATATTGCGCCGAGATTTCTTGCATTTCGCCTACCACCCCACACACATGAAATGCCGCCCATTCGTGAGCGACATCAAGAACACTAGACGCCAGGGGCAAGTATGCCCATGAACATGAACGGGTAATAGACAGCGAGAAAGATAGGCAATTCGCAATGCCTCGCTTATCTAACGCTCGCGCTCTGTCACAAAAGTACGCGACACGATACGTGACGTGACGCGACTCTTTCCTCGCCAAACATCTTTACTTCATTATCCACCATGTCCCTCGGCTCTACACCTCGAAAGCACGCTCAGAAAGGTGTAGTTGAGAAGCACGATCTATCCGACTATCCGCATCGATTGAACTTGTGAGAAAGACGTGAAAATTCAGCTGCCAGTGCTCAATGATGTTTGCAGCTACGACAAACCACCTCTATTCGACATCACTCTGGAAGAATTCGAACTCTATGCTATCGACAGATTACGAATACTATCCGAAATTGAATCCTCCTTCGTCCGCAATAGAAGCTTTGACGAGGTGAAGAGCATCGTGAAGGCACAATCGGACAAGTATCTGCAACTCAACTCCACTAGTGCTAAGCGCGAACCGCTCCCACTTCAACGGAAGAAAGATCACATAAGCCATTTCGTACTTAGACTCGCTTTCTGCAGATCGTGCGTCTCTATTTTTCTCCCTCCTTCTTCCGCATTGATCTCGTTCCAGGGAGGAGCTACGAAGACGATTTGCTAAAGTAGAAGGCACGCTATTTCGCATTCGCTATGAAACGGATGATACGTCCGAGAGAAAACTTTTTCTGGAGTCAAGAAATTTTGGATGGACTACAGTGAGTTCTGATCTAGTTTGAATGATTATTTCACTTACAAACACTATGTAGCTGGACAATGATGAAGTGAATGACAAGACATTGATGAGCGATCTTAAATCTATCACGCCTGATGAATTCTCTTGGTATAAAGTGAGTTGAGGCTGCAAATTAAAATTGAGCCTCTGTAAACACCCTCATTTCAAGGTTCGGTGGACCCGCGTTCCTGACTTAATAGAGAAGCGGAAAGTGTATCTTCGAGGGGGCTGGGCTTATGTACCGTCAAAGGAGCAGTCGAGCATAATTTTTCAAGAGTTTCAAACACAGTTAGAGCAAGCTCTCGAGGTACATTTCTGAATCTACTACGACATCACTCAGGTAATAATTGTCCTCCTAGGAATCTGCTCGGGCTTTACCACGACTTGACGAGGACACGCGCCTTATGCCTATATTTGAGCATTTGGCTCAAGGTTTCTTATCTGGAATGAGCGTCGCCTCCGAGTATTCGTCCGCGCAAGATCTTGATGGAGAAGAAGTTCGAGCAGATATGATAGACGAGCTAGCAGACAAGCATTGGCCAATGTGCATGCGGCATCTTCACGAATGCTTGAGACGAGACCGACACCTCAAGCACTACGGTCGTTTGCAGTACGGCTTGTTCCTTAAAGTAGGCAGATCCACACATGTAATGAATAATCCATGCTGATGAACTTTGTCAGGTCGTCGGGCTGTCCATTGATGAGGCCATCGTCTTCTGGCGTAAAGCTTTCGGTGGGAGGATCACGGACGACAAATTCAATAAAGAGTATAGATACAACATCCGGCACTCGTACGGCTTGGAGGGGAAAAGGACTAACTATCCCGCGCTAAGGTGCCCGTTCCGCTGAATGACTGATCACCACGTGCTGAATCTTCTGTATAGCTGCCAGCGAATCATCACTCAAAATCAGCCTGGCCCTCAAGACTGTCATGGCTGCCCCTATCGCCATTTCGGCGCAGAACGACTCCAGACGGCATTGCTTGCATCGTACAGTAAAAATGGACTTGGTGCCGGTGAT
This sequence comes from Hymenochaete sp. R1, assembly GCA_019400425.1. NCBI lineage: Eukaryota > Fungi > Basidiomycota > Agaricomycetes > Hymenochaetales > Hymenochaetaceae > Hymenochaete > Hymenochaete sp. R1. Next base: position 250,838 of record JAFREE010000004.1, read on the forward strand.
CTGCCAGAAATCATGAACCTCGTCAAGCAAGAGCATTTCCATGTTGCATGTACGAAGGTGTTCGAAGTTACACACAGCCTTCAACGTGGCCAAGGACTAGATGGAGAAAGCATAAGTCATCCAAACCAATATGCAGCGAAGAGCCGGGAAATGGAGAAAGCGAAGTCAGGAGATGCTATGGAGCTGTGAATCTAGGCTTGCTCCCGCAATTATTTTGGAGCTTGAAAGGCTCGTGTTGTTTAAGTAGGTTTGAAATTCATTATTAAATTCGGGCAAGGTCATCAATTCATCGGGCTTGTAACAAGTCTGTAGCAAATTTGCAGTTGGAAACTGGACTCACAAGAACATTTTGAAGAAGCCTAACGGTGAACCGGGAGTGATTTCGATGGTCGTCGTGTCTTTCTGGTCTCTAGCTATCACGCTTGCTCCGTGTTGTTTCTACCGACTACCTCCCTCAACACCGATTCCGAGCTTTAAAACCACTTGGCTATATCTGAAAATGCCGGAGCATCACCGAGTGTGTATACCACGCCCTAAACTGTTTAGATAGTATTTATTCCTTTCAACATAGCATATTAAACAAAATCGACCGTAATGGACGATGTATTGATTACTGGTCAGTGTAATTTCTTTTCTTTGGAATTGTTGATGCTTTTTATCGGTAGCTTGTTGACTGATTCGCTAGTTCCGGTGATCCTTTCTACCGTCTCTCGGTTTACTTCAGACATGACGGCCTCGAATGTCGCATCGCAGTGCAGGGTATCATGTAAGCGGGTCACGATAGTTCTGAGGCGCACGTCTCGGTGCGAAGCGATGTCCACAGTGGTTTCTGGCCCGATTTGTCGCGTCTCCTCCATTGTGAGACTGCCTTCGCGCAGGACGAGACGCTCAATTTGCTGCGAAAACCAGTGTTTGACATCATATTGTCGCGCGAGCTGGATGAGCCGGGCAGGGGGAAGGTCAAGTGATTCTAGACGTGAAATAGCAGCGACTCGGACGGCTTGGAACTCCCAGAGGCTGGCCAGCCTCAAGGCATGCTCGAGGTCAACCTCGCCGATATCGTACCAAGGGAGGCCAAGGGGACTTTCAGATGACATGCTCAGTCCGTTGATCATATCAAGAATATGTTCGAAGTGACTTACGGGTGAAGCAATAGTTTCAAAAATCCGCAGAATTCTTCTTCTCTGGCGTCTTTGATTTCGATAGGACCGCGATAATAACCAACTTCGACATCGTTGATCATTTCGTTGAGTTTGTAAAGGCCCATGAATTTTGTTGATTGTTCAAAGCCTTCTCGTGTCACCCGGAAAAGAGCATCTCTGACCTAACGCCCCAAAATCAACTTCACTATCATTCAACACAATAAAGGTGCGTTATGTATACCTTGAATTCAACCAAGGGGGAGAAATAGAACTGTGGATAAATACGATTGGTTGAGACGTAGGGTTGCGCATCAACATTGCTACAGTCAGTTGTACGCATTTTGTTGTTGAAGAGTTCGGGGGAAGGTACGCACAGGAATATTCAATTGTCGGTGCCCTTGGGCCCATGAAAGGCCTCGCATTATACTCGCGCGTTGCCTCGAAGCCGGAGCATGGGGGCGTGAAAGTTGAGGATGAGAGACAGCACGCGTACCAGGCGCACCATCAGGTTCGGACTTACAATTTCAGTGCATCCGGCACTGGTATATTCACTCTTTGCTTCAATTCAGGACATGCATAAAGAGCAGTTTTAAGAAGAATTCTACAAGCCCATATCTCATGGCATTTGGGTTCCGTTTGCTGTCTGTATTTGCCGAGGACTTCAGACCGGACGTAGGCCAATCTCATCTCCTTTCTTGTTCACTACTTGCTTACCTTGACGAGAAAGTAACATATCTGTAAAAAAGGAAAATGCAAACACATAGTTTACCGGCCTGCGGCTACACAGCCTAGATACATTCATAAACAAAACGACAACTTCAAAAAAAACTGAAAACGCCAACGAAGGAACCTACATTCCAGATTCCACATCCAAGGCAGACTTTGGATGGCTCGCTCAGCTGTTACCTGGAGCTAACTACTGCCTGATACGCAGCCTTCCTCTGCCTAAGCTTATCCCGAGCATCATCCAACAATGCGTTTGCTTTATCTATGCTTTTCTTTTTGGAACACGACGCAAGTCTCGCTTCGGCACTCCTCACCGCCGCTTCCGCGTTGCGAATACTAGCTAAGTGTTGCGACAGGATGGTTGTGGATACAGGAGGTTTGGGCGGTGTTGCTGGGACTGGGGCTGGCGTAGAAGTTGATGCTGGGCCTGGAGCAGGAGCTGCGGCTGGAACCAGGCTAGGAGCCAAGTGAGGTGTCGTTATCACCTGCGGCACTGGAGTTCGATCAATGCGCGGCTCAGGATTTGAGAGTGGGAGCCTGGAGTCTGCGTTCGTCTCGGGCGCCGCATCAGGTATCAGTGCTGGCGCAGGAGTCGATTCCAGTACTTCTGCCGCCACAGAAATCGATGCAATAGGTAGATCAGCGTCCTCAGAGTCGTCATTACCAACAGGTATGTGAAACACAATGGGCTCTTGAACCATTGGCTTGTTCGACCCACTTGGCTCTACGTCGACTGTTGAGCTCGAGGAACCAACATCCGTCCAATCTCTGGCGTCGTTAATGTCTAGTCTATCGGTATCGGACGACTCAAGCTCTTGATCGGAGCTTGAACTTGTGTTTAAGATGTCAATCGAAACGGATTGGCTGTGGTATCTCTCTTGGCGTTGAGATATTATCTCGTCGAGCTTCTCCTCCAGTTGTGATACCACGACATTTCGATCCTCAGAGTTCATCAACTCAACAGTAAGGTTGAAGCGCAAATCACGATATGAAGCCACTTCCACCAACAACTCCGAGCCGATGACCCTCGCGTCCTCCATGCTGAGGCTTTCAGGGCGTAGGGCGAGGCGCCTCACTGCGGGAGCAATCCATTGCTCCACGCCATACTGCTGAGCTAGACCGATCATCCTGACCGGGCTTAAACACAGCGCCTCAAGTCGAGAAATAGCGGCACGCCGTACAGCATCGAAGCCCCAAGCAGCGGACAGCTTCAATACATGTTCGAGATCGATTTCCGAGAGCGAATGCTCGCTAACTCCGAAAGCGCTATGCATGGCGAATAATGTGAATTACATGGCTCATTGAGGCATAGGGATAAGTAAAAACTCACGGACGAATCAAGACTTTGAGAAAAGCCGTGAACTCGGCTGCCTTCGTATCTCCAAGTTCGATATAAGTATTATATAAATTATCGTCGTCGGAGCGCCAGTTGATCCCGTAGCGGTTCAGGAAATTACTCGATTGCTTGAAATTTTCCTGAGGGACTCGAAAGACAGTGTTCTCTACCTGTAACGAATGAGAAAAAATGACCATGAATTCAGGGATATTACTCGCCTTGAATTCGACTAGGGGAGCAAAATAAAACAATTCGCTCTTAGACATGGACATATCCGTCAAAGATCTGAAAGTATACATAAGAGGAAGAAGAGTACTGGGACTTTTTGAAGAGCGTATCGTGTACTCTTTCAGTGAGTCCAGCCTTTATGCATGCAGCCTATGCCAGCCAGCTAGCCTCGCTTCCTGTGCGCGTAAGCCAAGCTTCAAAATGCACCTTTGTTGCAGGACTCCACGCCTTACTACCTCGTGAAGTACAGGTCCACGGAAGAGTTGATTTTCATAGGTCCCATGGGAACGGAAGAAAGGGGAAATAAAATATAAGCCTTTCAATGGTGCGGGCGAGCTCAGGAACCGAGATAAGTTTCTGGAGGCAGGTAGATTAATTTTTTTTGTTAGCAAGCACATAACAAGTCCTTCAGAAGTTGTATAAGAGAATGCATGAACAACAGAAAATAAAACACGCACTCTTAATATTGAGCCCCATTTGCTCTTCGTACAAATCAAGTCTTGAACCTCGAGACCAGGGTGCGCAAACTATACATGAGGCAGAAGTCTGGTTTCCGTCGTCGGAAAGCCGCCCATGATTCGAAGATTACATTTGACCTCGCTTGAAGTGCTGCGCGGGATATTGAGGAGACATCATCATTGATAGAAGGGAAAGGCAAAACATAAGAAGTATGCTAATTTCTCCCTACGAGAGAGACCTGGGAAGGCCGATTCTCAATCTCGATGCTATTTCGATAAGCCATATCAAGGTCGAGATGAAGAAACTGACATTAATATTCAAAACCAGACTTCAACTACTCTTCCGTCGAAACGCTAATCATCAAAAGAGTCGGTTCCGCAAACCTCCTTGCATTGAGCCCGGAAGACTTTGCACAATTTATAATCCTCCTTACTACGCTGGAGCTTGAGCTTCGCGGCTTTTATCGCCTTTCTCGCCTTCTTTGCCTCTGCCTTGCCCTTCTTTTCCTTGGTTGGATTATCTGTGTGCAGTTTCAGAATTGCTTCGCCGGACATGATTTCCTCTTCCGCGACTTTGATAGCATCATAATGCTTAAAAAGAATCTCTTCCATGACTTGTGAGCTCAGCGTAAACATCGGCGCTTGTTTCTGGACTACAAAAGTTCCTGAGGTCCTTATTGCATCATCTTTCGAAGCTGTTCCAGCAATTGCAGGGTGATCTGGAAAAGAAGCTGGCCCCGGCTGTGATCGCGGAGGTAAGTCATTCTCCTTCGGGATGTCGTCGGAGGCACCTCGTAAACACATCATGCACCCACACGTACTCTCCTCATGCGCGTTGTCACATGAAAATGGAACTGGCCTCGAGTCAGTAATGGCTTGATCAACGCGTGGATCTTCCTGCCTCATGGGAGCGTGCTCCGGTGCTCCCATGCCTTCCGCACTTCTAAAGGCGCTGTCTCCAATATGGACGGTGATAGACGAGGTTTCTATCGAATCATCCTTCTGAACATGGCTTGCAGACGTCTGTCCTTCATCTCCATCTCCGTCCTCGACTCTATGATCGCTACGGTTGATGTTGAAGTCGGACAGAGAAGTCTTCGATATCATCGAGAGAGCGCCGACATCCACTGGGCCCACTGGATCGTAAGAAGTGGGATCACGCTGAGAAATGATCTCGGAGAGGTTCCCTTCCACTTGTGATGCAATACCTTCCCAGTCAGAGGCCTTAATCAACGAAGAAATAATCGTGTATCGCTTGTCACGGTACGATGAGATTTCCACTGCCGTTTTCCATCCAATGAGATACGCTTCTTCCTGGGATAGGCTTTCGGGTCGCAAGCAAAGGTTCTTCATGCCTGGAATGATCCACTTCTCTACTTTGTAGCGCTGCGCAAGCTGGATCATCCTGGCCGGTGCCAGGGACAGTGCCTCAAGTCGCTGTATGGCTCTCTGACGGACAGAATCAAAGCTCCAGTCTGTGGAAAACTCGAGAGCCGATTCGAGTTCGTTCTCGGACACGGCATAATCATTGGAACCGTGCAGGCTTAAAAAGCAATTCGTTATCGTCTAAGGTATTTGTTCTATTATAAAATCGCTCACGGTTGAATAAGCAGCTTCAGAAAAGAGGAAAATACATCTGCTCTTGTGTTTTGCAATCGGACTCGCTCGTCTCTCTGACGCTCTTCAACAAGCGCCTGAGATATCCCGAAATGCTCGACGAATGCCTGTGACTGAGCAAAAATTTCTCGAGGCACTCGGAACAAAGTGTCTTCAGCCTATAATTTTGATTAGCGACTTTCTCACTTAAGTCGATGCATGAATGGACAAGCACCCTGCATGTACATACCTGAAACTCTATAGGAGGAGCGAAATAAAATAGCTCGTGTTTGGACAAGGGAGGTCTCTCAACAGACCCGACAGATACATGCATAGTAAAGCTTCCAGCGTACTCTGTGATTGAGAGACAGAAACAAAGGCCAGATCCCCTCTGTGATCCACCCGTCTCCTTTATATAGCTCGATATAGTTCAAATCGAGTGTCCTGTGATACACAGCTTGAGCCACGCCTGAGAGGGCTGTCCGTCATCGCTTCCGATAGACGCTCGACGGGCGCTGTATGCCAATGCATTGTCTGTCTGTATACCGAAAACGTATGCAGCACTGATGATGACCATGATAAAGAACTGAGCTCTGGTTTGACGTTTTTTTGTTCGAGTTACTTCAGTTACTTCGGCACGTGCGACCGCAAACCGTTTTCCTTTCATGGGCAGAGTGGGCCAGTGCCACGTTCCGTAACCTCTTTCTTCTTTGTCCTCTATTATCTTTTGGTCAACTGGCCTCACGACATTTTCAACATCGCAATAGGGTTGCCTCAGACACCGTTGTGCTGTTTTCAAAGGCTCGGCTACCTTCGATACATTTGTTAGGAACTTCGGCATATGCTTTCCAGTGCCAGTGCAACTTACAAGGTAGCCGGCGTCTATTCGCGGCTGTTCATGTCGTGATCACCTTGTTTGTCTGTTCACATCCCAAATTGCCCTGTCTCCCTGGGATATATAAGTACGAGGGACGACACAGGATATCTTCGTCTTTGTAATCGCACGTCTTCGAGCTGTCTGCAGCAGCAGTCCCTCTACATCTATTCCGAATCCATCGCCGAGTGTCTGGTGATGTTGAAGGACAAGCTATTCTGTTTTTCTCCTCGCATCGAATTCAAGGTGAGAAATCAAATACTCTCAGTGAAACACGAAGATGATTCTTACGAATATCTCTACCGATTCTTTTGCCGTTCATTTATTTTTATTAGGTGGGAGACTCCCTTTTTCGAGTACCTCGCGAACCATTTGAGTCATCCTCGAAGTTTTCGGATTGCTTTGGAGTCACATACGTACTAGGAGAGTCAGACTGCGAGGATAAACGTGTTGTCCTCACAGACATCGCAGAGAACGATTTCCATTCCTTCTTGAAGGTGCTTTTCGCAAAGTGTGTCGTTCGCCAATCCAATACTTCTCGATGGTTTGATTTATAATAAATTTCTCCGTGATCCTCGTCAAAGATCATTTGGTATTGGCGCGGACAGCCATGAGATCTCGGAACTTGACTACGAAAGGGCTTTGAAATTCTCAACCAAGTGGGGTTTCTTAGTTGTTCGATGGACTGCTATCGAGCAACTGGAGAAGATGAATCTGCATCAGGCGCGCAAGATTCAGCTCGTACGTCGGTATGATATCAAGGACTGGATCGCTCCAATTATCGCCAGTCTAAACGTGGACCATCGTGATGCGTGTCTTGGTCTGGTATTTGATACCATGCGCTCAGCGGAGAAGGACCGGATTCTCCCGCGCTTGCAGAAGTGTCTAATCGAGATGGGTAGGCGGCCTGAAAAGTTCACCGTTCCCGCGGATGCAAAAATGCTCGCGGATACAAGGTCTATGCATTTGACGGCTTCATTCGACCAATCCATCGGTGGTGGCCCAGTTGAGTTTGCAAAGCCCAGCGAAGACATGATTACATGGAAAGCCTTTGAAACTTGTGGCCCAGGGCATACGCCCTTAGACGGCGATGAGTCAGAGGTCTTCGACTACGCCTCCGGCACAGGATTGCGCCTTTCCATTCAAAACGAGGAGGGTTCGGATTACGAATCAATCGTGAACATGGGTTCCGGTGCCATGTCATCTAATCCGGCATTGATGATCCAGTCCAAACGCCTTCTGCAGCAGTGTGATTGACCACAATCCTCGAAAGCCGGTAAAGATCGGTCATCATAACGCTGAAATGGATATAGGGCGTATCAGATACTCAGTCGCCGTGAAGGGACATCGAACGCGGGCGAGAACGAGGCAAATTGAATATGCTGAGTGGACGACCCATCCAAAGTGTAAGAAGTATGTGCATGTTAGCAACTCAGAAGCTGAAGGATGGGGACAGTGCAAGGGAATTGCGTGGAGATTAGCTTGCTCCGAATGTATGTACCTATTGGAAAACCGTTATATTATGATTAAATGAACTGAGGCGATACATTTATGGTGTTGCAAGTGTTGTTGTCGAAAGGCGCCGGAACGCGTGGGAATTTGAACCATTTAAAGGCCATCGTCGAATATGGTATCGGTAAGCGCTTTCAATTCCCCCATGACCTCTCCACCAGTATAACGATAACTTACATACTTTTTTTCTCGTTTGAGAGGGCAAAAGCTACTCACGACTTCCGTTAAAAGCCGAAAGAGGAGTCTAACCGACTCGCGGATACTCAAGTCAAGCTTGTGACAACGAAAGACAAGTTTCCCCACGGAATCACGGCGACGGAACGAATTATACCACAGCACCAGATACTTCCCTTTGAACTTTTAACGCACGCCATGATGATGCCGGTGTTGACATCAAATTAAAGTCATCACGATCGTTGAACAAAGGCCACGTTCTCTACGACGAAGCTCGGCCAGACGGTCACACGACAAGAAGGATCATGAAACCTACTACTAACTTGAAATCACCTTTTAACATGACGGACAACAGCCGCCCGTTCCCGCTCAATCCGAGCCTGATAACTTGGCTTCATGTTATTTCAGCTGCCGTCGAGACCGTCATTTGGTCAAAGCGTGCTATTTTTTTAAAAAAAATCTACGCAATTAATGCGGACTTTAAGGCCTTCCTAATTACAACTGCTGGACGCTGATTGCAAGGACCATCTCCTTCACCCCCGCCCATTCGTTCGCTCTGGAATCTAGTTTCTTCCACTGGTAGGACCACCACCCTAAATACAGGGACAATGCGAGAGCTATGAACGGTCGTATGTTATTGTAAATTTTCCATCATCTCTGGTAAGCATAACTTCTCGATATGTCATGCGTTTGAGTGTAACAATATTTTATACAGGAACTTTAAGCGATCCAACCGTTCAGGCTCACACAAGTCGACGCATGAGCGAGTGCTTTCACTGCTATATATTTCAGAAGGATTAATGTGAATATATATTGCCATGCGAAACAAAGTTCTAAGACTCGATCGCTTCCTTCCCGGTTTCAGACTTCCGCGAAGAGTAATTGCGGTCAAGAGCCAATCCATTTGCAGTATGACGATTCCTCATGCAGGCAGAGGACTTATTGAGTCCATACCTCGACCTCTTCCATTCCCCTTCTGGTTCCCGTCCCACCGCCATACTCACATGCGACAAAACTTCCTCTAGCCTCTGGATCTTTTCCTCGAGATCCTATTTCGTTACTTGGTTGTTCTGCTCCACTTACGGTCCATGTTTTTCCCCCTCCGAGAACCTTCTCCCAGGCTCTATGGTGAGTGTGAGCGAAATCCTGATGATCCACTTTGCAATTTGATTTGCGCTCACGCCACACTCAGCATCTGGCATATCCGCCAGCTTTATATTCGGAAGGGGCTCGTCAGGGCTCGTAACAATTACGGCCAGGTCGCGGCAGTCATCGCGTAGCAAGTTCTCCGCGATCCTTGTTCAGGTATATCTCGCTCGCTCGAGAACAGTGGGAAGAGTCGGACTTTAGCGTCGAGGATGATTTCAAATGCCCCGTCGAACAACTTGAGAGTGAATCAGGTCCTCTGACGATGTTTCATAGTATCACTCTCTCCTCGGGATTTTGAAACCTCACCTTCTCTTAGGAGGCTGGCGCCCCCCACTCGAGTCGATCCCTGATGGCTTCTTTCTGTCCATCGAAGTCTGCGATGTCCTTTCAGGCTCTTTTCCGATCCAAAAGAAGAAGGATAATCAGAAATGTCTTCTTGGACTTTTTGTCGCTTAGGTGCGGGTCGTTTAGATGTGTTATTTTGTTACCGTTTCCCAGAGCTTGGCATGGAAAGACTGGGGACATGGTCAATGTCAATGAGCAATGATAATAAGCGGCCAAGCAGGAGCACTTACATCTTTGACTCTCTCTCTCTCTCTCTCTCTCTCAGAGCTACTGAGGATGGTTTTGATTAGAAGCTGGTCTAAGAGGCGTCGAGCGGAATGAAATCGTCTGCAACAGGGGCTCTGAGTACCACTTTGCAGCCCACATCTTCCTATACAGACACCTATGTGAGTATCAAAGTATACTTTTACGCTTAAATACTGTATATCGCCAATCGATTCTCTAGCCCGGAACAACGAATGCGCAAATCTAACATCTTGTTGCAAAGACTCAGGAAAAACGAATCTCTGCTCAATTTGATTATGATAAAGGTTACCTCATTGTTGGGTTCGAGACTTGCATCGTAGCTATCGTAGCATCACTTATGAATGCACAGAAATGACACGTGAGTTTGGGATGGACAAGTCCGCCTTGCTCAACTACTCATAAAAACCATAATTTGGTCATTCATAGCAAACCTATCGTACAATTACTACCAAAGCTGGTGTTACAAGAAGGATGACAATGTCAGCGTAAAAGCCGTCTCAGAAGTGTGGTTTCGAGAGACCCCCCTCCCTTCCCCTGAACCACAACTCGTGAATCTGTCACAAATTGAAACATTGGACTTTATAAGCCACACATGTTTGAAGTTCCTCGCCCCTGAGCCTCAAGTTCTCTTCTGCTTTCTCCAGCTCCCTCGACGCCTTTAACTTAGCACCTTTCTTCTTACATCTAGCCACGTTCGATTTCCAGTGCTTCACTGCGTTTTCGGCAGTTTTCAAGGCCATTTCACGACGAGCAAGTATATTGAAGTCCGAGTTCGCAAACAATGCCCGAGCCTCTAACGTCTCCAGCATCGACTTCGAGCCCTGATGAGATGGAGCTGAAGGTGGCGTTGTTGAGCTTTTGAGAACAGCGGGAGGCCTTCCTTCTGCTACAGGCTGATGTGGGACCCGTTCTTCAATACCAGTCAAGCATGTGTGCGGGACACCCCTTGAGGTTCGACGGAGGCATATGCTGCAGCGACACGAATCTGAATCATCCTCAGCATATACAGACGAAGGTGTGGCATGACCCGGATCCGCGACCGATTCGGACTCGGACTCTGGTTCGGACTTGGCTATGTCAGAAAGCGAGAGCTCCTTCTCGACGATGTCATATTCAGAAGCTTCGTATTCCTCGCCTTCCGGTACCTCTGGAATTTTGTCCTCAAGTCTTTCGCATATTGAATCTGGTGTAGATATGGGCCTTGAGGCCGTAGTAAACGCATTATCACTTGGACGGCTGTCTGACTCGTCCCGCTGAGAGATCATGTCAGATAGGCGAGCCTCGATTTGTAGGGAAGTGGCATTTCGCTCCTCGGATTGCTTGGATTCGAGCACTAGGTTGAAACGCGTATCGCGATAAGACGCGATTTCGGCGGACGATTTCGCTCCAACGAGCTCAACCTCCTCCACGGAAAGACTGTCATGGCGGAGGGAGAGTGAAGTGATTGCTGGGGGAATCCAGTGATTCACCGTGTAACGATGGGCAAGCTGAAGCATCCTTGCTGGCCTCAGAGCCAAGTTCTCTAGTTGTGAAATAGCGGTCCTGCGAACGGCATCAAATCCCCATGCAGAAGAAAACTTCAAAGCCATTTCGAGTTCCAGTTCGGATACTTCGTGATCTTCAACACCGACTGGCCTTTTGTGATCATAGAAAAGTGCAAAATAAGTTTCGTAGCCAGAAAGTGTTCAAGATATTACTTACGTTGGAAGCGCCAGTTTCAAGAAAGAACAAAACTCGTCAGTTGTGGTATCCGTCAGTACGACATTGTCGCTACTGTTGTCCGCGTCTCCCGATGCGCTCGAGAGATTAAAATGGTCCAGAAATGCCCGGGACGATATAAACGTTTCGCGGGGTATCCTAAACAAGGTACCGCCAACCTAGAAATAAATAAAGGAAAAAAGGGGGAATAATCGATAGATATTAAGAATGTTGCGTTTCGCATATATCCAATAGAGGCAATCGGGCTTACTTCAAAGTGAACGAGAGAGAAATAGAACAACTTGCTCTTTGGCATTGTGAATCGCTCAAGAGTTTGTGCCGGAATATGCATGAGGCGACGAACGCTCCGACACGCAATGGTGGGAAAGAAGAGAGAAGGGGCTACTCGGTGACAACAGTCCTTGACTTTATATATACCAAGGATCAGGCGATGACGAACGTAAACAATTGAAAAGGTATCTTGTTATCTACTTCGAATAGGCGCCTGGAGCCTCGTGGTTTGTATCTTGAGCCTAGACGATACTGGCAGGCGCGACAAGGGAGGAAGTTGCTATATTTTGCAGCAACAGAAGTACCATAAGCCACTGGATTGCAACAATAACAGAATGAGAATTTGAAATGTTTTTTTTTACCGTTATACTGCTGAGAATGCCTCTAGGAAAAGTGCCCGATGATCAGACGGTGGACTCGGCGTCTTGAGAAGTTCAAGCAATTTCTCACATTTTGCAAAAGACTTTCCACCATTCTCCTGAATCCTGCCGTCACTTCCAAATATTAATACTCGTCAAGGAAAGGCCATAGAATGGAAGACAACAGACGCGGTAAGAAAGAGAGCGACCGAGTCCATTCGCACTGGCACAGCAAGTGATGTCAATGTGGCTGTAAAAGAATGACGACTGTGCATGTGACTCTAAAAGCGTCGGCTCCGATTCGCGGATTCGAATGAGGCCAGACTCAGCCAGCCAGCAGCACGTTCTTCCTTTCCCTTTCACTTTCATCTCCAGCTCAAGACTTTGTAAATTTACTTGGGAAAAAATGTCTGGAAAGAAGGACCCGCAGAAAATCACGAAGGAGAACGCTCTCAAAGAGTATGCGGAGACAGAAGGCCATTTCAGCCTTGTTCGGTCAGTTGTGAACCCGTACTCCCTATGCCCTATTCTTCGATATTCATGTAATGCCTTTTTCTTCTTTAGAAACTTCCGACTTGCAGACCTCGTAACTATAATGAATGGAGTCTGTGGATCCTTCTCCATCTTTTCATCGGCCAGGTACCTTATTACAAGTGATATCGACTACCTCTATGCCGCTCTTGCCTACCCTCTCGCTGGCCTCATGTTTGACTTTTTCGACGGCAAAGTTGCTAGGTGGAGAAAGGAGAGTAGTATGATTGGCCAAGAACTGGATAGTTTGGCAGATCTGGTCAGTCCTTTTCAATCGAACATTGACTTACCCCACCCCATCCTTCGCTCCGTGCAATGATCTGACCTATAATTGTCTTAGATCTCATTTGGGGTTGCCCCTGCGGTGGTCGCATTTGTCGTCGGCCTACGGACATACCTTGACACTGTCGCGCTGACAGGCTTCATTTGCTGCGGTCTCGCCCGGCTCGCCCGGTTCAACGCCACAGTCGCCTCTGTGCCGAAAGACGGAACGGGCAAGGCGAAATATTTCGAAGGTTTACCAATCCCTTCGTCACTTGGGCTCGTCGCTGTCCTCAGCTATTGGACGTCAAAAGGGTGGATAGAAGGCAAGGAAGGCATCCCCGGAGGTGTCATTCATCTGTGGGGCTCGGAAGGAGGCAGCGGAGAGGTTCATATCGTCTCCTTTGTCTTTGCACTTTGGGCAGCGGCAATGGTCAGCAAGACATTGAGAATCCGGAAGATATGATTTTTTTTGAGGACACGAACTTTCCATGTCATTTCTACGATATCACGATAATGAGTTTGGTGAAGAGCCTTTGGAGACACGGACAACTCTTGCTTTATACTCTAATCCTGGTTTACCCAATTTTTGTGTTTGCGGCCGTTATGTTACAAATTTCTTTAACAGGCATTGTAACGCATACTTGCTAGTACACCTATCTCTACTTGCTGTGCAATTGCATTCTCGAAAATTGACAGTAAAGATTCGCTAATATACCGAAGTCAAGTACCAAGCATGGAGTGTGGAAAGATTTTAGACTCCGCTAATTATGAAATAATAACGCGTCGCGTCGCGCTTCAAGTTTGGTGCCAGGCTTGTACCTCGACTGCAACTTCTTGCGACTCCGTATTCGGTTTAAGGTATATCTGTTGAAATGGTATCGTCAAGAGTACACTCTGGAGATGTCCATCGCCTCTTCCTTCAAGGAGCAATGTCGCGCAGGGTCATGACCGAGCGCGTCACAAAGGCCTTGTGGAAAGCCTGCGTCGAAGCAATTGGAAGTGCGTACACGAAGCCTCTATCGAAAATTCCCGTGATTTAACTGGCCTTAAAGATGCAGACCCGACTAAGAGGTTGGACTTCACCGGAAGTCGAGAAGAATGGGATGCATTTGAAAGCAAAATCCAGTCGATGCTCGAGCCTCTAGATCTCGATTTCGCGCACGCCAAGGACGAAGAAACGGGTGCTATGATGTACGCTATTGTACGTTTCCCTGTGGACGTCCGGAAGCTCTGTAACTCATGGTTGAAACGGACAGGTGAACATGAAAAGCGACGAGCCGTCCCAACTCGCTTCCGACTACACCATTAGCGAAATCGCATTTTTCAAGGCACTTGTGGGTATCTCTTCTTTTCAGTACTTCCCCAAAGTGCAATATTAGACTCATTATCCAACACCAAGATCGAGCAAATCATGCTTTCCCCACGTCACGCTTTCTCTATCTCTTCATTGGCCGCTTTACGCGAAGTAAGCCACCTCAAGAAACCCGCCAGCATGACTAAGGCGCAGGGCGAGATCGTACTTTCCAGCTTCGTTGCTCGCGGCTGGCTCACCAAGAGCAAGCGCGCCCGGTACTCTCTTGGACCACGTACACTTCTTGAACTGAAAACGTACCTCGAGGAGACGTACGAGGACGAGATTTTGGAGTGTACAGTTTGCCAAGACGTGCGTGATTACTCCTATTTTTGTGTCGTCCTTTCAAAATCATTTTGTGTATGCGTGTGTATGTGGAACGAGGGCGACAGGGCGTTAACGTTTTGTTTATTTTATCTATCATCTATACAGCTCGTGACCAAAGGCGTCCGTTGCCCAACTCCGAACTGCAAAGCATATCTGCACAAATTCTGCCACGAACGCAACCGCCGTCGAGGAGAAGCTGGCCGCAAGTGTCCCGTCTGCCAAACGCTCTGGATTGAGGGCCAATTGGACCCATTACCTATCGGGGAGGGTGCCGTGGGCGACAACTTTGTTGAGCAGCGACGAAAGAGACGGAGCGCAGATGGGGATGATGATGGGGAAGAAGACGAGGAAGAAGAGGCGGAGGAGGAAGAGAGCCAGGGGCTGACACAGGCGCAAACACAGAGTACCCAGACTCAGAGTCAAAGTCAGACTCAGACTCAGAGTCGATCTCAGCCATCACGCTCGTATAGGACCCAGAGGACACAAAGGAAGGCTAAGAAACCGTCAGCGGCGTCGCAGAAGGCAAGTGGGCGGAGCAAGAAGAAAAGGGCTGTCGTTTCCGATGAGGAAGAGGATGAACTTCCTGATGATATGTATGTTGACGATACAGCCGTCGACATCGACGATTTATCGCAGATTCGTGCAGATACCCAGCCCACGCGAAGGAGGTAATTTGTGACCTCTCTCACTCATTGATCTTGTATCTTATGTTTGTATACATCCAGACTTTATTGAGGTCAACTATGATTAAGCGATCTTAAATTTGTACAAATCTATAATATCACCCCGCTACTTCTTCTACCATAAGATGCTATGGAATCGACACATGACCGTCTCTCGGTACGTCTCCCTCTTTCCCCTCCGAGAATCCAAACGTGCCCTTCCCCCAGATCGTCTTCCGCTTCTTTTTCTGCCCCTCTCCGAATTCCTCGTTCCATTTTCGCAGGGCGGCGAGCGTCCCCAGCGACTCGGATGACGATGCTGAGATCTCTTTGAGTGCCTTTGTGAAATGGCGAAGGTCGAGAACACGAGGCTCGTCGGTAACTTGCGCGAGAACTGAAGGGGGGCTTTTTGGGTCTGAAGTTTGGGAGGGCGCTTCTTGATCGTCTGAAGTTTCTTGGGTGGTTGAAGGTCGGTCCGTTTGGCTAGCTACCTCCTCGCTGCCTGCATCGGTGGAGACAGTTTCGGCAGACGGCTCGCTTTCAACGACGATTTCCTTGTTTTTGGTATCGTTTGATTCAGATACTACCCAGGGGAGAGAAATACCTTCCTTGACAGCATCAAGCGCAGCTGATACACACAGATCTAGGAAAGAGGTAAAAGGGGAAAAATAGAAGTGAATACAAAGCCGATCATGAAGGGGGGGGGGACCTACGTTTGAGGTCAGAGCCTGAGAAAAGCTCTGTACGTTTTGCAAGCCAAGAAAGATCAACATCAGGAGCAAGGAGTTCATCACGAAGAAGAATCTTCAATATTTCTGAAAGCAGAATAAATCTCTCGATTCGGATTGTCCATGATAACATAACAAACCTTCTCGCTCCTTCTGACCTGGTAAATCAACTAGCATTCTCCTAGGCAACCTTCTCAGAATCGCGTCGTCCAGATCAAACGGCCGGTTCGTCGCTCCAATTACGATCACGTTGCTGTCCCTCTTCGTTTTCAGCCCGTCCATCTCCTGCATGAACTCGGTGATGACCCCGTTATGCGCAAGAGAGCTACCAGAATCACGAGCGGAGGAACGTGAGCCAAAGAGAGCGTCAATTTCATCTAGGAAGACGACGCAAGGGGATAGACGTCGAGCAAGGGAGAACACAGAGCGAACGAGTTTCTCGCCTTCACCGACATACTAGGATCAAAACAATCAGTAAATCTGATTCTGAAAAGACTGAAGTCATATAATGCCCACCATGTCCATGACATCTGAAGGCTGCACCGCCAGCATCCTGCACCCAGCATCTTTTGCCAAGGCCCTCACCACCAGTGTTTTCCCTGTCCCAGGAGGTCCAAATAATAAACACCCGGTCATGCTATGCTGCTTCAAGATACCTGTCTGGAACGCAGCGGGATGAAGTAACGGTAGTGACACAATGGACCGAACTGAATCAATAGTATGCGCAGGCAAGTGCACATCATCAAAGGAGGTCGACATCGACGCAGAGTCAACAATACACCCAAGCAAGCGTTGCTCGTATTGTGTCAGATCTGGTTCCTCCTTCACCCGCTGAATGATCTCGTCCTGCGTAGGTGTGTACGGCTCTTCGCCTTCTTCGCCTTCAAGGTCGTGGAATTCTTTATCCTTCAGCGTCCTCCCTCCAGCCTCCCGAACCCACGTTTTCTTGAGGTCCCGGATGGCGGACTTTTGAGACCATGCGGCAACTACTGCTGACCAGGGCACAGACGTAGGCTCGAGGGATACCCTCACATCCGTGCTGTTGAGATTCTCTGCCATGATGGTACCAATCGCGCGATCTGCAATCATTTTGACGTTTTTCCAAAGCTCAATATTGCGGCCCCAAGCATCCCAGAGCGTGAGAGTATCCGATTGTTCGATCTTTGAATCTGAATCTGGTCCGACAGTGGTTGTCTCTGACGAAGGCATCCCAGTATTTCCTTGGGCCTGCACTGTTCGTACAAGCTCAGGTAAACTATCCTCGATTACACCTCCGACTGACGCAACCCCCATACGCATTGTCAATTCGTTTATCTCCCTCCTCCTCGATGTTCGGCAAACTCGTTCAAGACCCGGGTTGCGTACCTTTGGAACTAGCACCGAAGACCTAAAGTATTGAGAGCCGTTTTCATCACCATCACCACCGTCAGCGTGATCCTGAAGGGATGACAAGAGTGAGGAAGGAGGCCCGCTCTGCGGGCTGCCTCCGAGCAGCACGAAACCAGGGCCTTCCTTCCCTGAAGAAGCCCTGTCAAAGGGATCGGGCAGCCGTGGAATTTCATCTAATAGCTCAAGTTCGTTCCTCTCCCATTTACGAAGTCGTTCACGCAGCCTGCGCTCACGGGCTTTATCGGCATACTCGTCCTCGCCGTGTTCGGGGTCATGTCTGCCCGATCGCGGAGGTAAGCTAATTATGGGTGAACCAGCCTTAGAATTCATGAGTCCTAACAAGGCTTGCGGGCCAAAGGGTGGGGGTGTAGATGATGTAGTAATCGAGGGGGTGATGCCGAATATGATAGTAATGGACTCTGCAACAGGCGCGTAAGAACGCTGCAAAGGGCCTTGTCTGCGTTGGCGAATGGCTGCCAGAAGGGAGGGATACCAAGTCGACGCGGAGGCGGCCAAGGTGGGATAATCGCGAATATAAATTAATCGAGAACGTCGCTTTCCTTTTGATGAGGCTACCTCCCCTTCTCGTTGTAAGGATTTTCTTATTAACTCATCAAAGAAAGCCTTGATTTTGAATGCTGGGGAGTTTGTCGCTGGACGACCTGCACGACTGGTCCTTGAAGAGCTCGGAGGAGAAAGGAGATGGAAAGTCATTTGAGCAGGGAAGTAAGGTGAATCGTAATGTCCTTTGTCTTCACCCTCTTCTTCCCTTGGGGGAGCATTGGTAGAGGGAGGCATTTGTGGTCGTGGCGCCGGAGCACGGAAGTGCAATGGATTTTCAGGAAGTTGAAAAACAGAAGCAGCTGCTCAAAAAGTCAATCCATTGCAAATTTCAAATTAGAAAAAAAACTTGCCTTTACCAAAGCACCCAGACTCCCCCGCTGCAAGCTGGACAGCATCCAATACTACCACTTCCGAATCAGTTCGCCTCGCCAACTCACGCACGGTTTCGTCAATCACATACTCGCCGCCTTCAAAAGGACAATACAGCGCCATTGTCGGTTCCGATACCCCACCCGATGGCGATGCGTAAGCCGCACGGTGTTGTGTCTGCGGATGAAGAGTGATATGAAGGTCTGTGAGGACTTTGTCCATGAGCTCGGGAGGAGGAAGTGCAGAGGGGGAAGCAGGTTCCATGTTTTCAGGTGTCCAGAGAATATTGAGTTCATCAGGGAGAGGATGTGGAGGAGTAGCTGATTCTGTGTCTGCTTTGCTCCTCCTTGTCCGCTTTGGCTTCTCTTGCCCGTCCTCCGTACCTTCTGGCGCATCTTCACCCTCATCAGGGGGTTCCTCTGGCGGAGGTGATTCCGAAGTTATTGTCGTCTCGCCTTTTTCGGACACGCCGTTAGCTGCATCGTGTGTGGAAGCAGGAGGAGTTGAGGAAGACGAGGCGCGCTTATGTGTACGGGATGCAGCATTGCGGGTACGTGCAGGGGTTGCGGCGTCACGACTCGGACGAGGATTGCGCGCCGATTTTGGGGTGGTTGCAGCAGCGGCTGAGGAGGCAGAAAGGAGGATCTGGTTTGAACCACGAACCTTCTTGCTAGCTAAAGAACGTGTTGCCTGCCTGAGGAAGGAAGAACGCATGCAAGAGGAAGAGTAGACCGAAGCGGTCGATGAGCAACTCGAAGCCGGACAAGATTCACCCGTGACGGCACAGGCATCCTCACAAGCTGATCGACGGTAATCGACGCCCAAGCACATTCTAAAGTTCGTAGTATATTATATTATAAACTTTTATATATTTCTTCGATGTCGTTTGCGCCTTCTTGCAAGCAATCGTTCTCGTATCCCTGTTAAGTTTGTCCGTTTTCAGAACGACTTTCGCGAGATGCGATCATGCCACCGCGGCTGCTCAAGAACTCCAACGACAATCTCACGATCTCCTCTTGGGCAGGCTGAAGAAAAAGGGGCTAGACTTTCGCAATGTGGCGTGTACCAGCGCGGTGTACCGATGCATGTATAGTATCCGTCTTGGTCTCTCAAATCTAAGGTCAAACAAGTCTCAATACGGCTCGTTGAATAACTGCTTAATCCATTGTTTTTTGTCCTTCGAGTCGCTCACCGCACTGGCTTACCTCGTTTAGGACCGTTGGTGGGGAACGATGTCCTCTTCTCGTCGAAGTATCCCGCTAAATTGAACCGGTATCGCGTCCCATATGGATCTCTCCGGCTCAGGTGGCATGGCGCAATGTAATCGGTTGCAATATTACAAGCTGAGTATAAATAAAGACCACATTCGAGCCCTCGGGTTTCCGTATCCCTTTACCGCCACTTGGAGACCAAGAACATGTCCGAATCTTCCTCTCCAGACATTCTTCAACAATGTAAGTCCAGTCTCACCCAAGCCTACGAGTCTGTATTACACGGGCCTGACGCAATGCTATGTGTGCTTTCTCTCTATCTCCCTCAGTTCTTGACAACAAATACGGTGTGGATCAGAATGGCGGACCAGCTGTCACATACGAGTTAGTAAATTTGAAGAGGGAAACCGACTCGGAGAAAGAAACGATCGAGCATTGTAAGCTCTTTTTTGCTTGTAATTGATTTGAATTAGGTTCTAATGTATGACACCTTACTTTCCTTTGGCGCTCAGGCTATGCTGAGGATGACGAAGAAGTGCCTGCCGGAATGTACGACCCCAATACGACATTCTATGGTGTCAAACGTACGTACTTACTGCCACAGTATTGAGGAGATCTGTTTAGCTTAAACCTTTCTGGGCCAGTTACATATTATACCGCCATTGGAAGGCATAGACGAAAAATGTTGACAATACAGCCAGCCGCCATTACCAAAGATGAGGTCAAAGAAAGGACCATAGCGAAATGGGAAAAAATTGTCACAGTTATCGGAAATGTTGGTGACACGATTTGGGAGGTGCCAATGTCCGAGAGAAAGTAACCGGTGGCAGCAACGTGAAGGCAATTATAGTATTTACCAGCGTTGACACAAATACACAGCAGGTATGGTCGAATCTTTTGGCCCAACATATTCATTGAAAAGTGTGAAAAATATTCGTTATATGTTTTGGGGTTTCCAGGGTCATTAAAATTCGAAAATATATTCTAATCACAGCAGACATGGTCCAATTTGTTGGCCGGATAAATGCGTCAAAAACTGTGAAATGTATTCTAAGTTTGTTTCAAAATTTGTGAGGTTGACAAAATTCTGGAACAAACTCTTATCCTCCTGCCAAAATACGGATAAATTTTCGGATATACCTGCACAAAAAACTTCAAAAACATACTTAGAATTTTTCAAGAATTTGTGATGGTTTTTTTGAGGTTACAAATCCTCATTTGTCTGTAGTGAATCCCCCTGCCAAAGTAAGGATATATTTTCGGATTTATTGACACAAAAAAATCCCAAAAGATATAACGAATATATATCACACTTTTTGACAAATATGTCTAGCCAAATGATTCGACTATGCCTGCTGTGATAGACAATAATTAGCAATTTGATTGATAAAGCGGTTCATGTTTACGAGCTTGACAACCATTGTCTCTTTCATATACATGCAGCGCCAACATAGGATTTTAGGACGGAGCAAGAGGAGTCATACATACATTTGTCCAGCATGCATTGGCATCCGATACACGATCTCCGTTATATTGGCTAGAGTCATTCTGCGTTGAGGCTGGCCATGTACTAACGTAAGTGGCGGCTGTGGTTCATCGCAATGAAACAATCCACCCAAGTGGAGTCTCGTCGAAAGTGCAGTGCTTAATAAAGGGCTGCAAGAATGAGTGCTCCGCTGACCCCTTAAACTCATTCTTTCGCAGAGCTCTTTCGTTCATGCCTACCACCTATTGACGATAGTCGATGGTCAATTAAAGTTTTAAGAAAGGAAAAGAAAAATGGATTATAAATATACCTAAGGAATGTATCAAGTGTAGTATAGCGTAGACAGCAAACAGTAAATGTCAATGAAAGGCAAGGACCAGACATGATCCAGACGAAGCCGCTCCCCTCTTACTTCTTCCCTCGCTTCTTCATATCAGCCACCTCTTCCCGCTGCCGCGCCCTCTCCGCAAGGTCGACGCCTACAAGAATCTTCGACGCTTTCCACAATTGAACAACATTCACCACATTCTTGAAGAACCAGGGGAAGATGGATGCGTAGAATAGGACTTGGGCCCATGGGATGTCACCGAGTAGTGCGATTCCGGTTGGGTTGTGATCCCATTTCATGAGGTATAGTGCGACGTAGAAGAGCTCGTTGCCGGCACAGAATAAGAATAAAGTTGTCTGCGGATATTATCATATGTCAGGTATATTATCGATTCCGAGGATAATAAAGAAGCGCACGCTATCATTGTAATAATACCATAAGATTCGGCTAACATCGCTTTTCACCAGCTTGTGACTCCGCGAGCCTGTTACAAGGGAGCTGAAGTTTATTCAGTTCGCACCCTTCAGGCACCAGCATACAGTCTAATCAATTACCTGTACATGTGCATGTAGTGACTACTGAAGTCGAGCGTGATAAGGGCTTGGAAGAGCAGGGCGTAATCTGGATACGCGGATGATAAGTAGCACAGGAGACATGACGTCGTGCACCTGCAATCACAGTGACACGCTCAGAACTCAGACAATTCCTTGAAGTTCCAAGAAAAAAGAGGGCAGCGTACCGATCGGTGACCATGTCTAACACTGCGCCAAATTTCGAAGTTTGACCGAGCTTGCGGGCAGCCATACCATCGAACGCATCCAAGAGGCAGGATACGAGATAGGCAATGGTGCAGTATCTTGGGTGGAAGCTCATGAAATGAAGTGACACGGCAGCCAGGATAATCCGCGTGTAGCCTGCATTGTGTTCAAAAGTGTCTTTAGACGGGCTGTGGCCAGAGAAAAAAAGCGAGGTACACGAGCACGAGCGACCAGCTCACTCACCAATGAGGTTCGGCACGAAGAGAAAGACATTTTCGGAGTAGGATTGGGCGGTGGCGAGGTCTACGGCGAATTTTGCGTCTACGACCTCGACGCTGGCTCTTCGAAGCCTTGAAGTCATGAGGAATGTCGTAAAGAGATAGTAGAGAGGGAGAAAGGGAGGAGAAGGAGGAGGAGGAAAAACGGAGAAGAGTGGGTGAGGAAGTGGAAAAGCTGAGAGACCGACTGCGACTGAGAGACTCCGACGCGCAAGAACAATTCTAATGGCCGTCACGTAATAAACGCGCTCATTCCGACGACGGTGCTCATTAATTATTCAGAATATTATAAGATATAGTTCACTAAAGTACATCGACATCGATCTCCAAATATCATGCACAGGATTTATTGAGCAGAAGTCCCCGTTGGCAAGTTCAACACAGTACCATTGTCGCAGATGATTTTGAACCGCACTGTAAACAAGTCATCAGCGGTGGACTCTAGGGAGTAGATAGAACACATACAGATTTCAAAATTCTGCCCTTTCTCTCTCCTGATGCTCGTAAAGTATAATGTACCAGTGCCTTTCGAGCCTTTGACGCGCATGCTGATGTCGACACTCCCCTGTAACATATTAATCTGGAAGGCATTAACGAAACGCCCAAAGTACACTAACGAGACAACTCACCGAACCATCTATCCAAGGATCACCATTCAAGTACCAGGTAGGTTCAGGTCGTACACCTTCCCCGAGTGCATCACGCACAAGCTCGCTGGCACGGAGGTTCTGAAGAATTTGCCGTACGACAGAACTCGATAGTCTTTCTTGATTTGTTGCATAAGCAAGAAAAAGACCCCATGAAGCGGCGCCGGCGATGCCAAATGCAAGAAGAGGTATCCAGGGCCTCTAGAAAGTCCAGCACCAAATGAGTGAATTATGAACATTCAAGATCCAGGGCCAACAAAACACACCGAAATGGTAGGCAAGTCCCTCTTTATTCTTGGTCTCTCGTAGTACGCCCCAGGTCGTGCAACAGCCTCATACGACACAGGATCGGGCATTGGCTTAGGATGGTGGAGGTTCCTCGGGAGCTCCGAAGCCGTCGATTGAGGACGAGAGACATGCCTCGGTTTAGAGGATTGTTGAGCAAGTTTGCGGAGAGCTTGAGCTTCTGCGAATGAGATGGACATCGTGCGGGGTAGAGAGGAAGAGTGTAAGACAAGCATATTCGAAGGCTAGACTAGACTGTGATTTAAGTATGTTATGGCTGTTGGCAGTCTCAGATTTGATTGTGCGGCGGAATGCAGATGATTTCTCGTCCCGTCCCGGCTCTCGACGAAAACGATGACGGCCTCCTTCGTCGATCACCTGCTCACTCCGGACGTCCGAAAACCATGGCCTCTTCCGTATCATCACGACAGCACCAGCAGTCCTCATCAAGGCCTCAGTTACAGAAGAATTACTCGTCTTCAAAGTCGATTGATGACAAGTTGAAACCCGGCGGAGGGAGGAATCCAATCTCCCTGCGTTTATACAAAGTTCTTGGCAACAACTACGACGACCCTGCAGTTCGGGACGCTCTCGTTACTCTATCTGATGACTACAGGACACCGGATACACATAAGCATGAGGAGCTTGAATCGGAGCCAACAGATGCAAATGCGAAGCTTGCTGGAAGGAACTTGAGCACTGGAACGGCGGCACGAGCGAGGAAGGGCTTCCGCCGCGATGCAGAACTCAAGCTCACACAAGGGAGTCGACAGTTTGTCAGAGCGTTTCAAGAAGTAGATAAGGTACGAGATTTGTTTTTAAATTCAACGCGGGCAGTCGTTCATCAAATGTTGGGTGTATTATCATATAGCATTTGGATGTACTGGAAGAGCACATTGACGCGATGCGCATACGATGCGATGAAGCTCAGGTTCAACTCAAATCCACGAATGACTCATGCAGATCTCTGCTTGAGAGGGCAGGAGGGCTGCGTTCTTCTCGGTACGCACATATCCGATCTTTTCATGTGCAATAAAATTGACTCGAGCAAATTCAGACAATCAATTGACGATCAGGAAGCAGCTGTCACCGCTTTTATCGCTCACTTTACTCTTACTGAACAAGAAGCGGAAGCTCTACGAACAAGAGATGTGCATATCGACAAAGAGTTCTTTAGGATTATGCATAAGGCCGAACGCGTCATCGCGGATTCCAGGGTGCTGATGTCTGGTGAAGACGGTCCTACCAAAGCCGGGTTCGTTCCCTTTCTCTACAACAAGCAGTAGAGGCAATCTTATTGAACTTCTTGCGTTTCGTGAACTTCTGTGTAGAGTTGAAATCATTGCCCTTACTTCACAACAGCTCAGCGACGGATACGAAAAGCTTGCACGCTGGTGCTCACTCGAGTTCCGGCAGTTCGTACGAGATGCTCTCTTAGAGGTCACTCCTCCTATGCGGGAGGCTGTTAAGTGGCTCAAGAAAAAACCCGACCTCCTCAGCGAGGTCCTTTCCATTCTCTCCGAAACTCGCCAATCCACCCTACTCAGAACGTTCATGGATGCGCTTACACGCGGAGGTCCTGGTGGCCTCCCGCGCCCAATTGAGATACACGCGCACGATCCCCTTCGGTACGTTGGTGACATGCTTGCGTGGGTGCATCAGGCTATTGCCGGCGAGCATGAGTTCCTTGAGGGCTTGTTCGGGGTTAGGCAAGAGGTCAGGATGGTAGGGAGCGTAAGACGCTTTGAGGATGGCGAAGAGGCGGGTTGGATACAAGAATTGATGGATAAGGCGTTTGAGAAGCTTCGCTACCCTTTGAAGGTGCTTTTTGTTTTGAGAATTCTACTAAAATGATGTACTGATTCTTTGTTCTCTGCTCAGATGCGTGTAAGGCAAACTATACGCTCACAGGAGAATTGCATATCTACGTACAAAGTCGCGAACCTTCTTTCCTTTTACAATCTCACGATGAAGCGTACCGTCGGTGAGAGAGCTGGTCTTTCGGAGACTTTGAACGAGTGAGTCTCTAGCCTTTCCATTGAAGCATGTCTAACCGGCTTTTGATGTAGAATTACGGATGAGTCATACAAGGTCTTCTTCGAGTCCATCGAGGCTCAAGCACGCAGCCTCGCAAGGACATTACTTGTTAGCATTCTTCACTCTTTCTCTCCTGCCCTCATTGATGGTTTTGCTCCAGCCGGATGATCAAGACCTTCAACCCCCGACCTCGCTCCTCGACCACACTCAGCTCCTCCGCGAACTGATCAACGTCTACAAGTCATCCCTCATGGGCGACGAGTCCGAAGACGAACAGAAGAAAGGCTTTCAACCGATTTTGGACCTTATGATCGATGCAGCAATCAACATGAGTCTGAGCGTCTCAGATGCGCGGAAAACTCAGAAGGCTGAGTGGGATAACGATGTGTTTGTATTGAACTGTCTTACACATCTTTTGGTGAGTCCGCATCGATCAGCGTATCATTTATGCACTGTATCTTATAGATTATTTAGAGCGTCATACGTCCTTTTTCATTTGCAGAGTATAAGGTGGACGAGCTGAAAGCAGACATCGACGCTCGAGCAGATTTGCTCACAACCGACCACGTACGCTTCCTTTCGTTCTCTTTCCTAGCTCAGCTTACCTAAAGCTACATTATCCCTCTCGTCATAGTTCAACTCGATCCTTCACACAACCTCCCTCAACGACAGCGCCTCCCTTTGTTCCTCCCACTCCACCACCGAACCCCTCTCCCACATCGGACCCATGCAACCCCACCCCCTCACCGCCTCTCTCCGCACCTTCGCCTCCTGGCTCTCCTCCCCAGACGTCGTCCACCCCCCACGCCTTGCGCCTCTCCTCGACAGGCGCCTTGCAGAATTTGTGCATAGATCGGCGCTTCGCGCACTTGTGGGAACGTACGAGGCGCTTTGTGCTGAGGTACGGGACCCTGCAAATCGGTACGAAGCAGCGAATACGCTGTTGGGTGGACAGCGGCCGTTTGGGAGCCTTGCAGCGCTGAGGCAGATTTTGGGGGTCGAGGAGGACGAAGAGGGACCGACCAGGCAGTGACGATTATTTTACAGTAGCTCACACCAAGAGAAGAGCGTTTTTGTGCTTGATAAGAGTCTCGTACGAAATGGGCTTATATTTATTTACCCTGAGGAAAAGCGAACGAAATGCGCCGCCATGATTAGCGCATGAAAGTGATTATATATCCCCGTGCATGAAACATATCAAAGAGATAATGTAAAAGACAGCAATAGAATCTATGGAACTCAATAGAAAGGGAAGATTTCTAATATCGGTGGACCTCCTCACGCTCACGTCCGCGCATCACCGGCGGCTCCGTGCCCTTGTAGTAGATGTCGGTCCAGAAGTCGTTCATGTCGGGGAATGGCGACTTCTTCGACTCCTCAACGGCAGCGTCGACGTGCGCTTTCGCTTCCTTGTCGAATTGCTGTGGGAATAGGTTTAGTTTGACCACTTTTAACGAGTCATCCTTAAACTTACCTTGAGTTCCTCCTCGGAGGCAAGACCCCATTCGTCGATGTAGCGCTGGAGTCCACGGATGGGATCCTGAGTGCTACGCATGCGTTGAACTTCGTCACGCGTGCGGTAGGTCGTACCGGGGTCAGACATTCTAAACATAGGTAAGATATCTAATCGGAAACATCGATGAAGAAAATAGAAAAGCGTACGAGTGACCACCGTAACGATACGTGACGTATTCGAGCAAGAGCGGGCCCTTTCCAGAGTTGACCCAATCGCGAGCGAACTTTGCAGCCTGGTAGCAAGCAATGATATCCATACCATTTGCCTGAATACCCGGGATCGCATCACCACGCGTGTAGTACGCGGTGTTCATTGACGAGCGTTCCGCTGAGGTACCCATACCGTATTTGTTATTCTCGCAAACGAAAACACACGGGAGGTTCCAAAGTTTTGCCTGTGATAGTGTGATTATAAGTTGTTGGCTGCTGAATGTCGAGTTCAAATCCAGCGCACCATGTTGAATGACTCAAAGACCTGGCCTTGGTTGGCCGCACCGTCACCATATAATGTGAAAGTCGCGTTCTTCTTTTCCCGGTATTGTTGCGCGAGGGCAATGCCCGCTCCGAGCGGAACTTGCGCGCCCACGATACCGTTTCCACCGAAGAACCGAGGGGTGAAGATGTGCATTGACCCGCCCTTTCCATTTGACATACCATCCTGGCGACCAAGCAGTTCAGAAATGACACCTTTTACCGTTCCACCTCGAAGGACAGCAAATGGATGACAACGGTAGGAGGTAATTAGGGGATCGTCCCAGGTGATAGCGTTGTGGATGCCAACAGAGACTGCTTCCTGTTGTTGAGAGAAGAAGAAAAAACTTGCTAAAGGACTTTTCCAGTTTTGAAAGGACTGGAAAAACTAACCTGTCCAATGGCCAAATGGCAGAAACCCCGAATAAGCTTGGCCTTGTAAAGCGCGTCAGCGGCCATCTCCATCCGTCGTACTAAGGCCATGTCCTTGTACATGTTGATAAGCATGTCCTTGGAGACCTCGACGTCTAACTCGGGCATGTTATCCATCTTGAAGCCGTGGAATGTGTCTTCATGTAGTCTGACGGAAAAGGGCTTCGAGTCTGATGGCTTCTCCTGGAGTTTTGTCGTATCCGCTGACGTTTGCAGCGCCCGCGCGAACTGAGGCTAGAAAAATACGTATGAGCAACAAGGGATGCACCATGTAGTTAAAGGCATACGACACGACGGAAGAGAGGGGAACGGAGCCTTGCCAGCGACGCCATGGTAGGAGGATGATGAGGGATGAGGGACGAGGATGTAGAGTGTGTTGTTTCCCCAACGGCGAGGACGCGGCGTAAAATACGGCTTAGATAATCAAGAGTACACATTTCTAGCGGTAACGGCCGCGCCGCCAAAGAATTTGAAAGATGCTTCCTTGAATCACTCAAAAGGATGGGTTTGGGGGGTGATGATAATCTAACCCAATGATAATTATGTATGGTTGTAAATGACATGATTGTATTGCGACATCGTGGTAATATAAAGCTAGCACTACGAAGAGGCAGTGTCTGATGCAAAACCCGACTCCAGTCACCAACCCTTCATTTACCCAACCTTAGTCGACTTGCACGAGTTAACTAAAGGGCAAAGGTGCATCAGATAATACTCATTTTGAATCGAAATCGTTAACATACTCTTCTCCTCTTCTTGAGCCTTGAAAGAGGGAGATTTATGTCAGTCTATAGACGTGAAGGGAAAATCTCGGAAACCCAATACTCACTTGTGCTTCTTCATCTTCTTTCTACGCTTTCGCTTCGTACTGTCCAAGCAGATTCCAGCTGGAACAGGAGGCATGGGTTCTTTCACGTCTTGAAGACCGAGACGTGCCAAGGTCGTCTCCCAATCCACGAAATTTCCCACTCGATTCATCACGAGAGCTCGGCTGAGCTGCCTTGCAGCATCCGCATCTGCCTCCGGAGTAGCAGCCGGCGGATTATCGATCGTCCCCTGTGTGGCCTGGCCCACAGAGAACGGCACTTCTATGTTCGGCGTAGCTTCGGGAGCTGACTCGAACAAAGCAGTCGTCGGTTGGTTCAACAGCAGAAACGGTCGATGCAGCGAGAAGAAATGATGGAGAGTGAGATCCTCCTGATTTGGCGTCGGATGAGCTGAGAAAAGAGCAACATTTGCGTTCAACGGCTTCGTTACAGAGGCAAATGGTGACACGCTCGCGTGAGGTGCGAAAGGACTCCGAGTTTCATTCGTAATTTGACCAGTGGGCGACGATTCTTCATGGTTTGATTCAGGAGGGTCCGACGGGGATGGCGATGATGAAGCAGAAGAGCTCGCTGCTGAACTCGGCTTTGGCGCTGCCACCTTCGTGCTGGAGGGCGCGATAGCTTTACCTGGCTTGGCCGAGTTGAATGGACGCCCACCGCCAGGCTTGGACGATGAAAAGACCGAGTACGAGCGCCTAGCTGCTGTTACATGAGGCAGCAGCCTTGATAGAGGCGACATCGAGCTGGGATAGCTGACGTGCTGAGGGGCGCGGAATGCTATCGATAGTGGTGATGCAGTATCAGAGAGAAGAGAGGTTGCGTCCAAGTGGCGAGATTAGAAACTCGCGCTCGTGCTCGTGATTACGTACGCGCAGCTACGACTCATGTTCTCCAAAATCATTATACAACAAGATATATTCTAGAAATGCATTGACAGATAAATATACATAAAGCTTGAAAGGTTGTGTCCATGGCAGATGATAGATGTTATGCAAATAAAAAGCTAAAAGGTCCAGTCTTAAGTGACGGTGACAATCTCACCGTTCCCATCCCGTATGATCACAAGCTCACAGTCGACTTTCTCCCCGGTATCCAGACAAACAACACTCGTGGGGTCCGTTACATCGGTCTTTACCTTCCGCATCTCCATGAATGAGCGGCCAAGGATACAATCGAAGTGTGTTTCTTCAGAAAGATAAACAGAGTGCATCGTCTTGGTCTAAGGAAGGAAAGTTGTCAGAGGAAGGTCGTTGTAAAAAAATGTTGTAGCTTACCCTGCCTACGGTAATAGGCCATTGTCCAATGCTGGTGTATAGTGAGTGACGCGTTCTACATTCTAACGGAGGATTGCTCACTTGACGAGACCACTATAACCATACATGCCGGGCTGTGCGTTCTTGGGTATAAAACCATGCTTCTGAGCGAAAGCACGGGAAATATAAACATGTCGGTAACCGTTCTTCAAAAGCATGCGAACTAGTGAAACGGCCATGAGCACTCGCTTCGTCATAAATGTCGCAAAGTAGCTTACCATCCCGTATAGGGCCAATACTCCCTGAGACAGTACGAACACCATTCTCATTATGGAACTGGTAGAAATCCTTCTTATGCTTCGGAATTCCGTTCTCCACCACCCCGTCCTTCCCACTTTTTGCACTCTTTTTAGATTTTACGCTCTTTATGGATTGCCCTCCACGAATAGATCCGCTGCGGGAAGGCGAGAGCGTCGCAGCACGTTTGTGGGTATAGAATGCCGGATTGCAATAAGCTGGAGGGGTGGGGAGAGGAGTGGCTGGGTTATGAAGATGGAGAATGGCTGGTAGCTCCGTTGCAGCTGATGAAGGTAGAGAGTCTTCAGGAGATTTTTGGCGCCATGCGAGGATAGTGTAATCGGATTCTGTCGAGCGGAGAAGTTCGTTTCAAGAGCTATAACCTAGTATTCGATAGAGTCTGTTACTCACCATCATCGAGGTTCCATATGTTATCCTGAAATTCATATTTGACCCATCCAGGACCTACGTGATCCCTCTTGCCTCGCTCATCATCCATATATTCTGTCTTCTTGCTTAGTTTACTGAATAGAGACTGTAGGGTTTCTTGTGTGACTAGGTGAGCACAAGATGGTCAGCCGTCAATGCATTCGCTCAGTCACACGACCTACATGAATGCATGATGGCGAACGAGGTCGATGGTGTATGGACGCTCACTATCGACATTCCCTCTTGGGTAGCCATGATGTTGAATGAAAGCAATGATAGAAGAGAACTTGGGAGTTGTTCAGAAGCGCACTTCCCGTCGTCATGGTTCAGTTCGGGAACGCGCCTCGCCGATCAAGACATGCCGAAATCCTCGGAAGCATTCCCCAGACCGGTTTGCTTCGTCATCCAAGACTCGATCCTCTTTTATTAGCCACATTATTACATTTTTACTAGTTTTCAAAGTCATAGAATATCATACAACATGTGAATCAACACTAATAAGTATCAAGTCGTTCGTGTCCATCCACCCCAATCGAACCCCTTAGACTTTGCTAGATTTTCTCCCTTCGAAACGGGCACATTTTTGCGAGTTGAAGAATCTGGCTTCGTCTTTGAGACCGGCTTGCTGCTTGTTTTAAATGCCTTTGTTTTGGGTGTGGTTGTGCTTCCCTGCGCTGCAACTGGAGTCTTCTTGAAGCACTGATCAATAGTCACTGTTCGCGGCTGTGTTGTTCTTGCCGTGACACCAGATAAACGGCTCGGAGGCTTCGGGGGAGCAGGTGCTTTTGGGGGTAGCTTTAGCCTGGGTTTATGTGACACGAGAGGTCGTGGTGGTACGGGGAGTCTGGAGATCGGCCGTAGTGCTGGCCGGGTAACGGCCGTATTCGATGTTCCTCGCTCCTCCAACTCACATACAGTGCTCGTTGGCGACGGCGGTGGCGAGTAGACCTCGCTTTCGGGAACAACTGTCTTTTCCCTATCTACGGTCTTGAGACGCTTCGCGATTTGTGCCTTCATTATGGAAGTAGCTGCTTGTCGTTTCCGGGCATTCATTACATTTAAGTCCTGGGATCTTCGGTGCGCGTTAGTCCCATTGTGTTGACGAATGGGATGACTTGGCGCCTCCCAAATTCTATCCAACTCTTTCCAGTCCACTGGGTCCCTCATTACCGTTAGATCATTCATAGCGCGGACGCTAATGGGCGGCAATGGCTTGGACGGTAGAGCGTAATAAAATGAGGTGGTCGAAACTTCCTTCGAGCTTCTTTCAACGGAACCTCGAAGCGCCTGGATGTAAATTGAATGACAGCACAACTTGCAAAGGTCTTTAGACTTACAGATAAAAGCTGGTTCTCCTCGCCCTCGGGGAGAGGGCGCGGCTTTCCAGCTCCAGAAGCAGCTGCCTCTGATTCTATGGCAAGGCCTACTGAATCGTAGTCGGAGTCATCAGACCCTATAAGACATAAATTCAAATTTCATCATTAATATCATTTCAACACTTACAAAAAAAAGAGTATACATACGCATAGAATAGTAATCGTCTTCATCAATCGGTGTTTCCTCCGGTTCAAAGCGGCGTCTATACGCTTCCTGCCTTTCCGCCAATAATCTTATTCTTTTTTCGTGCTCCTGAGCGTCCGTATTTCCGGATAACAATAACGAGGACCCGCTTGCGTTCCGTGGAGGAGGAAGTACGACAAAGGAGTTGTGGATGCTTTTCGTAATTGGCCAATGTAACTCTTTTTCAGGTTGGCCGGATTTTACGGCGGTCGGTAACTCTTCCTTCACATCAAGTATGAATGCATTCTCGCTCGGAAAGATGAAGGGATATGTTGCATTCAGGTGCTTCATGGCCTGCGTTAAAGGTTGGCCAAATATTGCTTTCTCCTGTCTTATTTTGAAGGGGGGCCTGACGTTTGATTTAGAGCAGCGAGTGTCGCGAAGGTCTAGATTCATGTGGACATAAGAATATGGTCAAAATAACATATCGAAAGGGGGATCTGCGTACCTATAGCGCAAAGTAAAGGAAACCGCTGTAGCATTGGGAGGACCGAGCCGTCCACGAGTCTGCAGTGCTGAAGTCCAAGAAACCTCAAGCCCCACAGCCCACGCTTCTCTCCTCCGTCATTGAATAGCAACGTCCTTGACAATGTCTCAAGACCTCGAGATGAGACGCTCGTGTCGCTCAAATCAAGGGCACATAAATTATGCAAGATTTTAAGCATAAGAATATTGGAATCCGTTACGTTCCGGCTTTTGCGTAGGTCGAGGATGGTTATAAGAGTGAAATCCGGAGAAGACTGTATCTGGCTGAGGAGAGGCAGGTGTGGGTCGCATAAGCGGATAGGATAGGATGCAAGGAGAGTAGGAGGATCTTTGTAAATTTGTATCAAAGTTGCCCATAGCCGTGGGTCGAGGCTACAAATTGTAAAGTTGGAGGTATCCCAATCTCGCAGAATAGCGCGCATGAACTGTCTGCTTGGGTGCCCACGACCAGTGCTCTCGGCATCGTTAGCTTGAGCATCCTTTTCTTCTTTCTTCCTCGGAAAAGGCAGCCTCGACGACCCGAGTAGATGCAGCTGTTCGCAGCTTTCTGAGAGTGCTCTAATGCAAAAGGTCGCAAGGCTAGGCACGCGACCGAACGTCCGGGGCTTCAACGGGGCATTGTCCTCATACAATGGCCGTTGCCGAGGAAGAGAAGGCAGCACAGATTTTTCGAAACAATTGCCAGCGTCATCCGTCGTCGTCGAGACGGTGGGGTTCCACAAAATTATTGGAGCAGCCACGGTTCGCGCAGAGTGGTCGATGGTCGCTGGTGTGTAGTTGTGGTCAAGAAGAGACGCGACTCCGGGGAGTACTTACGGACTCCCACGCGCACACGTACGTCGCACACACACATACACACCGCAAGCCACAAATCAGACGGAAAAACGGCATTTCCGTTCTCATGTAGATTCTCTACATGAACCGGCAAATCCGGGGTATACAAAATAGTATGTTACAGGTATCGTAATGCGTCTATGCCCAAGCTCCGACGCGCATGAATAATCGAAGTTAATTCCTTGATGCTCTCCTCCAAAATGACAACATTGTCCAGTAGTTGTGAAAGAGAAACCGTCTTCTCTTGCTCTTCCTGCACTCCCGAGCCTCTACCAACGTGCGAGCTTCCCGTCTCCGAGCGCATTCGCTCACCCCACTGGCCAGAAGCAAACACCTCATCCTCATCAGCATTAAATTCACGTTTCTCCGTGGGTGCCCAAGTGCCGGAAGCTGGAATAGGAGCTGCTGTGGGTTCAATCGTAATCATTCTTGTCTTCTGATAGTGGGAGCCAAACGGACTTGCGTCGACAGTCTTCCCGCTAGGCGAGGATTCTAAATGATCTGACTGCGCTGATGAAGCAGTCCGAGGCTTGTTCTTCTTCGGTGAGAGGAAGGATGCCCAACCTGCTGCTCGGAATTTCGTTTTTGCCCTCGGAGGCGTTGACTCCATACCGACGCGCGAAGGCGAGGATGAAGAGCCCTCGGAGATACCAGTAAAGGTGTTTGTCGACATATCAAAGGAGAGGTTCAAGGCGTCTGTAAGATTCTCCGAGAACACTAACCCTTGACGCCGTTCGGAAAGGAAAGAGTCAAAGCTTGGAATAAGGTCTCGAAAACGGTCTAAGTTGGACACTAAACCCTGCAAGATAGACAGGATCACTGGCTGTGATAGTGGACCGGCGCCATGAATTGGCATGGGGAGCTCATTCCGCATCAATCGTTCATTGACTCCGAAATCGACAGAGCGATCGTCGTCATCATCCTGGAAAAGCGAATCTTCCTTCTTTACAGATGTTGCGCGTTCCGATCCATCTGTGCCGAAAAGTAGCCATCCCTTGAGAGACCTTTCTGGACAAGAGGCGATAGCTGCCACCATCCCTGTCAGAGCAACATTTCCCTCCGGTGAGTTGAAGTAGAAATGCCGAAGTGCCTGAAGGATAAGAGAAAGTACGGGATCGTTGACGTCTAGCAATCTTCGAGGATGGTCGTTGCCCGCAGCTGGTACGTCTGCTAGGCAGGTAGAGCACGCGTGACTTGCAAGTGAAACTAACGAGTCTCGTAAGTAATGGTCGTATCCAGTGCTGAAAGCACCTCGCCCATGCGCTGGATCTATCCGAGCTACTAAACCGAGATATAACGCCAGTTCCTGCTCGTGCATGAGATATGACGTCTCAGGGACCCTTGGCGTGACTTTGAGCATCAAATCCGACTCCGCTCCAGGATACTTGAACACATCCTCATCATCTAAGAACATCCTTGGATCGTGGTCTATTGTAGGAGATGCCGATCCGAGAGGGTCGTACGAGAAAATGAAGAGGCGATCGACTGTCAAGTGACAATGACGCAGTAAGAGGGTTTGCATCAATTGTAATGCAGCCGCCTTTGAAGGGTGCGATATTGAATTCATATTTGCGAGAAGCAGGTCTTTGAAATTGAAACGGCCCATCGAAGCGAAGTAGCTCGACTGGCGCTGAGCCTCAGGAACTTCCATCTCGAGCAAAATCATCGCGCTGCTCTTCCTCCGACTTATTTTCTTCGCTCTGACTGTCTCCTTTGAAGGACGAGACTCGTCGAGTTGTATGAGAGACTGAACGCGTTTCCTGGGCTGCACATCCGTGCTGTCTTCGCTCACAAGGAAATCGATCAACATCTCCGCAAACTGGTAATCCTGCAATGTGCGAAACATGACATCGATGTACGACATGACGGCGACAGAGCTCCCATCCGTATCGGAGCATTCGAGAATTGACGGATAGAGTACATTCTCCAAGAATATCCTCCGCACCGCATCGAGAATAGACTGAACAATAGCTGACCCGACAAACGATGTCGGCTCTAGCTTTCCTTCGTCCTCGTTAACAGATACGTTCCGCCGCAGCACGTCTTGCAAAAATTCCAATAATTTCACAAAGTGATCCAAGCGGAACTTGACCTCCGGGTTGTCTGAGTATTCCATTCCCACTCCTCTGGTCCTCTGCTGTGCTAATTCCTGTTGCTCCTTCTCTTCCTCCGCCAAGGGGCCTGAGCTCCCGATGCTCATCGTGTGTTGCGAATGCCCTTGAGGTTCCGCCCGAATTCCAAGTTTAGACGGAAGCTGAGAGTACACTGCACCCAGCCCGGCGCCAAGCACCTCGCAAAAATCACCGCCCAGAATGTATTCGGCCAGAGCCAACGCCGCGTCAGCGATAGGGTCTGATCCAGCTGCCGTAGATGATGTTGAAGAGGATGCGGACATATCTCCTATACGATGGACCGGTACTCCAGGAGACATGGCTACGTCCATCAAGAATAGAAGTCCCGCTCGTGCAAATTCACCCATCTTCCCTTCCCGATGAACAAAACGAAGGAGATAATTTAGCAGCAGGAATTCGTATTCGGGTTTTTTGGCTTGCGATGAAACAGGCGCGGAAGTGACGGTAACCTGTGAAGGCGTGGGGGAAGTTGCACGGTGCGATGATGCTGTATCCGACGGCACATTAGCGCTTGCGTTTTCTTCATCCTTTTCATCAGCCCTTATTTCCTCCTCTTCCTCCTCTTCATCCGCTTCTGGTACGGCCGTCAGGGTCTCCGCATGGTACCAATGTTTGTCGTAAAAGAATATCATGAGCAGTTCTCGGAAAGTCCTGATCCGACTGCAAAGCAGGCATAGAAGGTCCACCACTTCCAAAAACTCAACATTATTGCTAAGAAAACGAGCTCAATTTGCAGTACTCACGATCTTCTTCATACTCAGTAGGTGGCGTGCGCACCGCGTTTCCCGCCGCACCCATGAGCCTATTCCGACCATCAAGTTGCTCTTGTATGTCATCCCCTACACAAGTTTTGAGAAGCCTTAACACAGCACGATGCACGACAGAATGAACGAGAAACTGCTCGTCGAGAAGGACGACCATATTTTGAACCGTTCTAAGAACTTCAAGCTGGATTCCCGATGGTCGATCCAGTTCGCTAAGTCGGACGAGTTGACCGAGCACGTCTGAGGAGTCGAGGGTCATTCTTACATTTCATTTAATGACTATAAACGGAAGGTCTCGCACCATTCTTCAGCAGATATTCCATACAAGCACCTGTTAGACTGGAAGCCAGGACTTCAGCAGGCATTAAGCGCTGGAGAGGACAAATTGGACCGCACCCTTCATCAGTCCGAGTTGACTCCCATACGAGAGCATCCACCATCGCCTTCAGTGCCGCGGGCACGCCGGTAACCTGAATGCCCCTCGCCAGCTGCCTTTCATCCGGATGAGTCAATGTTTCCTGCAGGGAGTTACGAAAAATGAGACGGCAATGTAAGGCTAGCGAATTCAAGGCTTCTCCAAGGCATAACAACAATCACGCACATACACAGTCGCCCACCCAGCCTGAAACTCCTCTACATGATTATACGTTTGCTTGACAGGTGAATTGACGTTTTGTCTCAAAAACTTTGAAAAGTAGTCCATAGAGGAGTGGTGGTCATGGATTGAGGGATTGAGCTGCCGGTTTCCACGCGACGGCGAAACCTGGAAGGCTGCACCAGAATATCCGACACGCGACAACGCCGACAGATCCTTGTTCTTCTCTTCCGATCCGATAATATGCGATGTAAGTAAGAATATATACAAATCCCAGTGAGATAAAACATGGACATATTGAACAGAACAAAAAAAAACAGACGATGAAGTCAATATGTATAGGAAGCACAAAATTAAAAGGAGGGAACGAGGCACGGGATACGAGGACAGCGACGACTGCATTTTTACTCTACTTTTTTCTCTGGCACAGACGGAGCGTCAGACTCTTGTTGCACTTTACGTTCCAGAATCTCTACCCATTTACTAGGGAACCACCCTTCCCGGCCTTCCCGAGTCCGGCCCTTCCACCAGTCTGTCTCGATTTCAGTCCGTGGGTCGACTTCCATCCCCGAAGCAGGGTCCAATTTTCCCATGATCGCAACGATCTCGTTTTCCTTCAACGCCAGCTCGACAGGACTAGCCGCATTGAATACGTATCTTGCCCGCCCAAATGACAATGTTGACGGATCGAGTGGAGCGCCTCCAGGTCCTTGTATCATTTGTGGTGGCACCCGTTGAGACAAATGTTTAATGAGTCGGTGCATTGCAAACGGTACGCCAAGAATGGCAAGCAAGAAGATGATGAGCGGCTTCTTCGATGCCTTAGGTGCGGGGGGCGCTGCGGGTTGTACAGGTTTCCCATTGACGAACTGCTGAAATTCATTTTTCATTGGATTGCTTCGGCGACCGGTCACAACCTCCTTCAACCACCGCAAAAGTCCAAATAAGCCCAGCACACTGCCAAGCGCATCACGAAGGTGTGAGAATTGGTCGACGACACCGACCATGGCGAAGAATGAGGAATGGGTGGCCATAAATGTTGATTCGAGCATCTGAGACAGCCCTGAGAAGGTCTGGACGATAGAGTGCAGGAGCGCGAACGTATGTTGCGTCGTTGATTCCAATTGCTGCGTGAGAGAAGGATTGTTTGGATCCATAGTCATCCCGGGCATCCCGTATCCACCGCCATACATGCCGTTCATGCCATATCCCATGCCATTCATCCCTCCGTAGCCCATACCCATTCCGCCATACATCCCACCTCCCATCCCACCACCATACATTCCTCCGCCATATAGCCCAGACCCATACCCACCATATGTCCCGCCATAAGGCGTATAACCTCCGCCGTACCTGTTGAGTGTTGACTGATAGGGTTGTGTCTGTGTCTGAGGGGCGTTGGTCAGCGCCGGAGGTCTCGAAGGTGCTGCAGCGTCAGATGTCAGAGCGGAGGTAGTCGCTGGTGGAGAAGCTGCCGTTGTCGATGATGCTGTTGATAATGAAGGCGGGGGCGACGAAGCACCTCCGATCGTTCCTCGTTCCCAAGGTTTCGGAGGAGAACCCATGTTATCGTTGATGGTGTTGGCAGCTTTACAAGACGGGTTACGCTGTTGGCTGCACCGAGTCGTCGAAGGACGTCGTCGGCGTCGGTGAATGGAATGGAGCGCGCGAAATCATGTGGATCGGCGATACCGGTTGCTGATGTAATAATATCTTATCACATGACCCTGAGAAAGGTAAAATAAAGTTAGGCGTTGTTTTTGCGTGTCCAAAGTGAGCGAATCGGAGACTGACAGATCTGCTCTGCCTTTCATGTAAAATTTCTGTCAAATCGGGATGAGCGCTTCTTTCCATATCGTCCAAAAACCCTCGGAGACAACCGTAAGCTTCAGGATCAGTTCTGAGCTCAAACACCCTCATCTCCCTACCCTCAAGAGAGCCACTCAGCCAGGGGTGCAATCTTCTATTTCATCTGGGGCACTGACCTTTCTTTCTCTTCTTCCTATCTTCTGGAAGACGTTTCAGAAAGTGGACCTAATGAACATTCAAATGGAACCAAGACCCGTATCTACCGACCGACTCGGACAGCGACTGAGAAAGGCGGACCAGACGGTAACAGTGGGCGACCACGAGTAGAAACATCACTATCATCATCACAAAGTCTCATCAGAGTCATCGAATCCCATTTGGCTTCATCTATCTCCGCGTATCTCAAATGACGTTGATTTGTGTTACATTGTTCTCGTCAAATGAGAGGCTTGGAAGGAAGGAAGAACAACAGGCGCGCGTAATGTTGTGTTGTTTTGTATGGGTACGTCAAGGAGAACGTCCCGGGCTTTCCTATTGCATCATGGGATATCATTGGATCATAGATGCGTTCATTCATTACACTATTACACTGCAACACTCGCGTACGCTCTCGTGTTTCTCATTGGCTCGCCACGTTCTTTACCAGCCCTCTGCGCCTATATTCAATCGTCCCTCCGTCCGAGCACTTTGTCCTTATACGGATGAAGGGAGCACGGAACGGCACGAACGTACCGAACCCACCGACAAATCGACAGAAGCCGACTCAGATCCCGTTTACCTTACCTAGCTAGCCTTATTTGAGCCTTCTGCCGCTGCCGCCTGCTCAGTGCTAAAAGCTGGGCTGAGCTTATTACCGAGATCCCCTCCAATAAACGCTCGACAAACGTAAAATTTTGAGAAAAGGCCCCGATGGTTCCTTCCTTCCCATTGGCTCGGACTTTACATCTCACCTGTTTCCAAATTTGAAAGCGCGCATACACCATAAAGACTACGGACAGATTGGCGCGTAAATCAGCACTCAGCACTTCAGCGAAACGTGCGGGGGCGCTCGAGCTCGTTGATGCTTGACAGCTCCCATTCACCATCCCTGGCATAGCACCGTCAATTAAACCTAATAAACCCATTCCGGAGGAGTCGTTCTCTCTTTGTCAGGCTTCTCTCGCCACTGAGCTCCGGCTCTTCATCTCGAGAGGCTTGGCGGCTAAATCAACAGGGGGACTAGTGGACCAGTGAGTCCAATGAATCTCCCATACATGCGCATGCAACGTTCTTTCGTGTGTAAATAGAAGAAACCGAGGAAAAAGTATGCGTAAATCCGAATCGATCGCAACGCTTGGATAAGAGTTCAAGTTAGCCTCTCGATCTCCTTTCGTCCGTGGATTCGTGTATCGAGTACGGGACGAATCCGAATCCGAAACGAGACCTGGGAAGATCGGCGCATCGAGCGTCGTCAATCGGGGGAAGGTTTCGTCGACGAAAGAAACAAGCAAGTGGCTCAACGCTTCGCAGCTACTTTCTAGATCTATCTTATTTCGTTATTTCCTTCCATACGGTGTCCCTCGAGCCAGAACCTTCCAGTGTCTACCCATTAAGCCAAGCGTCGCTGCCAGTACCGCAAGAAATCACAATGAAATGGTCGACACTGTGTACCTGCGCGCTTCTCTTGTTATTTGCGTCATACAATATACCTATCTGCATTCATTTATGCGCCAAACTTCGGGGAGAGGCTCGCATACGCTTCTGGTGCAAAAGAAAAATCAAGGGAGTAAAAACACACGATACGTCCACGACGAAACAATGTGCGCGCTCATGTGAGGGGGACGGTCAATGGAATTGAGTTATAGACCTATAGATTATAAGAGATTCATGCATGTTACTAGTGTAAATAGCGACGACGTACGTTATGGAAGGGAGCACTTGTGGATACAAGAAGTCAGAAGGTCAAAAAGGGTCAGAAACAGTAGGCGTCGGTGTCGGTGATAAGCTGATAGTGCCATTCCGTTTTAAATTGTGAGTTACATGGAGATCTAATATATACGAAAAAAAAAACTCCCCGATGTCAAAACCAGTGAATTGCGAAGTAGAACATTTTGAAAAAAAAATAAGAATTGAGTCCGAGTCCGGGGAGCAAACACGAATGTTTGAAAGATTGAATAGAAAGGAATATAATAGAGGGAGAAGGTATAGTTAAATTAAAGGGTTCGATAAGAATGCATAGAACATAAATCCGAGGAGCACAGGCAGCATGAAGGGGGGAGGGGAGGGGTAGAAGAAAAGTACGAAACAGCAAGTTATCAGAGCGGAGTTACTAAGGTTTAAGGAAGACTAAGGCTGGAGAGTGACATGGGAATGCAACAGATTACAAGAAGAATTGGTATACGACAGTTAGGGGCAAGGAAACGTAGAGGTGGAAAAAATAGCAAGAGGGATGAAAATGGAACAGTTCACCGAGTCCAATAACTGTTCAAAGCAGAACAAGCAGAACGAACGGTCCGACTCTGCCGCAGGGAAAGGGAGTAAGAAGCGCGTAAAAAATATAGTCAAGGGACGATTCCAAACATATCACAGTGCACATGGTGTGCGCAAAAGACACTATCGCGGTGATACGAAAAATTGCGGTGCGGCGAAACTCACGGGGTACGAGGAAGGCCCGATCCCGGTCATCGCTTTGTCCGTCGGATTCAAGACAAATGCGCCATTTCTAGCATCAGCTTCGCTCTGAGCCGAGCCAGGAGGGGACACGCTGGAGCTGAAGACGGAGGCGTCAAGCGCCGGAGGGAATCCTGATCCGGGGTCGGCGAAACCAGAGACGGACGTGCTCGACATGCCTGTCCGAGGTGGTGTAAAGCTGTGAGGAGATCGGGGAGGTGAAGCTGAGGGCGGGATAATCGAATATGCGAACGTCGAGTCTAAATCTGCAATGGCGGACGTATAGTAAACGGAAGGAGCCAGACCGTGACCAACTTCGTTGACTTGTGCCAGCATCAAGGCTGAGGCTGTATCGAGCTGTTCGGTCTTGTGAGTGCGCTGTACGGTGAATGGTGGGGAACCCGAAGAGGAGCGATGCGAATGGGCTCCGTAAGATGAAGGTCCACTCGAAACGCCGGTCCAAGAACCGTCCTCTGTTAGAGCAGTGTTTGGAGCAGAATCAGGTAAACAGGTAGCCGCCGGATCGATCATTAATGGAGGAGGAACATGGCGCATACGTTCAGAAGTCAGACTCGATCCATCGAAAAATGAAGTCGGATCTTGAGAATCCATACGTTTTGGAAATCCTCCATAACCTCTACTTCTCATCTCGTTCGACGACACCCGTTGGTCCCAGGCCAACCTCAATTCCTTCTCTCGCCGGTCGCTCTTGGAAAATGCCCAACGCATGTCCCTCAGTGCCTGTATGCAGATGTTTATCTCCTCCTCGGACCCAGAATCGTGAGCCAGCGACAAGGCGGCGTGAAAGCAACCATCAAGGACGAATGAAGCGTCGTACTGGAAGAAGGACGACCCAATGTGGCGTCGAACAATGGCGAAGACAAGCCTGGCATACTGACGACACCTGTCCTCTGCGACGGAATGCAGTTGCGATGCGACGGAGAAGTGAGGAGATCCCGAAAGATTGCCCTCGGAGGACATCATCGTTTCCATGGGCGTCGATCCAGCCAAGGCCCGCTGCTTCAAAGCCTCGCGAATAACGTTGACTGCAAATGAGATGTCAATGTAATTCAAAAAGCAGACAAGCTAAATGTCAGATAACTTACAGCACTC
Organism: Hymenochaete sp. R1; assembly: GCA_019400425.1. Classification (NCBI taxonomy): domain Eukaryota; kingdom Fungi; phylum Basidiomycota; class Agaricomycetes; order Hymenochaetales; family Hymenochaetaceae; genus Hymenochaete; species Hymenochaete sp. R1. Next base: position 293,353 of record JAFREE010000004.1, read on the forward strand.
GAATATGATAATCTGTTAAGTAGTTTTAGAGTTTCGTTAAGCACTCTTAAAGAAATTTGAGTTGCGTCTATAAGATCGACTTACCTGCCAACCATTCACGTATCGCTCTACTTCCTGTGGCTTCATCAAATCGCCGGTACCCAACTGGCGTAAGTTCTCGAGTTCCTCCCACAAATGACCTAGTGAATTCCACACGTCGTGGAGTCTCTGTACATGAATATTCAATTCGTCCGATTGGCGCGCCTTTGGTCCTGTCAGTACTGAGTGTACTTGACGGCATACAGCGGAAAGTCGGAGCGGAATTTTCGCGAACTCAAAAGCGACTGTGTAATTACTGTAGGCTTGCTCGTGAGCGTGTATGCCGTTTAGCGGAAGCAATGTCGCTTGAAACTCTGCAAGATCGTCGTCGGACCTGTTTGGAAGCTTAATGCGTTGTTGTTCAGAAGTCAAGAAATAGCCTATGAGACTTACAAGTGAAGTCGCCCCCCTCTGAGAGCAGTCGATACGCCTTCGTGTGTATGCGCGTACCAGAATATGCGAGCGCGTACTGTCGAGTCTACAACGTCACCCTGACCGCTATTGACAGTGCCAACAGGAACGAGGCTACATAAGATGTAGACTTGATTTATCGCCGCTTCTTGCATCGAGAGCTGTTCCAGTGGGGATTGCAACACTTGATATACAGATCTCCAAGTCAGATACGCGTACCGAGTGAGCGTGAAAGAGATGTTTTACCTTCCGTCAAAGGAACAACAAGCAGTAAAACGCGGACGCCGTCCCCTACGCCACAAAACAAGCAATATTCCCAATTTAGCATTAATTACAAGGAACACACATCGCGAACGTGGCCGCCAAAGGGCAACTTACAGCTAGGTTTGCGTAAGAGACCATGAACGTCGATAAGTTGCAGCAGTTCGCGCGCCATCACGCTTGTCCGCTCTTTACGCTGGTTGAGGGCATGGTGGCCGCCGTGTGGATCGGGCTCGCCGGCTTCGTTTACTCCAAAACTCACAGCCCAGACGGCGAGGACCAAACAGAGTAGCTGACCTGCAACACCTAGTGCTTCCAAGTTTCCCTTTTGAGCTTCATAAAATCTCCCAGAGAATTCAAGGGGGTCGATGATCGGGCCTGAGCAAGGGGGAAACGATAGGAATTCAGGTACACGGACCGCAGGTGTACAAAGCGCCGGATAACAAGTGTAGCAAATACGCGTTTGTTAATAAAAAAACAAAATGTCAACAGCTGCGCATGATACGTACGTTGGGTGAGGAAAGCTTGAAAAAAGTGTGAGGAGAAAAACTCAGGGCGGAGGCGTGGGATACAGCTCGGTTGGGATAGACCGGCGGTGGGCGACGAATATCTTCTGTCATCCTCATTGGCAGACTTGCCATAGACAGCTCTAAAGATCGAACAACAAAGAACAATGTCAGAGGAGGTGGATGGAGCTGAATTAAATTGACGCTGTCCCCGTGCGTAGCAACGCGTGACAAGGGGAGGGCTGGGGGAAGGGGAAGGGTAGATAAAGAAGCACACTCACTCGACTTGTTGCAATCGGCGACCGCGTCTTAACAGTTTGACGGCCTTGATCTCTGCAAACTCATCCCTGAAATTGAAATTGAGGAGATAAGCACAAACAATACCGGACTCTACCGCTACACGTGCATATGACCACATTCGCCATGTCGCAAACGAACAGGCAGGGGGCTTGGAAAACAGCTTGGAGACGTTACTTACACGCATTTGAGACCTCTTTCCTGACAGTTCGAACAAGTTGTGCAGTGTGAGTTTGGGTTTGCGGACTGCAAGTCCTTCAGATCACAGCGCACTCTAAGCGCGTTAATGAAATGAATTAAGTTAGGAAGGCCAAATCGAATTAGAACTTTACAAAAACGAGCTTACCTTCGCATTCGACACGCTCCACAAGCACTGAACTGCTGTCTCGAAGATTTTGGCTGAGCAGAACCGCGTCTCTCTGGAGGAAGGTGTTAGCATATAAGCAGCAGGCAGGCGTGCGCGGTGGTGGCAGAGACGAACGAACGTTTCGAGTCGGATTTGGATGCCATGGGACGGGGTGGTGCACGTCGGATGGATTGATTGAAAACTGCGGAAGAGAGGCCCTCGGGAAATGGATGAGGATGCTGAGGGGGAGGGAAGGAGGGAAAGAACGTAGGGAGGACAAGAAAAGGGAGGGGTATTTGAAGGAATGGATGAATGATGGTATATATATATATGAATGTATGAATTTATATATAAATAAAAAATGAAAATGAAAATATAATCTTTATTTATTTATTTTATATTTATTAAGTTAGAACGGACGAGTCCGAGCCCGATCGACCGTTTGAAAAAGCAAAGTGAGTAGAAAGCTAAGCTGGCTTCGTTCGTTCAGCTGCTTCCCTTCCACGAGGCATTCACATCTCGTCACCCTACCCTGCTTGTAATCTCCTCCCCCTCTCGTCTCTGTCTCACTCTCTCTTCTCTTGTACTCCACCAATTGCACCCCGATCTCCCTCACAACGGTAATCCCTCTCATCCAAAGTGCGACTCAAGACCTCCAAATAGAAACATACCATGCATCAGCCGATGCTCCTCTGATAGACATTCGTATCATCATATCATCATATCCTTGTCCGGCGAGCATCTGAAAAAGAAAAAGAAGGTTTGCAGCCTTGGATCAGCAGGCCGATTTCATCAGATCTCCCTAAAATCTCTCGCTCTCTCTTCTCACACATAGCCGTGCGGAGCCAAAACGCAGGGTCTCTTTCCTCCGTCTCGATGTAAACAATCGTACATCGCATACGTAATCAGTCCCGCAAGTCCCTTTTTTCGTCCAAAATAGAAATCGAGGCCTTTTCCGCCTTCTTCATCGAGAAATTACTCCCAGATCTGGGCAACCAGATCTCCCCTCCCGATCTGACTATCTTCTTCTTCCATCCTCACTCACTCCCCTATCTCTCTCCTTCAGTCCTCGAACTTGAACTCGACTTGATATCATTATCAATGGCAATGACTCCCAAAAAAGAACCAAGTCCAATAATGAAGCCACCTTCTCTACATCCCTGCTTTCTCAATCGCCCGCCGCAGCTGCCCCACCGAGTACTGTTGCGCATTCCGTTTCCGGTCTCTCGCCATCGCCTCAAAATCCATCCCGTGAGCTTCCACCAGTCGCCCAAGATAACGCCTTTCACCGTTCGAGCTCGTCCTTATTGTCTTCGCCTTTACACTCTTTGTCGACGCTTCTTCTTCCAACGCTAAAAGAATTACGCACAACACCAAAAGTACGTCAGTAAAACCCTTCTCGACCCAGTTTACCGACGCTCGGCCAATCCCGTAGTCCACTCCGCAAATATATCCTCCTTTGTGGAACAGCCCCGAGATCAAAGAAAGAAAGTAAAACACGCACCTCGAACTACCGAACCAGCCTTCCCATCGTCTTCCCCTCCTTCCAATCCTTCTCCGATCGTTCCCAGGAGCCATGCCGCTTCTGGCCCGTGTCCCTTTCGCAGCGCATTTACAATTTCATCATCATCATCTCTATCACCATCGCCCCCCTCGTCCATATCGACTGATCCCGCACCTTCCCCGCCACCTTCTTGCTGCTGTGTATCCTCCGCGAGAATCACGTCCACAACCGCACCTGTTTCATCACGTACAATACGTCCGTAGCCCTGCGGCAGTGTCCCCTTGCTGATTTTCTCCCGTTCATTATCGTGCGAAGGTCCCTTTGCGTCTCCTTGCTCACCGGACCTCTCGGACTCCTGCACGTTTGCTGCTAAATCGGGACTAGACGCGGTCGTTTGGTGGCCTGCGTTGGAACTCAATCCCGCAAATGTATGATCCCGTCCGCCGGAATCAGCCCCATCAAGTCTGTGAGCCAAGCCGAGGGCAGCATAGCTTTTTTCAAAAACAGGGAAGTTGTAGGCGAGGTAAAAGGTTAGAAATGGTGTTAGTACCAATTCGATGCAAACAGAGAATTATGGCACAAATGGAAATGAGGGTCTGAAATCGAGCTTGGTTTCACGGTTGCACCGATATAATTAATTTCGCATGGGACAAAGTCAAGGAGTGGGCATGGTAATGGTAATGGGGTGCATTCATGACGCCTTGGAACCATCTTTCCATCAAGAAATCTCAACTCACTTTTGACGCACAGTTCTCTTATTGTCCCAAGCTTCTCGTAGCACTTTAGAGCCTTCAATAGCTATACCAGAAAAAAATTACTTGGATTTAGCTGGCGAGCAAAACGTAAATAGGTCAAGGACACAACGCACGCTTATGTTTTTTGAGTAATTTGTTTGCTCTCCGTGAATGCTTCACCGGCTTGTGCGTCGATGAACGAGCTTTGCGGCGCTGTCGTGGGTTTGCCATCACACAAAACAGAACACTAGTGCTTCTTTTCCGTTTCAATCAGGAAGCGAGAAGTCAAGTTGGCCTGTGTGGATCACTCCACGAGAAGGGTGAGGGAGGCGGGAGAGTTCGTGGCTCGGGTACAAAGTCAGTTAAGTGCTTGCTGCTTGCTCAAAGATGGTATCGAAGAGCCGGCTGCAATGCTGATCTGAAAGGTCTCTTCCCTCAGCACATCACGATAGATAGGAGCCCCAAAGTGATAGCCGCTCACAATCTGGTTGCGATAGCCTTCTCCCGTCAATGATATCTTCCGACTCCGTTCAGTCTTCAATGCCTATCTGCAATCTTGCGTGACTTTTACGAAAAGGCTCCTGTGCTGTTTTGTGCTGTGTCACCGTGTATGCCTGCGTTACAAACGACCCGCTACCGTTCCAGCTGTCTCGCTAATCCAACACAACCCCGAGATTATTGCTCGATTCCTAATTCCGACGCTGATGAAGCCAGTCAGTTAATATGTATACGTATGCGCGGCTCCTGAGAAGCCCGCGACTGAATTCAAAGAATCGAGGTTCGAAGACGTGGAAGTCAAAGCCGAAGCCGTGAAGGAGCCCGACTAAAAAGTGTGACCTCTGCGTGCGCATCTTCTCCGCCCGCGCGCCGCGCGATTCGGAGCTGCAATTTTTCTCGATTTTTACAGTCTCTGCACCAGCTCAGACAGACAAGTCAACTACAGCTCTGTGTGTCAGTTGTATGCTAAAATTTGTTATGAAAACCATCTAGCCAATTCTGGCTGAAAACGGTGATACTATTTTGAAGTTCCGCGGAGCCGCCGCTTTGAATCATAAATTCATCTGATTTTACGCCGTCTCCGCCGAGGGCTCAAATAAGGAAAGTGCAACCCGACGGTAAGTATCTCTCGATGCAACTCTTCGTGCTTTATTGTCAATGTGATGATAACTGGATCCAATAACGTAGAGAAAGAGAGAGGGGGGCGTCTAATACACTCTAAGGTACATGTGCTGAATTAATCAGAGCTCATGTTACGCTTACTTTCATTGCTGACGGCGAAACACATTTCCGGCGCTGTAGCTTACCCCCAACCCCTTACCCCCTTCAAAGGGTGGCGATTCATCTCGTCAGGGGGCAGGTAAATTTACGTCCCTAGGTCGAGATGAATGGAATGCAGAACTCACTGGCCTACCTAAGTTTAATCGCCTTTACTAGCTTTCCGAACCCACGTAACTTTGGATTGCGGTCGATTATCGGTCGATTCCAAATGAGAGAAGGAAATGCTGATATCGCATGAACGCCCGAAGCATTCGGTGCACTGAGGACGGCTTTGTTACTCACCAACTTAGAGCCAAACCTCATACCCACTCAGGTAATTTAAACAACAGGCTAAGCAGTCCTGAGTCAAAGCTTGATTTGGAAGGCGGCCCCGGCAAGCTGGATCGGAGATCGAGTGGCCAACGGGACGGCAGGGAAGCTCACACAAGCTCAGCAAGGCTAGAAAACCCCAACCACCCATTACTCAAGATTAGCGGCTTTGCAGCATAAGGCTGAAGGACTCGGTTAGAGCGCAGCCAGACGAGAAGATCAAGAAGGCTTAGAAGGACCACCGGGGAGGGGGACGCTTCTTCTCGACATACCTTGGCGATCGTGGTTGCTTGAGCTTGTTATGGGAAGGCCTTGTTTTCTCTCGAACGACGGCCCGACGAGGTTGCCACAGTGTTCAAATTATCAAAGTGGCCTTGTTCCCGCCACTCACCCTCACCGCGGCGAAGATGTGATGCTTTGAGAAAACCTGAGGATCGTGAGCTAAACTTTGAAATATCAAACGATCGTTATAGGAGCTCAATCTCATCCTACCTCAAAGCCAAAGAGATGACTTAAATCCAGCACTAGTGCTTGTTCAGCGACTTATACGAGTCCTGTTTGAATGTGCCATCCGGAGTCCATAGCGCAACTTTAAGCTAAATGTAAGCGTGGGAAAATTCGGTAATATCCGGAAGACAGTCTGTAGAGTCATCGTAGCCATTCATTCGCTCTCTTCATCGTTTTTTCTAATCTTCTCTATTGACTACGCACAATGTCGCGCCTTTCGTACCAACCTGGCCCCGCCTTCAACTTCACGGTATAGTTGCAATTTTTCTAGCTACCGCATTTGTAGCTAATGAAACTATAATTTATGTTCTTAAAATTGTTTTGTACTGGTGTCGGCGAAATGCCATGAACCTACGACTGTCGATTCCACTCACACTTCACTGCATCGCATCGCGACTTCAATCTCACCGACGCCCACTCCCCAACCTTCAAACCTTGTATCTCCATCATCTTTGTTCCGCTTGCTGAACATCTATCGATGCTTTCCACAATCTCGGGATTGTGTGCTCTATGGGCTGTGCGACGACAATAAACTTCCTGGTGGTCCGATTTCTCTGGCCCGTTGGCTCACCAGCCCATCAAGCGGTGGGTACCTAGCATGGGCATCTGGGGTGTTGGTGCTGGAACGGCCGCCCTTTACGTGAGTTTCTATAATTTTTCATATCTCTTCCGTTCTAACTCTGCTGTTCTTTGATGTTGGTGGGATGTGGCTTGTTGGCGCGTTTCTTCTCTTCGTGACTCTGCCGTCGTTCTGAACGGCGATGTATTTCTGTCCACCGCTGTTCCACGCACATGTCGGAACTGTTGCTTACGATACCGATGCGACGATTGTCGCTTCCTCGACTTGCCTGATTGTACCTTGATTCCGACCCGCTGGTATGTTATCACCGGATCCTCCAGCTTCTTTCCGTCACACCGATCATGAAGAGGACCTTATTCACAAAGATTCCTGTAGTGAGTAATCCCTCCATCCTCGCTTCAAGGTATCGAAGAATGTTAATCGTTGACTCATGATCTACCATCACTTGTTTTTGGTATTTAGCTCGGAAACTATTTCGAGGACAAGACGCCTGCTTCGGACAAGCCGTTCTGATTCTGCGGTGTATACAAGTAGACAGCCATACGCGCGCACTATGTGGCCCACAATAGAATTTACTTTATCGTCTTTTGATTCTCGTTGGAGCGATTGATGTTATTCCCGGCTTTACAGCCTCGGGCATCCCGGCTAGATTCACGAAGACAATTCAGAAACGGAAAAGGGGAGAGAGGGGGGAGTGGGGCAAAAGCGAGTTCTCACCGTAATGTGGCGATCCGACAAAAATTTCAGAGTTTGTTCTGGGTATGGTATCGGTTTTCCTTCAAATTGATCCCCAATTTCTTTTCCAACTCTAAAATAGCTTGGGAGCTCTCTCCTATGGCAACATCTGACGACGGGGTTCACATCGCAAGTCAAGCCCGAATAATGATTTGGTATTTAATAAAGCACAGACTTCAGCATCGGGATTTACCTTGAAAGGTCGAAACGTACGGATGGTCTCCATGCCCAGCTCCTTAGCGACTTTCAAGTTCCTATTTCAAGGTCAGCACCATGTGTTTCGCGAAGCTGCCGTACGAAGCCCAATCGGGTATCACTATCGACAACTGTATAGCAGTACATCCCGCAACTCTCGACGACGTCGAGCTGCGGGAACGCTGAGATTCCTTGAAGAAGAAAGAGCGGTCACTCACACTCCGAGGTCGTCGAGGAAGACGCACTCCTGCGGTTTTAAGTCACTTCGCTTGCAGGCGAGGAGATAAAACTCCTTCTCGGGCTTGCTGAGCGAGAGACGAGTCAAGCCGTATCAGATCGGCATCAAAAGAACGCATAGATTATTGACGTGTGAATGGGAAGAGGTTCGCAATCGGGGTTGGAGATAAAGGACAGCCGATAGAGGTGGCGAGCAATCAAGGTCAGTTCTTCGATGACATTTTATTTTATTCTCTAGAGACCTAACATAGGAAAGAAAAGAGCATACGCACCGCATTCCAAGTGCGCTCGAGTCGCAAAAGTCGTCGAATAAAGCCCGCATCTTGGGAGGCGTGGCACCCTCCGTCCAGCCAAGAAATCGGCGCTCGTTTTCGAGGCTGAAGTCAGGGTACAGATCCTTCGGGGGCGCGGTCGCTGTGTCCGTGCCCAATATCATGTCTTCCGATTTCGAATAGTTGTTGGTCAGCGCTATTACGCGCCACCGTTTTGTAGCTGCAAAAAGGAGTGACTAGTTAGGATCATGTACACATTGTCGGCCCCAAACGGATATAGCTTCGAGGTAGAAATAGAGGGGCATGTGCTAACGGTCCTCTGGACAAGATCCCTTTGTTACAAATAGGGCATGTAGTCGCATCGGGCTGACTTACCGCGAATACATTCAATGGCTCGAACAATGTCCTCGTCGTAGTTTGTACTTTCGCGCATCATGCGCCCGAAGAGCTTCGCACGCACAAGTTGTTCACGAGTATCAGTACGTTTCAAGAGATAAATTAGGAAAGAGTGAACCTACTGCTCGTCCGTCAACATATACGGCTTCCGGCAGACTGGGGCGTTCTTATGATGTGTAAGGCCGATTTGTAGCGACGAGCATTCGTGTTGATTAAAGAGGTATGGTATGATACAGTACCCGCAGAAGGGGGGAAGGAGGTCAACCGGGGCGAAGAGACGGATGTGCAACTAGCCACATTGAATGACCAGATCCTCACCTATACCGCGACGTTTGCAGTACTCGACATACAATGCATTGTTGAATGCCGTATCCGAGAGCTCATGCCCAAACGCCTCATAAAATGGAAACAGAAAGAGTTCCCCTCTCTCGAACCGCTGCCATGCACCAGAGTTGCCTCGTCCCGCTCTATGGACGGAGGTAAACCAAATAAAACAACAGGGCGGAGGGGATTCAATACGGAGCAACAAATGCAGTCTAAGGTATTCTGGTGCATGGAAGACTGGGGAGAACAAGACTTACATCGCGCAATTGATATAATTTTTCGGTAGTCCTAGCTCTTTTTCAAAAGTTTCGATGGCTAATAATGGACTGCGGACGACCACCCCGCCAATCTGGATGACGCATTGCCGAGATGCTTGTCAGTTTGCTTGCCTTGAAGACACTCAAAGGTCACTTACATCGAAGATTACCGCTTTCAAGTGAGGCGAAGTCATCAAAGCAGACTCGTTCAGTAAGGCCTGCCTCGCTGATCGAAGCTCATTATCACGAGCTATGAGCTCCGGCGACTTCGGCGGCAATGATTTATGAACGTGGCAAATCGTTTCCTTTTACGTCTTTCCGTCTACGTCAAGTTGAAACCGGGAACTGCGTCGGGCTCCCGCTAAGCAATAACTTCGTTGCTCTGCATGCAGATAGATAGACTATACACATTTCCCCCAGCTACGCGCAACTACCAGAGACAGAGACTAGACCCAAGGCCAGCCGTCATAGCGCCATGACGACATATTGAAGTACGCAGTGACAAAGTTTCGCTTTTTCAAGGTCAAGGAATAATGTGTGGATAGCCGTTCAAGTAGACGGCGTGATGTGCTATGTTTGGGTCTCTCCGAGTCATCGATAACAAGCATTCAAGAAAAGCCCAAGCGGACGACGTACGTTCTTTTCGGTTTTGTCCTCCGAGGTACCCCTCGTTGCCTGTGAGGTTGGTCCAAAGTGTGTGACTTGATTGCGTGCATTTGATTACGCTTTTCAAGAGTAATTGTGAGGTCTGACTGTCATGTGTGTATTGACTTTTAGTTCCATAGTTCTCTCTCTGGCGAAGATATATTTATTCCTAGACACTCAAGTGTGACAAAAGCGATGCTTGAAACGCCCTTTGGCAGTGCAGAAGTGCAGAGTACAGATAGTACAGATACAGATTGATGACGCTACAGTCACGTGTTTCATTCAAAGCGGTACGTTAGGTAGTTAGTACTAGTTAGGTACGTTGCCTTTCCGGGGTAGGTAGACTCAGCAGCTGGCCGGAGTCCTTGGATTAAGTGCGGCACTGGGTGGCAGTGAATTTAGCCAGCGCTGACTCCATACCCTAGAAGCAAACGCCTCTTGGCTTTTTACCCCCATCTCACTGCTACTCAACACTCGCTCATGCTGAACCATTCGTCTTCCTACAGACGTGGACCGACGCCCGCTGGCTACGGTGGTGGATATGGCCAACCCCAGGGTTATGGCTACGCTACGCCACCCCCTCAGCAGCACTACGGACCTCCTGCGGGGGCAGACCCTCAATTATGGCAATGGTTTACTTCTGTCGACACGGATAGATCTGGCTCAATCGATGCCAGAGAGCTTCAGCAAGCACTTGTCAATGGTGCGTTTCGTGATTCGTATAGATGCGCATATACTCACTATCGTCAAATCATATGGATTAGGGAACTGGTCAAGTGAGTGGTCAAAGAAGCCATCTGGGTCACAAACACCTCTTTGACATCTATGAAAATAAATCAGACTTTGATCTAGATACGGTATGTAATATCGCATCCAACCTCTCCGATGTTGTTGATGGCTTTGTCGTCTATAGGTCAAGATGCTGATGGGAATATTCGTGCGCTCTTCCCTTTTTCATGAGGTTCGACAAGCGCCTAAAAACTTTCACAGGATACGGACCGCACAGGCCGCATAGAATTCAACGGTACGCTTCTAGACTATCGGAATTCACTTCAGATTCAAACATATCCCCTTTAGAATTCGCTGGACTGTGGAAATACATCGCTGACTGGCAAAACGTGTTCAGACACTTTGATAGGGGTGAATTGAACTCGGGCAGACGGCGATGTGTGACGCTGATAATACATCCTTTAGATCGTTCTGGGTCTATTGACGGCCATGAGCTATCAAGCGCGCTCAGCAGTTTTGGATACAGGCTGAACCCGCCTATTCTTCAGCTCATTGAGCAGAAATACGGTAATGCCGAGGACAAATAGATTAATATACCCGAGTTGACTTGGTCTTTCTACAGCGGCACCTCCAGCAGGTGGATACGGACCACCGCCAGGCATCTCGTTTGATAGATTCGTGAGGGCGTGTGTCTCAGTGAAGACATTGACGGAGTCATTCCAAAGGTTAGGCCGTAATCTTGCACTTCACCTCTGAGTCCTCTGACGGGCTGCTAGGCATGATCACGATCGCGACGGGTGGATTCAGCTCAATTACGATCAATTCATGCAGGTATGTGTCCAGTGAAGTGCCAGTTCGTGTTATATAACTAAATTCCATTCTCGTAGATTGTTCTCAGCGCCCCATAAGCCGACGCTGTTGAAGATTGAATAGCTCGTACACATTCGTAATCATGGAACGTTATCCTGAAATTGTATATGAAATGATGACATCTTACGCTCATGATGTATCTATGAATTGTGTATCTTTTTTTCATTGATAAATATTTATGTTTTATACGAAAGTCGCGTAAACGTTCAAGTTCCTGCCTCTTGATGCTTGTATGTTGCAAGACTGAGAGTCTGTTTCTTCAAACTCAAGTTACACTGTTCCAACGACCCCTGAAAGTATACCCGACCCGCGCACACCTCCGCCGGGACCGCAGCTGGCTGGCTAGCCGGCGTCTTCGGTCACACGTGAAAAGCGCAGAGTGGATCCGGAGAGCGCGCGCGAGCTTCGGCAGAACGACGAGCCAACAACGTTTAACTCTTCGACGGAGAAGCTGCAGCTGATTTCTTTTTTGCCCAGACCTTAGACCAGGTCCCGACCATCCCTTTCTCTCCTTTCCACTTGCTTTGCCGGTCAACAGCGTTCTTCTCCTTCTCACCGTCATCACCGCCCATGTTTGGATCATCCACTGCTGCTCCTACATCAGCTTTGGCCCATGGATGGCCAGAGAATATCGACCTGTCAAGACAAGGTATCGAGGTATCAGGCACACGTCGGCCGGGTCAAACTGGTACGTTTACTTGAGGTAACATTTTTGAGTTGAAAAAAGGGCTGACGAAGGAAACAATGAACAGGACATTATAGGAATGGTAAGTCGTTTATGCACTCTTTGAACTGCGATGGGTTCTCTTGACAACGATTGGTGTGAACAGGCCAATGGGGTCTCATCATGCTGCACGACCAACAATACGTGCGGACGCTCCCAGACCTCTTTGACCAAGGTCTCAGCTTGTCTGCGGACGAACAATGCCTCGGATATCGCCCCGTCCTCTCTACTAACCCATTGAAGGTACGGACAGGATGCCGTTGGCCGAAGGAAGCCTTCATGTGATTGGACACGCTGACTCCGTCCTGCCAGTTTGCGGACCACTTTGTCTGGCATACCTACGCAGAGGTCAACGAGCGCCGTCTTAACCTTGGTAGTGCCTTACGCAAAATGTTGAACGACGGTGAGATCGGAGGCGGCGAATTACCAACGGTTGGGACCTGGAGTCAAAACCGACCAGGTATGTTCTTACCATATTTCATTCTATTTTCCTCCCTTTTCTGAGCGTCACTTCGCTCTCGTAAAAAAATAAACAAATGTAGAATGGCAGGTCATCGACTTGGCTCTATGTGCATACGGCTTCGTCGGCGTTAGTTTATACGATACCTTAGGAAAAGATGCCGTGGAATATGTGTGCGCCTCGGTTGCTTTTGTCTCCATCCTTCCTGAGGTTGACGAAACCTTTGATTTTCCAGTATTGAACACGCGCACCTCACAGTCATTTTTGCATCTGCGCAGCATATTCCAACCCTTCTAGCATTAAGATCTCGCTTGCCTATGATGCGCATGATCATTTCCATAGACGACTTGTCGCACGAGCCCAAAAGGATCCTAGCCACATGGGCTAATGGCCAAAAAGTGCAAGTCAAGGAGATGCGAGAATGTGAGACTACATTCATAATATTTGTTTTTTATTAACTAATCGAGGGGTTTCAGTAGAGGAATTTGGGAAGAATAACAGGTTGGAACGTCCTAAACTTTCAACAGAGGATATCGCAACTATCTGTTATACTTCGGTATGATCTTCTCGTTGCTTCATTTGTTAGTAGCTAAATTGATTTCAAGGGTACCACAAGCAATCCCAAAGGTCGGAAACAAATTATTACATACAATGACTTTTTCTCATATAAGCTTCAGGTGTCCTCCTTACTCATCGGAATCTCGTTGCTGCTACATGTTCCAACTTGCACGGAGCGCTTTACGAAGAGAAGGGAGTTCTCTTATCGTACTTACCGTTGGCGCATATTTTCGAAGTATTTCTTTTTTCTTCTCATTACTGGCGCATATTACTAAGTATTACTTTTAGCGCATCAACGAACTCGGCGTCTTGACAGTTGGTGGGGGTATCGGCTACTTCACTGGAGACCCTCTTAGACTTCTCGAAGATGCCAACATCCTCAAACCTAATTTCTTCCCGTCAGTACCGCGGGTTCTGAACCGGATCTACTCAGCCGCCATGGTCACGAGTCAGTCACCAGGCCTCAAAGGTTTCTTGTTCCGCAGCGCATTGGAGACGAAGGTGAAGCGATTGCATGAGACGGGCTCAAACGTTCATGCGTTTTGGGATAGACTTGTCTTCAGGAAAGTGCAGGCAGCTCTCGGGGGAAACGTCAAGTTTATGACCTCCGGGTCCGCCCCAATAAGTGATGCTGCCATGGACTTCCTGCGCGTAGCATTCCCTGGAGATGTCATTGAAGGTCCGCTTTTTTTCTCCCAACGAAGACTTCGGCGTTTTGATTTTTTTTCTCGAAAAAAATTACGCAGGCTACGGAATGACCGAAAACTGTGGTACTTGTACTCGTGTGTGGCCGAAGGATCCCTCCTCGAGTGGATTTGTAGGCGCCCCTCAGCCTTGCAACGAAATGAAACTTGTCGACGTCCCCGCAATGAACTACACCTCCAACGACAAGCCCAATCCACGAGGCGAAATCTGCATCCGCGGTGAGAACTGCTTCATTGGGTACTACAAAGACGAGAAGTCCACCAAGGAAGCCATCGACGCGGAGGGCTGGGTCCATACGGGTGACGTCGGCGAGATTGATGAGAAAGGGAGGTTGAGGATCATCGATCGCGTGAAGAATATCATGAAGCTCTCCCAGGGCGAGTACGTTGCGCTCGAGAAGATCGAAAATATGTATATGATGTGCCCTATCGTGGCGCAGGTGTACGTGCACGGAGACTCGTTGAAGGATCATTTGGTCGGTATCGTAGTCCCCGAACCGACGCAGTTTGCGGCGTTGGCTTCTCATGTGCTTCATACAACGGTTACGGCGGAGGACGTGGGTGCGTTGGCGAGAGCGAGTCGGGATCCAAAGGTCGCTGAGGCGCTCCTTGGAGAAATGGGCAAGGAGGCGAAGAAGGCTGGGTTGAAAGGGTATGTCGCCCAACAATATATCAAGCTCTCGCCATCGAATACTGACTTATTTGCCCCTCTCGTAGCTTTGAGATGATGAAACGTATATACATTACCATGGACCCCTTTACCACCGAGAACGGCATGTTGACACCGACCTTCAAGGTTCGCCGGTTAGTGCAAAATTCATTTTCTTTCCGATGCTCGTTACTTATTGACTATGCGACTTCAGGAGAGACATTCAGACGAACTACAAGGACGTGTTGGATGCTCTATACGGCGCACCTGCACCGAAGATCCAGGCTAAGCTTTAGTGCAAGGAACTCTTATCGATAGATGCAATACTTATACATATTCTTGTTTCACATGCTCGGAATGTTTTTCTACTTTTCATTATGATCGGGAATTAATTATCCCAGAATTTTCTTTTTTTAATAGAAAAGGCCATTTATTCTGACGACGTTCTTTAAAAACCACATGACAATAAAAAACAAAATACTCAGATATGTATGTTGCGGAGGAATACTAGTGGGTAAAACTGGAGAAGCAGAAAGTGAGAGAAGCGAAGAGTTGTGACAAAATAGCGGAAGATGTGGAGTGAAAAGAAGGGCGATATGGTACCTAAGCAGTTTTGAGAGTAAAACAGATGAGAAGAAAATACTTCTTTTGAAGAGTTACGCGGAACCCCAAAAAGAAAATTCGCTACTAAGATACAGTCATGTTGGGATACAAAAAAGAAAATCCGTTGTGGTATAGTGTCGTGTGTAAACGTTACCGATTCGTGGAAGACCCGCTGTACTTAATTGTCTGTGTCCTTTGCGATCGGAGAATCCGCAGAAGTCGGCACCGGCGAAGGCGAAGGGGGCAGCGGAAGGAGAGAAGGTGACAAAGGAGTGGAAATCGAGGCTGATGTCTCGTAGGAAGGATGGCGTTGGAATGGGTTGCGGGTGTGGATACGTGACACAGGTGACTCTGCGGAGCGTAGTCAGATCAGTACCAAGCATATGAAATTTGGAGATAGCATATAGCCTACCAAGAATACCAGAGAAGCGCCACAGATTTCCTGTCGTCTGATCACTGTCGGCGAGTTCTTGTTTATCGATACTCGGAGTTGCGATCCGAACCTCAGACCTGAAAATGTTATCTGCGTCCGCAGAGGCCGAGGCCACCAGCGGGCTCTTTAGTTGGATACTGTCACGGGGCCTATTAGTGAACGTTGGACGTTCAAGGAAGGTAGGTCCCATGTCGTGGCGCCGGCTGCGGAAAGTAGGAGAAGACGGTGGAAAGAGCGCAGGACGAAGGATGGAGAAGAACTCTTCAAGGGCATCTGAAGGTAGGTTTAGACTACGCATGATGGTGTTCAAGGAACGAGATATTGCCACAGAGTGCCAAGTTCGGCGTGAGCGCGCAAAGTAGCAGACATACGGAATTTAATCAATAACAATACATCAACTCGATAGACTCAAAGAAAACTTACAGAGGTGAGGAGTTCCTGCCAGAGGAAGGAGGAGAGGTGTCATCGTCATGGGGCTGACCCAACGCTGCCTGAGCGTCTTGATCGCAGAACTTGATGCGAGCTAGTACCTCTGCTGGCGGCGACATGATCCTTGCCACCGGGGAGGGTTGCGTGCGGTGAGGATGAGAGTTGAGACGTCGCGGACGCGGAGCCCAGAGTTCAGACATGATGGTGAGATGGCGGTCAGTGAGCAAGAGCGGGCCAAAGAGACGAGACGCTTTGTCGATTTCTGGTGGCGCTGCTTACATAATAAATTCTTATGTAAATACACGTGGTATCCCGAGTCGGTCCGAGCCCGTTTTGATGTTCTCCGATTGAGTTGAACTGATTGAGAGCCGGACCAGACCCAGACGTAAAAATAAAATACAGAAAATTATAATAGACAGACTTCCTTGGCCTCGATCCACACAGACATATCCCCCCTTCTCTTTCCTCTACCACCACCATCTCCTCTCCCCCCTCTCTCAACCCTACGATCCTACCTCCGCTCAATGTTTGCCTCGCCAGCGAGACACAACAACGATACGTCCCTCGACACTTGCGATACAATCCTCACAGATGAGACCCGGCCTTTGTTGCTTGACCCTGAGGGGGCCCGTCTGCCCAGGTCTTCCAAGTCGATTCTACCGAAGCGTCAGCTCGCAGTCCTCTGTGCTATCAGGCTTGCCGATCCCATAGCTTTCACCCAAATCTTCCCCTACGTCAACGAGATGATGGAGCGCTTCGGCGTAGCAGAACCATCAAAAACGGGTTTCTATAGCGGGCTTGTTGTGAGTGACTGTATGCGCCGACCTTATGATTTTTCACTGATCATTCTTACAGGAAAGTGTTTTCGCTTTGGCACAATTGGTATCTATTTATCATTGGGCAAAATTATCCGATATTCATGGTAGGCGTCCGATCATCTTCATCGGCACTATTGGCATAGCAGTATCCACCATCTGGTTGGGCTTTTCAAGAACCTTGACCTGCGTAATGCTCTCGAGAGCTCTGGGTACGTTCCTCTTTCTTAATTCAACGTCATGCAGGTCTAATCATGGGGCCATGAAAAGCCGGACTGTTTTCCGGGAACGTAGCCGTCATGCACTCAGTGCTCGGTGAAATCACGAACGCCTCCAACCAAGCTGTTGCCTATCCGATCTATGGATTGTGCTGGCCTCTGGGCGTCATTATAGGGTACGTTCCCCTCCTTTATGCACGTGTCACCATTAATTTTTTCTGTAGGCCGCTTATCGGTGGTTCTCTTTCCAATGCGGCAGAGAAATATCCCCATCTGTTCGGCACGTACTTCTTCGAGACTTATCCATACTTTATCCCCTGTTTTGTGGTGGCATGTGCAACTTTGATCACAGTCTTCGTAGGATTTCTTTTCTTGGAAGAGGTAAGAAGTTTCCAATCCATTCGATTGCAAATCGAGTTCATAGTTCTCCAGTCCTTACCTAGCAAAGTTCGAAGAGCCCGTCTTCAGCGTGAATATTCGATCACGTACGGTATCTCGGAACACCAAGACAGACCTGCATGCAAAGACGAATCAAGCCCTTCCGCGTCCAATTTGTTGGCTCTTCCTGTTCTCCGTGCTCTTTGTCTATCTGGTTGCGCACTGAGCTTCGTCGGGTCCGCTTTCGACGTTGTCTTTGTCCTGTTTTGCTATTCGCCTATTAACTCTGGAGGAATAGCATTTTCGGTATGTTCTTGTCTTTAAATCGCTCCATCTACAATATTCAATCCTTACGGCGCTCTAGGTTTCCGAAATTGGATATGCACTTGCCGTTGCTGGCATATCATCCGCATTTATCCAGATCGTATTCATGCCAATACTTCTTCGCCGTTTTTCTTGCGCCAGCTTGTACCGTGCTTGTATGGGCGCTTGGGCATTGGCTTTCGCTTTACTTCCACCATTGAATTGGCTTGCAAAGATCGGGGCTGAAACAGGAGACGGCGTAATAAGCTCGAGCGACATTTGGCTTATGCTATGGGCAGGTGTCGGGCTCGCTCTTGCCTTCAGTCGTGTTGCATGTCTCGCATTTTCGTACGTTATTTTTGCTATCTTGCTATCAATATCGCTCCATCTCATTAATCATTCAATAGCTTGAACATGATACTAGTCAAGGATCATGCCCCGGGCCCCTCTTCTCTCGGCGCCGCCAACGGACTTGCACAGTTCTCCCAATGCTTCGCCCGTGCTATCGCTCCTGCCGTCGTTTCCTCCCTCTTTGCCTTTTCTGTCGACTACAACATCATTGGCGGCAATCTCTGGGTGCTCTTCATGCTCGGCGCATCTGTGCTGGCGTGGGTGCACTCTTACATCGTGCCAGACTCAGACGCACCTAGCTCAGGCAGCGAAGGCAATGCAGGTTTCTTTGCTTCTCACTAAAATACTAATGACCGATTTTATGACTTACGAACGGAATAGACGGAAGTGGTGGACACAGAACACTTTCGATATCGATTTTCTTACATATTCAACCGTCTCCCATACTTCATGCCCTCTTTCCTTCCCTTGCAACTTTTCTGACGTTCTTTCTCTCACTCTTGGGGCATTCTTATCCTTATTCTGGGCTACTTACTCTGTTTCCGGCCCCCCTTCTGTTCGTTCTCGTTCTTCGTATAATTCTTTCGCCGCTTTTACTTCACATTGTTTTATTGAAAATCTTTACCGCCTTTTCGACACACAGTTCTCACAATGTTTTGCAATACTTGTGTTTGTACATATACCTAATCTTATGTTGTTTTTGCGAGATGTCTCCTCATCAGAAGGCACCTTTATATTTCATTTACTTTAAGCTTGGATACGCATTCTATCGTCACGCCATCGGTTTTTTTTAAAAAATATAACTCAGTCGCGAATGTGAGCATAAAAGATGGTACGGAATGACCCTCGAGCTTGAGGGGGAGGGAACCTGCATTGAAGTGGCCGCAGCCGCAGCTCCTTGAGAAAGGGGTTCGATTAGATTACAGTCCGAATCTCCGATCGATACAACAAAGAACTGGAAAAGAATTTCACTTCCGAAAGGTTTATCCTGGATGACACCACTTCTAACCTAAACCTTCAGAATTCGGATCCATGGTGTTCTTGTCAGTCTGGCTCACTCATTTTTTTTAAAATTCAGGCGAAGAAAAAAAATAAGCCAATCGTTTGCTTTCGCTCAATAGTATACAAGGTCAATAGTGTCCGAACTTTCGAGTTCAATATGCACAGAGCCGAGAAAAAATTACGCCTCGAGTGGTCGAGCAATAAGCTTCAAGCCGCTCACTTTTCCAGACTGCAGGCGCTCCAAACCAGCAGGGATACCCGCTAGCCCGTTCGGGAGAACCTCAACGGGGTTCGGCTTTACACAAAGATAAAAAGGCAGATATGACCGTCAGCATCGACACGCTACAATTCTCCAGCAATAATTACGGAAGAAGACTTACCACAAGTGCGCCACTCTCCAGCAATTTCGTCAATTGGCTGTACAAGCTCACGCCAAGCTTCCTCAACTGCGGCGCATGCACGTTCCCGAAAACGTTGAAGATTGACTTGTCCGAGTATTTCGCGGTGTCGACCAATGTAGGCAAGACCAACGCCAGAGTACCACCGGGTGCCAGGACATCCCATGCGGCTTCCTGAGTTTCTTTCTCAGCGATGGCGTCGTAGACGATCTCGGGCTTAGAATCCGCCAGGGCTTTGTTGATCTCGGAGGTCAGGTCTGGGGCAGAACGGTTGACGATATGGGTGGCTCCCAGGGAGGTGAGGAGAGAAGCATTGTGTGGGGAGGCGGTAGTAATGATAGGTGAGAAGCCTGAGAGTTTGGCGAGCTGGATGACTGAACAGGGAAGTTAAGTCAATTAATTCAGGATGAAACTTGGAAAATGAAGATAATTGCTCACCGTATTGGCCGACGGAAGAGGATCCTCCGAAAATGACAATGGACTTCCCACTGTACTTATCCTTACCTCCTTCAACCCACGGCGGAGTGATCGTCGGGATTTTAGGAGACTCCCGCTCATTGTATAGTCCTGCTGCAGCTGTGGCCAGGCAGACGGGAATTGACGCACCCTCGTCGAACGATACATTCGGAGGGAGCTAGACCATACATTATTTAAATCCTTGCCTCTGATTGAATAGACTGAACATTTAAACTTACGTGCGTAACTATTTCAGCTGGAACGATGGTGTACTGCTGGAACGTCGCCTTGTCGTTCGTGAAGAATCCTTGGTGTAAGCTTTCAAAAATCGAGTGTCAGCACCAACTTCCAAAGGAGAAAAACCGCCGATCGAACTCACACTCTGTCGCCCTTCTGGAACCCCGTCACGTCCTTACCGAGCGCCTCAACGGTCCCAGCCGCATCCGTTCCCAGAATTGCTGGGTAGTCAGTGATGAAGTAGTTGTATTCCCGGATTTTCCAGTCGACGGGGTTCAAAGCGGTGGCGTGGATCTTGACGAGGACCTCGCCGGGGCCGGGCGTCTGGATATCGCGAGTGCGGACTTTCCACTCGCCCTTGCTTGGAGCCTCAAGGAAAAGAGCTTTCTGTTCTGCCATTACTAGTGGTTTGGGGTGAGGGGCGGGAGTTTGTTTCTTGATGTACGAGTAGTTCAAATTGCTGGTAGGAAACTAGAGAAGGAGCAAATTTGGGCTGTGATGGGAAGGCAGCAGCTCGAGACCCGCCAGGTACTTATATGCACATAGCTCTAGCTCTTGAGGGCACCCTTAGCTAAGGATGATACCATCGATGAGATATTCTGCGCTATAAGGTGGCGAATGCATAATCTGAATCGGCTGACTGATTCTTGAGATGGCTTAATAATCCGAGCGCTCTAAAACTGTGCAAGCGACCTGTATCATTGGACCGAGTCGCACAGCATTGAGAATCAACTGGAAAGTCTCCTGAGCGGTCTGATGGGATAAAGGTGAGAGTATGAGAGAAAGAAATCATGGTGAGAGGGAGAAAATGGTGTACAAACGCAGGACTTGATCCTCACACTGGTGGCGAAGGAACGTGGTTACGTAAGCAACAAATACGCTTTAATAATAACATTGTATACTTAATTCTCTAAGATGCAAGACCAATGTACACATTATATGATTAACATATGAAAGCAATCAGACAACAAGCACAAAAGGTATTCCGAGTCGGTAATTTTAATATTCACTACAGTCAAATTTTCCATGGAGTCTCCGCTTGGCCACCAACTCGCTCCGTCAAGAATACAGCTCTACCTCCTTCATTGATATAGAAAGGATCTTCAAGGCGGACCCCATATTCACCTAAAATATACACACCCGGTTCATCGCTGAAGACGTGTCCCGAGAGGATCGTATCGGAAGAGCCCCCGACGAGATACGGAGACTCGTGCGTTTCAAGGCCCAGACCTGAAGTGCAACACTAATCAGTACGAAGTGAAAGAACAAAAACGGATAGGAGTTCGTACCATGTCCGAGCCGATGCGTAAAGTACTGTCCAAGACCATGCGCAGTAATTGTTCCGCGCGCCACCTCGTCTGCCTCGCGAGTGAGAGATCCGTTACGGACTGTCTCGATCACGGATGACTGAGCCCTGTGTACGAGGAACCACGTCGTAAGGTGCTCAGACGGGATCTTTGAGAAGTCCATGGCGAAAGTCTACTCATTTCGTCGATTATCAAACTAGAATAGTAACAAATATACCAAAAACACTCACCCGAGTGATGTCGCTCTGGTAACCATGTAAGGAGCCACCAACATCGAAGAGGACAAAGTCATTGACACCAAGAACACGATCAGTCCCACTTCCATGGGGAAGGGCCGCATTTTCTGACAACGACACGAACAAGGGATTTGATTAGTGTAAGATAAATTGATCAAGGTGGTAGAAGTGACATACCTCCAAAGAGCACCAGACCGAAGACGTCCGAAAGGCCGGCCGCCAACAGAGCTTCAGTGATAAGGATTTTTGCATGGGATTCTTTGATATCCTTGTAGCAAAGAATATTATGTCAGACAGAGTGCCTTAATGCCGACAACTCTCGGACGAGACTTACAGAGAACATCTTATCCCTAACCGCTCGAATCGCAAGTAACGTGACCTAGTAGAATTGACTTCGGCATCGGTCAAACCGTCCTTCAAGAAATCATTTCATCACCCTCACACACCTCATTCACGCATTTCAGGATCTCCAACTCCGCTTCCGACTTCCTTTCCCGCAAAGTCGTGATCGCTTTCGGTGCTGTCTGGACCTCCAACCCCGTACTACGAGCAAGTCCATCGGCAACAAACTTGCGCATTGCACCATCCACGTAAATCGGCCCCTTCTTTCCACGGAATGCAGCCGTCGCAACCTCGAACGGATCCTTATCCTCATCCCACTGCAAGAAGCTGATCTCATCCTCTAAGCGGGAAGGAATCGGAAGGAGTCGTGCGCGGGAGGCTTCGAACGTCGGGGTGATAACTGTGACATGTGGTGATACGTTTGCGCTGTGTTTACCCACGTTCGGGGAGATGACGAACAAGAGTGGTCTCTCGGAGAGATGCCACGCACTTGCAGAGACGTTCCAAAAGTACTGCGCAAACGCTCCTGGTTCCGCAACGTACGTCGCATTCCCGTTTTCATGAAGCACCTTGGCGAGCGCTTGTTGGCGCTGGAGGAACTCTTCACCTGGAATAGGCGAGATGTCTGCACAGTGTTTGTTTAGAGACTTGAATTGGAATCGTAGGTCGTTTTGCCACGAGTCGGGGAAGTTGAATGCGATGAGCCGTCGCCACCACTCGACGTCGAATAGCCCGCAGATGGCTATGGACAGAACTCCCAGCCAGAGACAGAATCGAAGCTAGAGTGAAGAGTTTGGAAGTTCAAGTAGTTAGACATATTTTTGTTTCCATTTCACACGTCGTTGGCTTTTGAGAACGTACGCAAAAGAAAATCCAGTCAACCTTGTGAGGGTTCTCTCCATCGGGAGCAAGGAAGCGATGGACGCGCCGACGCTCAGGATCAGACGGTCGAGCATCGTCAGGTCCGGAATTGTCTTGCCTTGCTAATTCCAACGAGTTCGCTTCCAGACCACTATTATTGTCCCTGCTCAAGTAACGAGCCAACCTTTGCTTTTCAGACATAGCACGAGAAGTTTCCGTGCAATTTTGGAAGAGATGAGGATGTGGGGAGAGGGAGAGAGACCGAGTCTGCTAGTGTGCGAATGGCAAACATCATGATCATGCGTGTGCATATAACTGCGTTCTATAGAAGGAGTATCGGACAAGGCGGCGCAAGCGTCAATCAATAATCTCATCCTTCTTTCTCCTCTCACTGCATCCCAGCTCTCCATTCATCGTAAACCAAACTCTCGACACACTCAGAAGATGTCCGGGAATGATTTGCAGGTATGTGCATGCTATGCCATCCAGTGCTCATTGTAGTTGCAATCGTACTGATTAACGCCTGTTTTAGGACAGAGCCTGGAAGCTCAAGGAACAGGGCGATGAAGCCGTCTATGTACACCAAAAGGTCTGCTACAGTGCCTCGCTCCCTCCCTTCTTTCCCTTCCTCAACCAATGACTTGACTTTCCACTCCACCACGGACATTTTGAAAACAGGAACAAGAACAACTAAAGGCTCTCCGAGCCCAACAACAGCAACAGCACCAGCAGAAAGACAACGGCAACGACGAAGCGAAGAAAGCTGCTGACAGCACGGGAAAGGACTTCGTAGGCGGACATGGTGGATTGGAAGAGCTCGAAGACCGCTATGCGACGACCAGCGGAGAGCATTGATGTCTTCGTCGATGGTCACTGATTTAACTAATGCTCGAATATTTATTCTCATGATATGTATGATAATTTGCGTTCTGACGGACTCGAAGGTGTATGTGTATACAGTGGGGTGGATGAATGACGTCATGTATGTGGCATTTCTTCCCCAAACACCAGTACTACGATTCGATTCTGAGTCGAGGACAAGGAAAGACAAAGGATTGTGGTTAATTCTCTTCTTGAGTCCATACGCAAGAAAGGGGGTAAAGAAAGAAGAAAAAAACAATGTGTTCTCGTATAACAAAGTCAGAAAAGCCGATCTTCAGAACTACTGTAATCTCCAGCAGCCAGCCGCAACCAAGAAAAGAAAAACCAAACAAACAATCAACTGACGAACGTACACGCACTAAGAAGCCCGGGCAAGGAAGTTTGAGAAAGAAAGATAGAGAGTGCGAAGTAGAAAGGATAAAAGAGAGAAAAAAAGAAGCTACGCAACATCAACGCACCCAGGCTCATGTGGAAAGTCAATAAAAAGGGAATCATAGGTAGGTAGGACAAGGAACGAAAGTAGTAATGAGTGTCTGCGTCTTGTCGATGTCAATCTTGACCAACGTACTGAACCAAAAGAAAGGGAAATGTCCATTTGCCAAAGTTTAAGGAAGGAAAAAAGATCCAAAGTCGGCAGTAAGCGTGGCTAGTATACTTGCCATCTTGCTCTACAGATACGGAGCGTGCGTGCGTGTAGGATGTAGATTATGACTGGTGAAAAGGAGAGGGAGTGTCCGTATCGTACAAAACAAAGCGAATAAAAGTCGTTGTAGTGGATGAAAAGGTTTGTAGGCGTGAAGATTAAAAACAGTCGTAGCAACCCAAGCGCTAAAACACACTAAAGTCAAAGGAAAGAAATCGAAAGTCGGTCTTTCAGACTCAGTAATCTCTTCTCCACATCGGCGTCCCAGTCAGAATGGCCCTCTTCGCTGCGTCCGTATTCGACGGGCACAACGGGCTGGGAGGATCCGCGCTCGGTCCAACCCACGGGTCCAAATAGCTGCACCCAGCAATGTCCGTCATCAATCCTGCGTTATCACCAGTGTTCGCCCATCCGCTTCCACCAGTAATCGTTGTTGTGCTTTTGTCGCTCGTGGCGGTGACGGTGACACCCGAGAGCGTGGGTATGGATCCAGTCTGTGTGTACGTCGGGAGAAGGGATGCGGCGCCGGCGTTGGAGATGGTCGGAGGCGGCCAGGAGAGGGACGAAGAGACAGATGCGGGGATGCTGCCAGCACCATCACCACCGGTTGCGGATGCGGCGAGGGGTCCACTCCAGAGGTCCGAACCACCGCACGCGCCGATAGCTTCACGGGGATCAGCGGGGATCCAGCCATTGTCAAGTCCGAGCTTGTACGACCATTGTGGAGCCATTACCTTGCCAGTGAGTGAGGAGTTGCCAATCTTCCATGTCCAGAAGAACCAGTTCTGTGAAAAACAATAATAATAAGCATACCAGTCATGTTAACACCACATTCGTTTATTACCTGAAGAGAGTCCATGCTTGACATTGCATAAGATTTGAATTGCTCTTTCCTCTGGTCATCAAAGTTCTCATAATCGACCCACTCGTCGCAGCTACCGATCACTGGCCAATCCCCAGTGAAGGTACCCTCGTACCGCGTCCCGAGGTTGACACCGTTGACGTATTCGCCACAGTCATTGATAGCAAGACTGAACTCTCCTGCGCTGCTCAGTCCAAACGCTGACATAGATGTGTTCATGTTAGCTCCCCACGCCGTGCAGGGCGTGTTAATAAAACTTGAGAGGGGTGCCGAAGTCTGCGAGCTGAAGGCCAAGTAAGGGTGCAAGTCGAGGGCAATGCGGTCTGCGCCAGGCAAGAAGCCCGCCCAGCTCTGAAGCCCCTGGAATCCCTCGTGGAACGAGATCATCGGCCCGTTACCTTCACCCACACCGCTAGCCTTGCGAACGAGATTATAGGCCTCAAGATAGTACCTCGACAATGCGTCTTTACCCATCACGCTTTCCTGAGGCTCGTTTGTAATGCCGAACATGGCGACAACATCCTTGTACTCTGGCTGAGAAATGAATTCGGCAAGAACACGGATATAGTCCAAAGAACGTTGTGCATTGGCGAGACCCATCGGCCCGTTCAACATGTTGATCGTTCCCAACCGACCCGAGTGGTTCCAGCCGTTTTGACTACCAGGGAGCGCATGCAGATCAAGGTTGATACGAATTCCGTATTTGCGAGCCCATTGAACTGCTTTTAGGAAGTATCTTGATCGAAAATAAATGAAAATGACCGTAATTGATTAGTTCGAGCACTTACGACCAGCACGTCTTTGCCAGGAAAGGCTCGTCTCCCCGTACCTCAATAGCCCACCAAGGCAAGGGAATCCGAACCCAGTTTAGACCCGCAGCTGCGATCTCCGCGAAATCTTGTTCGGTCTGAATACCCCGCATGAGAACAAATTTTCAATGCCAGAAAAGAACGATTTGAAACATACGATAAACGTCTTGTAGTGGTTCTCCATCACCTTTTCGATCCCTCCGGCAGACGTGTTACTCCGCAAGTTTTCGCTGAGCGTCCATTCGTCGACAGCGGACGTGCTCGCATTCACGTACGGCTCATAGAGCGCTGGCGAACTAACAGAGAGAAAGAATCAGCTTCTTGTTACAGGAGGCGGCGTGTGCGCGGCCGAGTTCGGACATACATGAACTAAAAATAAAGTGTGTTAGAGACTAGCCGCGTTTACCCAAAAGCAAAAGATCAAACTCACAGGCTCAGTAGTCAACCAACCTCCCAGATTCACGCTAAAGAATAAGGGAAGTTAGTGAGCTTGTGGAAAGCCGAATATAATTTTAAATGCCGCATACCCACGGATGGGGACGTCCCCAAAGTTGAAAGTCTCGTTCAGGGCCGGAGACCACGACTGCGGTTGGGCTGCGTTGTTGAAGGGGTCTTCCGGATCATAGTACCAGATACCGCCAAAGCTATTCTTGTAGGTGAATGTCGTCCCGTCCTCCATCGTGACCTCGCTCCCATCACCGCCAGTGACTACATTGCGATTGCCATTCGTGGTACCACCATTGCCACTACTTGACGTTGACCCAGAGTCAGAACTATCGTCCGTTGTACCCTTTGACTTCTTGGTACCGAAGACGACTCCCAAGGCGACGGCAAGCGCGATGAGGGCTAGAGCGCCTCCGCCGAGAATCCACCACCTCTTGTTCTTGGCGGCTGGCGAAGCGTATGCTGAACGTTTTTCTGCCAAGTACTGGGGCGAGGTGCGTCCAGGGGAGTCGCTGGGCGAAACGACATCTTCCGCGTTCTCGGCGTCTGGGTCATCACGATATCCGCCTGCAAGGTATGCTGACGACCTGTTTGCAGCGCCGGCCGCACCTGCTGGGTTGAGTGCATAAACGGAGGAATTGAGGGAGCCCCCTGCACTTTGGAAGTTTGAGGAAGCGTAGGAGTCGCGGAGGCCTTCCTGCTGGAGAGCAGCGCCCTGGAATCGGGGACGAGCGGCGCCTGCGGGAAGCTCTTCCATGGGTATAGAGGCGGTCTCGTTGTGCGGGGTGGAGGGAGGAGAGAAGCCTTCGAATGGAGAGAGCGGAGGAAGGGGCTCGTACCTGGGGTCGGAAGACTGGGGGATACGGAGAGGGGAGTCGGCCATGAGGATAGAAAGATGAAGCGTATTTATTCAAAGTCGGCAGAGAGAGTGGGCGGCGATTATTCAAATGAAAAAAAAACGGCGTGGAGACGCTAGCGCTGACCGGGTAGGAGGTGGCGGGCACAGGTGACTTTGTGAATCGATGAAGATGATATCGGAAATTTCCTGTTCAACACAAATCAAAGCATACAAACAACACCGTATCGTCGACTTCGATAGTAGAAGTTGTGTAGGACGATGAAGAAGGAAGGGGAGAGCGACGAACACGAGAGGAACTCGAAGAGAAGGAGGAGGATGAATGCAAAAAGCAGCAAGGCGTTGTCCCTGCTCTGCCAATGGATTTAGATTATGTAATAATGAGAACCCACTCGGCGATCGTCGACCGTTCACCTGCTACTTATGGTAACTCTAACTTACCCGACCCGACTCCCGACTCCCGACACATCCAAGCCTTCCCTTCCCCTCGACGACGTTGAACTCTTCAACTCAAGAGTTCTTGTTCATTCTTTGCTCAGCCCTCAGCACCTTGTCCGCTCCGCATCCACTTTTTGTCTGCTTCCCTTTTTCAAGCGCATGAGTCCCACATGCTCAGCAATGATGATGATGGCAACATGCGCCCGATTTCTCTCAGGGCGCACGACGCCCGTCGGGATCTTCAGCACATCATTCTCAATTCACGTCTATTTTGTCCGTGTCCGTGGCAACCCTTCTGCCTTCTCCAGATCTTCTCCCGTCTCATGTTCATTCTGCTTCACTACAAAGATTTACCGTCTCGACAGCATCATGAACGCCTTCTCAACACAACTCAAACCTTACCATCTCGGCCTGTCTGCTATCCCATATGTCCTCCCATTGACACATATATGATCAAACAAAAGGTAAATCGGGACACTCCTCGCTCCATCCTCATGCCACATACCCACCAATGAAAGAAAGGATGAAGTAAGTTATCGATCCCACGTTTGACTCACGCTTTTGCCTCTTTTCTCTCGCACGGTTCGCGCTCAAAGTCGCGTATCTAGCGTGGTCCACTCAGTTCGGACTCCCGTTCCGCAGATTGCTTTTATTAGCCACTGGCGCCGCGATGAAAAGAACAACAGAAAACTTAACGTTCCTTCGCCTTCTTCTTGCGTGGACTGTACCGAACCCAAGTCAGTGTTAGTTTAAGTATCTATAACCTCGGGGCTTTCTCGCTCGTTCCTCTACCCCGCAAAAAAGCTTCCAAAGAGGGATTGCGAGAAGAACGACTCTTCTCCTTCCCCGTGCTTCTGGCTTAGCACTCCTCGAGTAACTAGACTTGTGGTGAAAGGTTAGCTCGACGGCCGAAACTGATCATGACGTGTCATGCTCGCTCCTCGTGCCACTGGCAGTCTGCGACGAAAAAAAAGCAAGGACGACGACAGGTCAATTTGTGTGCACTGCATCCGCATGCAATCACGAGGAAAGGATGCGCTTCTGCCGTGGTTTAAATATGAGCCAGCTCCTGACGAGCTGCTGTGTGACTGTCGGAGTCTGAGGGCACTTCATATGTGGAACATATACTGTTCCGTTCGCAGACGAGCTTACCGCAAAGTCAATCACCACTTTGCAGTAGCCCGGAATGTCAGTGTGCGCTCGAGCTCTCAGTCTGCATAGCGAAGGAGGAAAGTCCTTCAACGGAACATCAAGGGGAGACCAACATTGACGAGTTCCGAGGTGGCAATTACGATGGCTCTGACTGTCTATTGAACGTATATTTCGACCGAGAATCGTCCTGATTTAGCCACCCGTCGCCATGTCCCGTCACTTCTTCCTCATCCCATCCAACTCGATGTGGTCTCTTCCCCTGCATTTTCCATTCCAGTTTCCTGCCAGCTGTACAACTTTCAACGCTCATTATTTTTTTTGTTCATATATAAAATGCTTCTCTACTCAGATTCAAAAGATGCTCTGAGAGTTTCTGTCGACTTCCCCTCGCCCCGCTCTCCTCCCCTCGTCTACTCTTTCCTCGACGCTCTACTCCCATCCAAGGCCGAGATTCTCGGACGCATCCTTTTCATACCTCATCTAACGATCAGATAAATACTTAAGCGTCCAGCTCCGCCATGCCGAGCCTCACAAGCTCAAGCTTAACTCCTCCCAAACCCTTCCTCCTCACACGCCTCCTGGGCCTCTTCCTCGCAGCCCTCGCGATCTTCATCTCCTCCACCATGCCTTCCGCTTATGCCCTCGGCACATCCTGCTCCGCACCCGTCACAACAGGGACCGCCGCTCCCAGCGACCCCTTCTGGCTTCAAAACATCCAGCACCAGGGGCTTGCAGCGTTTAATTCAGACCCGGCGGGGTACCAGGTCTTCCGGAACGTGAAGGACTTTGGGGCTGCTGGAGATGGAGTGACGGACGATACGGCCGCCATCAAGTGTGTTCTTCCTTTCATTCGGATTTTATTTAAAGAAAATGGGTAGTGAGGTGGTTTACTGACATGTACGCATGGGTGCGTGTATGCGCATTTTCTTTTTGGATCATGATAAGCTCCGCCATGTCATCTGGGAATCGGTGCGGTAACGCCGAGTGTGATTCTACAACGTACGCAGGGTTCTCTTTTGCATCTCCGTGTCCCAGTCCGTAACGCCACCTCAATCCGCGCGTGCATGCTATTTATAGTACCGCGCCAGCGATCGTCTACTTCCCTCCTGGGTTCGTGCTTTCCTTTTTCTTCATTTCTATTCCCAAACACCTACCTCGGCCTCTGTCTTTTTTTAGAAACTATCTCGTCTCAGCGCCCATTGTTGCTTGGTACTACACCCAACTCATCGGAGATGCGAGAAACCCTCCAACACTTACTGCTTCTGCTAACTTTGTCGGTATCGCGGTCATCGGTACGTCTTCTAAACATTTTGGACTCCTCCTCCCTGTATGGTTTGTGCTAAATTTATAAAATATTCACCATTCGCCGTGGTACTTTGCGTGGTGCATATAGATGCTGATCCGTACATTGACGGCGGGAACGGAGCGCAATGGTACGTTTCCAACTCACCATGATTCCTCATGAATTGTTCCTTATGTCAGAATATCGGTGTCGGGAACTAATCTTGCCATTCCACAGGTATATCAACCAGAACAACTTCTACCGCTCCGTTAGGAACTTCGTCATCGACTTGACGAGGATGCCGGCTACGTCCTCGGCGACGGGATTGCATTGGCAGGTGTCCCAGGCGACGTCTCTCATGAATATCGTCGTGAATATGTCGAC
This sequence comes from Hymenochaete sp. R1, assembly GCA_019400425.1. NCBI lineage: Eukaryota > Fungi > Basidiomycota > Agaricomycetes > Hymenochaetales > Hymenochaetaceae > Hymenochaete > Hymenochaete sp. R1. Next base: position 324,040 of record JAFREE010000004.1, read on the forward strand.
GGACCCGGCGACAGCTCATCAGGGTGCGTTAAGTAGTCGAATAGGGGACTATCTAGCTGGAGCTACAATTTTCTTCGGCAGGTATCTTTATGGAGAATGGGAGTGGTGGCTTCATGGGCGGTGAGTATATGCCCTTTTATACAACTTCTGTATACATCAATATATGAGTGACTTATTCAATACTTAGACCTAATTTTCAACGGCGGTACGTTTTATAAATGGATGGCCTGGTCCGAGGGCGCGTTAGGTCTCATTTGTGAACTTTAGGAAAGTTTGGAATCTGGGTCGGGAATCAACAGTGAGTCGCCAAGTATATTTTCAAGAAATACAATTCGCTGCTAAGTAGGCGATTTCAGGTTCACCGTTCGGAACATAACGGTCAACAATGCGCAGAGCGGTGAGTGATTTGAGTCTCGAAGTACGTTTTCATCGGCTCATTGTACTATTAGCTATATTTGGGCTCTGGAATTGGGGTCTGTCAAATACGCAACTCGGCTGGGACATTTGTTTAATGGTTCGAAATAGGCTGGACCTTCCAAGGCGTGACGATCAACAACTGTCAGGTCTGTGGTGGAATCACAGTGGTATCAGGCGGCGTAATACTCATTCATGATTGTTAGGTCGGATTTGATTTGATGACCGGGGGACTTACACAATCTGACCAAGTAATGTCCACTTCGCTGTGGAACCGCAGCATTTCTAAAGTTATCTTCCTAGTCTGTTGGAGCCGAAGCTATTATTGACGCAGTCGCCACCAACACTCCCATCTTTCTGCGTACCTCCCAGCCCAGTAACGGCATCCTCTCTGGCTCAATCGTCCTTAACAACATCGTCCTCAACAACGTCCCAACCGCCGTGGGCGTCGCAGATGGTTCCATCGTCCTGGCTGGCACCACAGGAAGCACTACGATCGCGCACTGGATCCAGGGCAACGTCTACTCCGGCTCGAGCTCCGCAGATTCTTTCGTCCAAGCCGCACAACCGCCTCCGAACAAGCCTGGCGTACTTCTAGACGGTTCAGGGAAGATCTTCGGGCGGACACACCCCCAGTACGAAGATTTTGCCGTGGACCAGTTCGTCAGCGTAAGGTCCCAAGGCGCCCGAGGGGACGGAAGCACAGACGACACGCAAGCGATTCAGAACACCCTGAACGAGTTCGCGGGGTGCAAGATCATCTTCTTCGACCATGGGACGTACATCGTTTCGTCGACGATTACCATCCCCGCCGGGACACAGATCGTGGGCGAGGCGTGGTCCGTCATCATGGGCTCTGGGTCTGCGTTCGAGGATATGAATAATCCGGTGCCGGTTGTGAGGGTTGGGAATACGAACGAGCAGGGTGTGTTGGAGATTACGGATACGATTTTCACGACTCGTGGACCTGGTGAGCTTTGTCGTGTCGGATTGCCTGACGGCTGAGGACAAGTGGTATTGATGAAATTTCAATCTTGTAGCGGCCGGTGCCATTGTCATTGAGTGGAACGTTCATGATCCTTCAGGCCAACAGGGTGCAGCAGGAATGTGGGATAGCCACATCAGGCTAGGTGGATGTGAGCAACCGGGCATTTTTGAGAAACAAAAGCGCGACTCTACAGCTTCTTCCCCCTCCCCTTTTTTCATTTCGTTTCATTTCAGCCCTAGGAACAAACCTGGACGGAAACGCCTGTCCGAACACGACAACGACAGGATCGGAGTGTATGGCAGCATTCCTCGGCCTTCACCTCACGCCAGCTTCAAGCGCATACCTCGAAGTACGTGATCCTCTTCTTATTTTCCCCCATACATAAAATAGCTTTTCTTGCATATGATTGATTATAACATAGGGAACGTGGGTATGGACGGCAGATCACTCGCTCGACCCTCCTTTCAACGGCATGGAAGTCTACAGTGGCCGAGGGATCTACTCTCAATCGGCTGGACCAGTCTGGTTAATTGGGACTGCTTGTGCGTATTTTCCTTGGTGCGCTAGAAGCCACACACTGAATAAAAAGTTTGGACGTGTAGCGGAACATAATGTGTTGTATCAGTACAATCTCGTCGGTGCCAGCAACCACTTCATGGGCCTCATTCAGACCGAGACGGTGCGTAGCCAATTCGACCTCTATCTTCACCTGCACCAATCCTACGGTGGCAAAAGGCAAACGTTTCTTACACTTGGTTCTCACAGCCGTACTTCCAACCTGACCCAGCGCCACCTTCGCCATTTACGAGCAACGCGGCATTCAATGACCCGACTTTCTCTGCGAGCCAGACGATGTCGTGGGCCGTCCGAATCAACACCTCGAACGACATCCTCATCTTCGGGGCAGGCCTTTACAGTTTCTTCCAGGTAAGCAAAGCCTCGCAGTCCATACCGTTTCGCGTCACGACCGGTCATATTAGTCATCTTCATCTCTCGTACTCACTTACTTACGCTCACCCGCCCCGCCTCCTCTCACAGCACTTCAATCAAGCCTGCCTAGCCACGAACAACTGCCAAACGCAGATTCTCGACATCGACACCGCTTCGACAGCGATTTCCGTCTACAGCCTCTCGACCGTCGCGTCGCAGTTCCAGCTAAGCGTGAACGAGAACGGCGTGATTGACCAGGGCGCGAATCGGAATGGGCTGCAGTCGACAGTGTCAGCTTGGACGTCGGTGTGAGGATGTTGTGGAGAACAGAGGGAAGAGGGAGATGCTTTGTTTCGTTTATACCCAAATTCACGAGTATGGATAGTCCCGTAAAACAAGTAGGGACATTCGCAAATGTATCACATTGATGATACCTCAGCCATCCATACGTAGTCTTGAAACCCTACGACACGATGGAAAGAAACCTTGATCGCGGACTGATTTCGGGAGTGAGCAGCACACGAGAATAGATTATTCCATTACACAAACACCCCGGAAACAAAGCAAGAAGAAACGTAGACGGCCAAAAAATACTTTGAGAACCGAGTCGTAACCGCAGATGAGCGTTCGGCGGCTTTATTAGAAGATTGACTTGAACATGTTGATAGCAGCGGTATGGGCGTATGGGACGTAGGACATCGTGTACCAGATGTAAGCCAGGAACTGGATGATGACGAAGACTACAGGTTTTGTTCGTTAGCCTTTGATCTGACAGTTTCTATGGTTTAATGTTGGACTCACTGATACAGAGGATCTAAAGATGAAGGCAAATTGTCAGCGACGAGTTGAGCCTATCCCAACCAAGGCAACAAGAAAAGAAAAGTCGACATACACCGCTGCCAATGACGAACGCACCCACGAAAATGAGGGCTATCGAGAGTATGAGAATGACTGAAGCGACGACACGCTTCAATTTGAACATCTATAGTGAATTCGTCAGCGCCGATTCTATTCATTTTATAGAGAAGCGGCATACGTTTTTGACTTGGTCCCATGGCTTTGTAGAGTGAACGAAGTGCGATATGGAGTTAGGCGCCACTACTCTACGTTAGCAACAGGAGAGAACGACGCACTCCGACAATGAAAGCCGTTCCACAGAGTGAGACGATCGTGCCAATAGCATAGAGCACTGTTTCATGGCGGTTTCCGTAGAATCAGTGACCGGCCGTATGCGGGATCGTATTGTTTAGGAAGAAGCCACTTACGGGCAAAAGTGACCAAGGAACCTAGAATCAGCATGATGACTCCAATGAGACTCAGTACGAAGCCTATCGCCGTACTAGAAAAACATGCAATGGCGGGACGTTAGCACAGTCTAGAGCAACAACGACCACAAACTAAACAGCCTCCGTCCCGCCCAATTTCTGAACAGGACGGAGAGTAGCCACCAGAGAGTTTGAGGGCGGGGGAAGCACGGGTGACATACCAAGCGGCGAACCCGTACAGTCTGGCCATCCTGCTAAGGGTAATACCACATGACTTGAAGGCATGGTCATGCTCGAAAACTTGGTTCTCCGGAATGATGTTCACAGCAGACTCGAGAGAGGGGTTCGTGCTATCGAGGTTGAACCAGCCTTTGGACATTGTGGCCTGATTTGAAGGTAATGCACAAGGTTACTTTGGGGATCCAGAGAGGTGAAGAGCTTGAGCGTTGAAGGAGTCTGAGGGAGCGCCGGGTGATGATTGGGAAGGGAAGGAAGAAGCAGGGATGAGAGCCGTGCCAGCAGCTGGTGTGTGTTGTATTGGGTCGTCGATGTGCTAAACAAGCCGAGACTGCGCACAGGCTTAAAGACGCGTCGTTCTCACGCAACACAACATGGTTCTTCTTTGCTTGCCCAATGGGTACAAACTACATTGATGAAACAGAAACATTACAGAAATCTAGTATAAGAATGATATCATAATGCAATCAATCGTTGAGTAACGCTTGGACAACATTCGAGACACGGAGCTGGCGCAAGTCTGTGTACGTCTATGGAATAAAGGTCAATAACCAACAGTAAATGAAGACTTATTTTCCTACCTGGCCACAACCGACGAAAATAATAGGCTGTCCTGTAACGTAGGTCATGGACAAGGCGGCACCAACCTATTGCATCTTTCAGTTAAAATGGCCATTGACAACAAAACGCGGTATGACAGACCTTGTCATCTACCGTGTCCCATTTCGTAACAAGCATGCCATCGATACCTCGGCCCTTTCCAGCAACTCCCGACATCGAGGAGAAGTCTTTCAACGCGCGATCAAACTTCGACAATTGATCAACTGCTTCGTTGCCAACTAACGCTTCTCCGACAAAGACTATCTTGTCCGGGTTGTTCGTGGAAACGAGCTGGAGAGAAGATCTTCAGAATAAACTTATTTCGTTAGAGAAGAAAAAATCTACTTTAGCCAGTGCTCGCATAAGAGGCTACAGAAACGTGAGCCTAGATAGATGCAAGTAGGACAGAACACATACCTCGTTGTCTTGCATTCGACCGGCTGTGTCGATTAGCACGACATCAAAATCATTGTCCTTAGCTATAACGCAGTTGAATGATCAATACCAGAAATGCGTTACAACACCATGCAAGAAACTGACCGTAAGTGATGGCTTCCTTTGCGATTCCTGCGGCATCCTTGCCGTAGCCTCGTTCAAAGAGTTCGACGCCCCCTTTCTTGTCTGGACCGCCTACGTCCAGCATACTGAGATTGCGAGTATGAACTCTTAGCTGTTCCACAGCTCCGCTCCTGTTAAATATATTTGAGCGAGGTAATGGTACGTATGCGGCGAAAAGAAAATCGTTACCGAAATGTATCACACGCAGCGATAAGAACTCTGAAACCGTTCTGGATGAGCCAGAAGCAGACCTTTGATAGATTTGTGCTCTTTCCGACTCCGTTCACACCAACGAACACAATACTATATGGAAGTCGTTGCTGGGTCGAAGCAAGAGGTGAGGACAGTTTTGTGCGAATGGAGAGAAGCAAATCGGTGGATGTGTTTGGAGTGAGAATGCGAGTGAGTGAGGTCGAAAGGGCCTGTCGTACGGTCGCATTTACAGCTGATTTTAACTTTCAGCACCAACTTTGACGACATTTGAAAAAACACCCACTTTGGAAGCCACCAATTTTCTTACCAAGAAGACCTTCGCCCACCCCTTCGCAAATCTTCTCCGATATCTCCTTTGCAACATTCTTCTTCATAAGATGCTGCTTCATGTTTTCCAAACCCGGCTTGAGGTCGGAGTCAGTCAATGCCTTGGAGCCCGTCAAGCGAGCGAAGATAGAGCCGAGTGCGCCCAGAGAGCTGCCGGAGATCGCGTTTGCCTCACGCTGTGCTTGTTGCTCTTTTAACGTGCGTGAGACTAGATCTTTCGTCTCGTCCACGTCTCTGCTGAATTCCCAGTCCTTGACCTCGTACAATCCATCCTTGCCGCGAGTACCCAATGAAGTCCTGTCGACTAAGGACGAGAGATCCAACGAAGTGGCACTCTTGTTAGACCCTCCTGAGTGCGCCGAGGCTTTATCTTCGCTGAAATCGAGAGAGCTCATGTCTGCTTCCGTGGGTGCTTCGGTACCCCACTTTCTTTGGGCTTTGCCCTTGTTATTTTTCTTCTTGGAGGGGGTGTCGGTGCTATTTGGATAGGTTAACGAAGGAATTGGGAACAAAGTTGAGTAAAATACATACTCTGACGCGGGAAGGCTATCTCTTCCACTGCCAGAATCGACGCGCCCCATGCCCCTGCGTTTTCCCTTACCACGCAAACGAGTCTTTAGGGCCTGTACGTTCTTCGCTATCTGCTGTTCATCCAACGGATTCTCCGAGGAGAGCGCTGGCTCTGAGAAGCGGTAGTATTAATGGTATAGCAATTGCTCGTGAATATAGGAGATACTTACCTACGGAATCTTCCGTCACAGATATTATCGGAGTGTCGAAGTGAGCAGCGGGCCTGACCCTCGTTCTTCGTTCCTGCTATCAATGAGCAAGCAAACCGAAAAAGGTCCGGAGAAAGCGTACATGAGAATCTCTATCCTCCAAACCTCTTAATACTTTGTCAAAAATCTTATCCCATCCCTCGAATGCCTTCTCAAAGTCCCAAGTGTGCGGTAGACCAACTCGGGACGACGAATTACTCAATGCATGGAGCGAGGCCACGAACGACGTTAGAAATGGCTCGAAGGATTTCACAAAAAGGGCGCTGATGGCAGTGAGAAAGTCCTCGACGTATGTCAGTTGAAGAATACGTTGGTACGCAACCTAAGCATGCCAGCATGTGAATATAACATAAACATATTTTCAAAAAGACAAACGAATCCAGCGCACCACAAAGATAAGTTCCAACTCATTGACAAATGTCCACCGAATAGCGTATCCGTCCTTTTCGTACTTGTCGTCACCGCTGCGACCTTCGACCAGAACATCTCGAATCAGAGAATTCATGGGTGAAGTGGAGGGGTTGGCTACTGCCTGATGAGCGCTTGGTGTAAAGGAGCGAGACCATAAGACAAGGCCACCTATGAGCTGTGTAAGAGTGTGGTGATGCTCAGAAGTCAATGCGCACCCTTGTGAGATATCGAGCAGTGGTCGAGCATGGTGTGTTGAAGGCAAGGATGGAGGCAAGCAGAGCATCGGGATAGTGGAACTTTACTTTGCTCTTTATAATTACAAATAAAACTATTAAACGCAAGTACCTGTCTCTGGTAGTATATCGGCTAGTACACCCGCCTGTCACGCGGGAGAGCGGGGTTCGACTCCCCGCCAGAGAGCTTTTTAGCATGCTTGGGATGTTTTCTGTACTCCATCTTAAAGCCATCAGGGGTTATTTAATGGTCTTTTTCATAACATAGAAATGATCGAAAGTTTTTTTTACCGCTTAATTACTAACACTTTCTAGCCATTTGCGTACATCTTTCTTTGATACTAAGCTCAAGGTACGAACAGTATCTACTTTGGTTCGCTTTCTATACAAACGCATGATATGGCCACTGATACTCCAAACATCGTCCCAGTCCGCGTCAAACAACACCCACCAACAGACTGGCTGAGTAGACGGTAAGCTTATCTGCAACCGTCTGCACGTCAAAAAAATCGCTGCGCATACGATGGTGGGCACAGGATACAGAGCATATACCGGTGTTTGAAGGCTGCATGACATTGATTCGGCTTTAGCTCAATGCAATGTTTTTGTTTTATTTTTTAAAGAAAAAGAAAATACGTACGCATCATTGAGATATCCCCAAGCCGTTTGCGATACTTCTTCTTTTTCGACGAGGCTGAGAACACGCAGATAATTTACTAGCGTGCCGTACGGTAAGACAACTTGTACATTGAAGCCGAGTCGTTTCAGAATCTGCATCTCGGAAACGACTAACGCATCCTTGAGGTCGTAAAAGGACTGCGCAAAATAGCTCATAGGTGTGTACTTAAATGGCGGTAATTCAATCTCTTCCAGTATCTCCAGGTGTGATTTCTGAATGTGATGAAGTTGGTGGGCGGTGCGTTGCAGAAGAAGATCGTAGACGTTGATGAGGTCACGCATTCTTAGAGGGCATTCCTCCAGCTTCGATGCCAGGTATAAGGCACCCATGCCGATAACCTAGATCACGGTTGTCAAGAGGGCGTGAATGCATGTTTCGACAACGAAGAGACGTACACCTATGCCGAATTGCTTCAATGACGAAACATACCAGAACCTTTGGAAAAGAATTTGTGCTGTAGACATCGCAACTTGTTTTCTAGGGACTTTGTCACCACTCTTCGTACCAAGGCCTATTTTGTGTACCACTTACTGCTTGAGCAGAATACCGGCCTGTTGAATGAGTTTGCATCCGTATGCTCGAAGGTCTTCCTCCACGTCGGCTGGTATTCCATCGTTTCTTGATGGCGAGCACTTTATTTGCGCCAGCGATGCAAGGGGATATAATGCTGTTGCCATGAATTCTCTCCAGATTGACCTTAACGTTCGTTGATAAGAGAGAGAGTTGGCTCGCAAGCAAGCTTAAGCTTAAGGACCCTATCAGCAGCCGCCTAACGAAGCAGCAAAAAATCACGTGTACGAAAGCTAATGACTTAACCTTCTGTTCTCAAAACTCTGGACTTCGTTTTTACTTTGACCGAAACTCTCACTTTCCTGCATCAATGATTTTCTGACTAAAACAGTGGGTTTATCGCGATTTATACTTATACATTATTCATGTAAGGCTGAGCTCTTTGATATTCAATACCCAGCTTGTTATGGCGATCCCTCATGAAGTGCGTTCAGAAAACGACATGGACGGACCTCCGCCTCCCTCTGGAGGAAGCGTGGCTTCGAACGACGGCAGAGAGCAAGGCGAACTCAAGGAAGAAAAAGAACCGCCTGCCTCCTACGAAAGACCGCGAGAGTACTTCCGTAATCCTCGTCCTGTACGTGATCAAGATGCTGAAGTAGGGAGAAGTTATCCTCCCTACGACTCTCGCGGGTTTCCTTCGGAGAGACGCGAACGCCCTGAAGCACACTTACCCGAACGACCTCTGCGCTCGTCTTTCCCTCCTCTGAGACGGGATGATAGAGAATGGACTAGAGGTGGCAGAGATGATTGCGAACGTGGAACTTGGAGAGACAGAGACAGGGATGATTATCGGCCTCGTGTGAGAGGGAGGGGTAGAGGTGGATACGATAGGCCTCGGGAGAGGGATTGGGAAAGGAGAGATGATTATAGGGACAGCCGACGTCCCCCGGATACATTTGCCAACTCTTCGTCGCAATCTCAAGGAGGTTTGCCTTTCGCTTCTTGCCCGATCCGCACCTTTCTTACTATACCTTTTTCCTTCAAGGTTATCGAAGACGGTCTCCACCCCGCTATACATCTCCATCACGTTATAGCCGAAAATCCCCCTCACCAATTTCTTACCGAAGGCGATACTCTCCAACGCCGTCATTTCGAGACTATGACCGGTGTGGCCGCAGTCGAAGTCGCTCTCCGGAAGGCAGCGCTCCTTCGCGTTATCCCCGACGAGAGCGTGATGAAAGTGCAGATTCACGACGGTCAGAAGTATGGCGGCGCGATGACCGAGATCAGGTATACATAGCTCGACAAAAGCGAGATAGATCACGTTCACGTTCCCCTATGCATGATGAAGATCGAAGAATGCGGAGACGCAGGACGTCAAGCCCGAGCCCTCTTAGACATAACTTAAGGGCTCCCATTTTTCGTCGAGAGGAGATGAAACTTCCAGAGCGACCAGATCCTTTTCATGAGCGACCGGAGCACCAACCACGACCACCGACCATTTCAGCGAGCACACTCGATATTGACCACGCTGAACGTATACCTCCACCTCAACATGATGCTCAAATAACCACACAAAGACCTAGTCCCGTTCTTCCTAGCCACAGCCCTCAACGCGAGGGCCAGAGCCCCCAGGCACTACAAGCTGAGAGACCCATCGAAAAAGCGCTCCCTGCTCTTCCAACACCAGCTGCTGCTTTAAACACCCCCGCTCCCGCACCTGTACGCCCACCGCCCCCTCTTCCGCCTATTATGCCTGAGCACGAGCGAGTACCATCACCAGCAACACCCATAATGCCGCCACCAAATCTTGAGAGCACTGTAAGTGCTATTAGACCCCCCGTTCTGCTTCCGCCACAAGTCAGAGTGCAGACGCCTTCCAATATGTCGCCATCTGGCTCGGGTCAATATTCTGCTGGACCCGGGCTCTTGACCTCTACTTCTACTTCCCCCGTAATGCCTTTCAGACGGCCCATCATACCAGAACGGGATCAACCGTTCTACGCTGCAGTAAGATCTTTTGTATTTTCTGTCTCGCATGAAATGCTTAAACAACACTCTTTCAAGCTTCGAGCCCAATCAAAACAAAGGGCGGATCTTGCACGCATTCGCGCCGGACTTTACAAGGAGATGGCAAAAACGAGCCTCGCTGTCATGCGCGCTGAGCATGAGGAAGACCTCGCAAAAATGGATTGCCGGCTTGCGGAGACAAGGCGGAAACAAGCGGAGAAGGCGAGGTTGGCTTTGGATAGTTTCGCACTTTGAAGGTATCCCCCAAAGTTTCTTTCTTTCTCCTGAGCTCCGCGATAAGCGATAAGCCATCGTGTTGAATCGCCCAGAGGCACATCGGTAGTGCGTAGCACCTCCGCATTGTTTCGAGAGGAGAAAGTGTCATCGACTCAGTAATATGACTGTCAGCCATTTGAAACCTTTACGTGCTCTCCGGTCCGATTGGACTGGAAGTGATTCAATACAAAGGGTCAAAGAAGCACGGAAGAATTCATTTTGAGCCTCAATAGATCGATTATGACTGAGACAAATTTCAGGTGGTCGGGGTCGGAGGCTCCACCTATCCCCCCTCTCCCGGTTGTGCGGTTCAGAAAAACATGTTTCTCAGAGCGGGTTTGAATAAAGAAGAAAAAGAAAACATTGAATTATCGTGGTTTTGGTGTACACTCGATGTGAGTCTTGGAGGGATCAAAGGGTAAGGCGCAAAAAAAGTCGAGATCCTGTTTACAAATGAAATTATTAACTGGAATCAGAAGCATCGATACGATACCGAAGCAGGGAGGCACGCTCGAATCATGAACTCAAAGAGAAAAAAAGGGCGATGAAATGTTGTGTTTCATTGGTGAGAAATGATCTTTTTATCTTCGAATGTTGTCGAAACAAAGAAGGCTGGATATAGTATGCCTACAAAAGCGGCTCGTTGGGGTTTGAAAGGACTTGGAACACCTGTAGGCGGCCCTCGTGCCAAATGAAAGAAGGACATCGAAGGTACTTAATAGCGCCGCACTCACCTGCATCGCTTTGAAAAGTTTTGTACTCTGCATCTGGATCTAAGCCGCAGCCAGATGCAGACAGTGCCGAGAGTAAGAAGGGTCATGTTCTACGTTCATTTCACAAGATTCGGGAGCTAGAAGATTACAGAGCGTACCATGATGCACTCCTCTCTCCGGTTTCCGTCCATAGTGCGGCAGATCTCAGACTCAGGTGCTCCTCGCTCGCTATCAAACGTATACTTCGCCTCTGGCGCTTTCTAGAAGAACAAGGGTACATATGTTCAGATATGATACGTATTATCCACGTGTAAGATGGGTCGATAATCAACACAAACGAGCATCGCGCAATAATCAGAAGAAAAGAGACGCACGCCGATGAAGTCCCTGAGGACGTCATTTGATTTGTTGGACATCTTTTCACCGCTTACTTTGTCACTCTCGTAATGAGAGGCGCTGTTATCCTTGGTTCTGCAGATGAGCTTGCTGGCGAGACGCATGCCAGTGCGCTCGTAGGGGGCTTCGTGGATGAGAGTACAAAGTAGTGTTGTAACTGTTTCCCTTGCTGGGCGGTGACGTCGATCGAGCAAGCGCTTAGTACCCAGGCGCTAACCGCCCGGCTTCGACGGCTGCTAGGTTTTGCTTTTACAGCCACACTCAGGCTGAGGGTCCGAGTCACAGTAGGGCTTCCTTTACTTTTCACCCTTCTCTTAGTCGAGGTCTCTGTTACAGGAAACTGGAAAGGCCAGAAACCCTACCAAACTATTCAAAAGCTTCATTTGTCTTGAGTAGCAAGACGTTCTCTTGGGATTTCGCACTGAATATCTGATACCGAAGCTATCTCATTAGGCGTCACCTGCTAAAACGCTTGCAACTATGAAACGTGTCTGTCTGTGAGAGATCAACTCTCGCTGTTACTTGTAACCTATCTCATGTGCATCAGAACACGAGCCCTTACTTGATTTGTCTCCGAATTGGGCACTACGAGCCGTTCCAAGTCTGGATTCACTCCGCTTTTGGAAGCAACGTTGAAGCTCGGCTGCACCTTCGAATCTTCATCCTTGCACAGCTCGTATCCGATGTCTCTAAGGTCCTCAAAGTGACGAATAAGTTCTCGCATCAGTTTATATCAGGCGTCCAGGGAAGTACATCTAACAGCCTTGCACTCTGAGTTGATTGGCAGAGTGACAGAGTCAAGGTGAATGTGAGCCTAGGCTACGCTATGCTTATTCATTAAATGGCCTTCTCCCTCCCTCTATCCTACCTTAAAGCAGGGTTTGTCTCAATCATCTATTGGTGCTAAGTTTAACATTGTAATCCGTTTTGGAACTGTATTATTTTGTGCCATGAGTAAGATTCATCAATTGATATCTGTATAGTCTCACCTTTTGTACAGCATCGTCACCACGCCGAAGAGACGCAGACGCTCCCATGACTGCGCAATTGATTCGTTCTGCAGGTACTTAATTCTCCATCTGCATAGCATTCATACAGTATGATGGTTCCTCCGCGGGTCTTAACCCCGGAGGGGTATACTGGGAATCTTAGACATCCATGAGTTATCCTTGTGGAAGTCCGACCGGACTTAATAGAGGGTGAAGTGTGTTCGAGTCATGAAATTTTTTCATCAACTGTTTCTGCTTCTTGGTTCGGAGTTCACGAGCAGTCTAAGTTTTCGTAATACACCCCTAACAAGCCTACTTTATCGCCACAGAATATCAAGAAGAGGTGCGTTGGCCCTACGATCTATCACTGCATCACGCCATCGGCCTTCCTTTAGGTTCTTTATCGCCCCTCAGGCGGCGCCTCCCCGCCAATCAACCCCATGCAGTCCCTCAGACAAGCTTCTCGGGATTTCAATTACAGATTTTTGCGGACAGTCAACGAATATGGTCATTTGACGGATATGGCATCGCCCGGATGAAAGAGCACCAGCCGAAGCAAGCCGACGGCCCTGCCACCCTCTTCCGAGTCGGCCATGTTCAAACAGACCTTGCCACCGCATCTGTTCCGAGTTCTATTCTGCCACGGATTGGATACACGTTTGAGAGATTGTCTGTGTTCTCTGGAGATTGGGCTGTTCGTTCTGCGCCCTGTGTAACTCATTCGCGCACACCCGAGGGAATTCCGTGCGGGATTTGCGGCGTGTTGTGTGAGCGATGGCATGGGTTTTTAAAGCTTGCAAACAGTCATTCCGAAACCTCATGGAACGTGATGGAAACATGCACATGAGCTGCTTGATCGCCAAAACGCACTTTCCAAATCACATGAGAGGTGAATTCATTCCTTCGTAGCAATGAACAAGCAGCTCACCGGCAAGAAATTTCTCCCAAATTCTCTGCGCTTGGAATGAATGAATGTCTTCGCCTGGTCTCAGACGAAGCTCCTGCCTGAATTCTGAATGAAATGTACATGACGTAGAAGGTCTACGCAACGGATGCGCGCACCGCAGAAGCGTTTGCCATAGCCGACGTTTAGGCGTATGGAGGATCAAGTGCGGAACACAGATAATCCACCTTGAGCAAGGTTTAAGTGATATTACCCAGTGGCCATGGATGGTGTAGTGCCATATTTAAACAATATATTCTTGTTCCGTGTAAAAGTGCACTGACTATCGGCCAATGCGCATAGAAGGAGTGCTTGATTTGATACTTCATGTTGGTAGGTAGACTGCAAAGGACTCAAATGTCAGTCAATTCTTGATATTGCCAAGGCATGGAAAGCACCAACAGGAAGCATGTGTGTTCTGTTATAACACGTTCCAAGGATCCCACGAAGCAAACCCGGATAACGTCGATTAACATCCCCATCGCAGATACAAATGGCGTCCACTTCACACCAGGCACATCGATTTTCAAGCCAAGAAGCCCTCGCGTCATCAGGTCATGATCACTCAGAGTAGTTGACGTTCTGTGCCCTGGGAAAACGACACGGAGACAAGGCACAATTGAACAGTCCAGAGATTCCGTTCGTAAGGGCTGATGGAAGTTGCGGAGGCGCATCAGGGCTAAAACATGGGCTGAGACCGGAGCAGTTTTCGGGGAAACAGATGTAACCCAGATGAAACTAGCATATCTTTGCTCGATCGCCTAAGGTGACCGATGTACACCGATCCGTGTGGCTAGAAGAGTTACTTGAACTTTCTTCAGAGACAACCGAAGCGGAAAAGAAATCCATCAGGACAGAAGAGACAGAAAATAGTCCTGTAATAGGGCCTTGAGGGCGCATTTAGGTGTGAATGGATGATTAATTCATAATTTGGAATATGGAGAATCAAAACAGCGTCACTATGAAATAGGACGTGGGTGTATCCGCGGGATAGGTCGTGAGGAGGCTAGAAGCCCTTTGACTGTAACCAGTCTTCTACGTTGTGTTTCCAACGCCCGCCGGAGATGACCAGGGTACTGTTGTGCACGGTCTCCATCTTTAAACGACTACCGTTCCCTGATGCGCTATCGAATAAGGACGACTGTAGGTCTTGTTTCAAAGCCTATGCAACAGTCAGTGATCACATTACAATCGCAAGGTAGCCGTCACGCACCCCCATATCCCCCTTAACATTTTTGAGGAGTACAAGATATCGCGTGCCTCCATTGCGGATGTCAGAGTACACAGGTAGCGAGCCTCGGGAGTTCCTCTGAATATGGTAAGCGTAATTGACCGCTTTTTCTGGCCGGAGAGCTCTGAGATATGGATTCGGCATGGTCTCGAGGCAAACTTCGCTTGCTATCTAGCCTGTTTGAGCCCTCGGGGTTGTGCTAAGTAAGTCTTAAGTGAAGTGCTGTCGGTGGCGACGAGGCCGGAGAGGAAGACGAAAACGACGAATTGAGATGGAAAGGTGATCGACGGAAGAATGAACTGATCGGCGACGCCGGAGTGAGGAGGTATCGGCTAGTATTCGGCTCGGCTCGGACCAGTAAACCGGGGGCGGCTTTGGGTGCCGGGTAGATCAAGTCCGGATGAATGGATGAGTCCGGTTCGCTCGCCTGCCGCTGCTGTGTTCCACGCCTCCATCTCTTACAGTTGCAGCAGGCAGGTCGCTTAGGATTTGTTATTCTCTTCAGCCGACAATGAGCTGCGGTGACCCTACAGTAGACCTTTCTGGCCACCTGGCCTCACGTTCGGTCACCTCCTGTCTCTCGCGTAGGCGGTGTCGACAGTTTTTTGTGCTCATTCTTTATGAGGTGTATCGATGGACCGAGGAACAGTCCTCGAAACCGGGGTTATCGCAAAGGGGCGTCAGCTCTGCGTATCTTTGTATCTGATGCCACTGCCAACAACGCCAACGCCCAACCATCTCTAGTCTGTCTGCCGTGCTCCGTCTGGAACAGTCCTGGTTTGCCGCAGGCGCCGAGAGGAGAAGCACAACTGATCGCATGCACATCAATATAAAGGAATTTATAAATGCCCGCCGTTTCAATTCGCTTGTCGGACACGCACGAAACGAAACAATCGATTCGGTGATTCGATTTCTGTGATCTCCAAAACGGACGCTAAACTCAGACAAGAGCCGTGCGTTGCGTTGCTGGTTCCCTGGAGCTGCCCTAGTTCCCCTGCCCGCGCATTTGCCGAGTCCGATTCAATCTCTTTCAGTCTCGCCTTCTATTAGCCCCGCGTCTCCCCCCTCGTCTTTATATATCCCTCCTCTCCCTGCCTTTTCATCGCTCTTTCCCTCCCTCGCACCTCCCATTTCTTCCCTGCATGTGCATCTCAACTCTTACCTACCGCCGTAGTCTTGATCTCAGACCGCCGCCAATGCAACCTATCGCAAGCTCAAGCAAACTTATTCATACATCTAACGCATCCGCATACACCTCTGAACCCGTCTGGAACGCCCCCAATTCGAATATCGACCTGGAGTCATTCGCGTGGCCGTCTCTGTGGTTTGACGTCCCATCTATATCTCCTTACTCGGCTTCCTCGGACACTTCCCGTATGTCTCCATGTCGATGGGACCTTCCGTCAGAAGCTAGCCGCAATGCATTCCTCAATACAAATTTCAGCGAGCAAGTACCGGAGCTCATTCGTGCGTCTCTATTTTGATCCTTAGACTTTGATTCTGCATACTGAATTAAAGATTTTTCAGCTTCCGATTTAGAGTCAAAGACTCCCGATTCTTCCCCTGCATCATGCACCACGCCTGCCCCATTGACCCTTCTATCATCTGCGCCTTCAAACACCGTCGTTTCCGTCGCACCGGACTTCCCGTTATATGCGCCTCGTCCAGTCCCCATCAATCCACCCCCGGTTCTTCAGTTCAAATTTGACGAGGATGAACCGCAAGACAAGAGTAGAGCATGCGTGAAAGAACCCCCATCGTTAGGCTCACGCCACTTTGGCGACGAGCAATCGTCCTTTGGCGAGCACTTTGGTAGTGGAAACGTCTCGTCAAAAGGAGTATCAAATAAATCTGCAGGTCTGAAACGCGGCGGTGATGACTTCGGGCTCGAATGGGAAACGGGCCGGCTCTCAAGTGGCTCACAGTCGCAACTTCCGGTATCGGGTGTTCAACCAAAGAGGCGGAAACTTGACACTCATGAATATTCTTACGCGACTGTGCCAGGTTATGACATTTGGCCATCGCAGGGTCGAACCCCACTCAGACCGCATCGCATCAGGGCATCTTATACATCTCCTCGGACATCGACTCAACCTCGCTCTCACAATCTTATTGGTCTCCCACAAGCTTTCAGTCATGATGAAGCGCACCGAAGAAGTCTTTTCGATGTATCAATGACTCCAGCATATCCGCTGTCCGGCTCGCATGTGCCCATGCAACAGCAGGTCTATCCACCTCGAACGGGCTGGATATGAAAGCTATCATGCACTTGATTATTGGGATACGAGGCGCTCGCATTTGGATTCGCCAATCAACGACCATTGCTCATCCGACATGTATCATTGCAACTTTCCAATGCGTGAAGATATCGTATTATACTGTGTACATCATATCACACGCCCGCTATCTTACTCTCGACCGCACTCGCACGCCAAATATATTTTTGCTGCGAAGTCTCCAAAAAACCTTACACGCGGTTACTCGCGTTCCTTCACACGCGCTCGGCCGAACTCTAACCGATCTGGTATGGATGTGGACGCGGGGAAAGGATTCACCGGCAAGACTTCTGTGCTATGACTTGGGTTCGCGGACAGTGAGCACCAATAGCAGGTACAAGAATCTTTGACACGGGTCTGGGGTGCTCAGAACGTTGTACATGTCGAATGAAACTGGCTCTATTTCGGACAATGTGGCAGAATGACGAAGCAATCGTTTCGAATTGACTTAGCAATGTCATTTTTTCAGGTGTTTTGGCCGTTACTCGCCGGTTATGGAATTACTTTCATTGGCAAGAAATGCGGTCGGTGGCACCCGTGTACACGTTTCGTCCTCTTTCTCTGAAGGTCCCTATTCTATCCATTAGCCCTCAACGATATAGGAGATAGGGAGGGGAGGATTCAAGAGTTCCGGTTAGTGCATGGTCGTAAAGGCGGAGTTTATGCTGCGCGCGGTACTTTGCTGTGCATCCTAAGCATAAGCCAAGGAACGATGGAGCTTTTCAACCTTCCCCAATCTCCGATCTTTCCCAGCTGGACCGCAAATAAATATTGGCGCATATGTTCGCGTTCCATCGCTTTGCTGTTTGTCGACCATCATCGAGGAATGTCCGGCTCAAGAACTGCGACTATTTCCATTGCAATCTCACACTGTACATTTGTGTTGGATGCTCTCATGGAAGCGGAAGGGCTTGGTTTCTGCTGTGAAATCTCCGGGTGCCACCCCATTCATATGTGGAACTATTTGATCACCTGCAATCGATGTTCCGGTGACGCGTGCGCATCCGTCCAGACTACTGGAAGCGACTACTGCGCTCGCATTGAATGCGTTTGCAGCTGCATCGCGTTGACTTCGCGATAAGGATGTTCCTTTCCCCCACCCGAAATTGCTATCCTGGGCTACAAGCGCCGCGCATTTCCTCTTGCGAACAAATTCGCGAATAGCATTCAATAAGTCACAAGCGCGAACGACACGTATCATCATACAATCCGCCCTGGTCGCGCTTATTATGGTTGTGTATTCCTGTAGCTTTTGAGATCCTCGTCTCGATAAAACCTCCGATAGACCTTCGCTGGCCGAAGGACGCGAAACCTCCTTTCTCATGTGCTTCGAAGCATGGCGGTCCATTTAATCCTACCCGGTGCGCCCTCAACGACCGATTCTGGCCATTGTTTTGTCCCAAGTCGAGTGCTAGAGACCGTCCATCGCCAACACTCTTTTCCTTCTCTCATGCATTGTTTTCTGATATCTTCCCGAATTTTTGCGGATGGCGACTGGGCCGCGAATATTTCTCTAGTAAAATCCGCTTTCGGCTGCATCTCATAAAAGTAAGCCTGGCAACGTCCCGTTGCTATTTTGGTGAATCCTAATCACTTCCTTCCTTTTGTGCATATCTTCTTATCAATGATACATCCACTTGCATTATAAATAACCATCTATACATCACTCTTACCCTTTCGCAATTTTCATCAACATCTATATGATCATCATCCATGTATATTTCACATTTTCGCCGAGTTCGTTTATCCGCATGAGCGCTCATAAGCACACGTATTAGACTATAGCATCAAGTTCCGACTTTACCTCCATTCCGATCTTGCCGAGTTCAAAGGGTTTACATTGCATTTGGCTCCTTCAAGTTTCTGTGCTAAGAAATTTTGGTTTCCACCAGAACCGTTGGCATGTTTGAAGGCATCTGCGTCAAGATAATTGAGAGGGTTCTGATCTGGAAGGCCGAAGCGCTCGGGATCGATGAGATGTGGCGACCAATAGTCGAACGCCGAAGTGGCTACCTCGAAGCGTTTGCTCCTTTTCGTAGCCTTTGCATGATTGCATCTCGAGACACAAGCCGGACGGCTGTCAAATGAGCTCTTTTGCGTCAAGTGAGCGTTCCTCCTCTGGAACGTGCTGGGACAGTGACAAATTGACAGTGTTCCTTCCGTCTCTGAGTGTTGTTTTCGCCACCGGTTTGGATACTACTTTTTTATTACAAAGGGGTGATGAACCTATGGACCTCAACTCACTTTGACAAGTTGTTTTATAGTTTTACCCTAAGGGCCCGCAACACTTCAGATTGCGTGTACGTACCTTGTCTTTCTTGCCCCTCTCCTCCGTCGCCTACCTCTGATCCCTACCAGAGATCGGAACCGGCCGAGGTTCCTATCATCGTTCTCCAAGTTCTCGATCATTGAAGACGCCTTTTCGCTTGTTAATCAAACTCAGCCGCAACTTACCTAACAATAGCTATTTGTTTACTTGAAATTCTGGGTGCTGTAACCATTCTAAGCACCGGTGGCCATTGCTTCTTTCTTGGCCGAAATATAGTAGAATGGAATCGTCAACAGCTGCGTAACGATCGACTCTTCACTAAGTTACGCTTGGGTTGTAGATGGCCCGCCGTCCTGTCCTTCACTGACCGGACTGGTACAAGCGAGTCGGCGCAAAAGCATCCGGTTGGCTTCGAATGATGCTATGAATTGCTCTGTGCGATTCCGTACCTTCTGGAACGTTTCACATTAGAACAAGATCCACCACTCGGGCCTCGCATCCTTGGAGCTTGCTCCGAATTGAGTCTTTATGAGGCCGAACATTTCGCGCGCTAAAATCATCTTCCAATTGCGACCCCGGAGCGCTTCGCTTGCGTCGGTACATATCTTTTTGGGTAGTGAAGTCTATCGGCAATACGGGGTGACTACTAAGCCTTGTAGGCGCGGTGAATGAACCAATAGTAGACTGGGTTGGCCGGTCCGCTCACTCTTTCTGGTTGTGGTGGCGAAACCTTCGGGCTCGGAGTTCTCAAAACCGGAGAAGCAGTAAAGCGTGATGATAAGTCAGGTTAAGTTGTGAGAGCACATACAACTGGCCTCTTGCTACGATATACACGCCTGGTCTTATGTTGCGTTGCACCGCGACTTCATTGATGAATAGCGGGTGGAAGAGAGCAAGCTGGGAAGTCTACCGCTGAGAAGGGCTATCACAGCTTTATTCACGGTCGTTAGAGCAGACCTCAAGCAAGCTTATCTGATTAATTTGCGTACCTTGACTAACGAGTCTATCCTGGAGGTCTAGACTGCTGTTTACAATATGTATTGGGAGAGGGGGGGGGGGAGATCTCTTCAAACTGGCATCGGTTGATGGGTGATCGCTGAGTACCAAAAGAAGATCCTAACATAAGTCTTTCAGATGTCATAATGCGTAAGATTAAACACACACCCAGAATTCCAGTCGTGATCAAGCTGGTCAGACAATTTTTAACTTTCGGGTATGTTTTTGAGCTAATGCACCCGCTCTTGTTTGACTCTGAGACATGAAGCATTACTACGTTGTGAATGCCGGGGCCTGCATTGAAAAGATGATCACGACAGAGCCAAGCTCGGTAGTGTTTGTTTTGCCATCTAAAAAGCTATCAGTGTCTATCCAAGCGTGTAGTCGTTGGAAAGTATAGAGACTTGAACATCTGAGTCGTTTGGACACAGATTTGGGCCTCACCAGCCTCACCCACAGCAGGTACTTGATTACATAAGGAGAACGGTGCACGTGATAAAAAGCAAACAAGGTCGGCACGTTTGAACCACACGGCGTTGTCGCTTGTCTGCGTTCATTTCATTCCCCCTCCTTCTCCCTAGATATGACCTCTTCCTCCGCTGCAACGAAGGAGAACTCGCGCACACGCATCATCTCGCATCCATCGTACAGCAGTCTCAACTTTAGTTCTACAACAGGCAACAACGACGATTTACCGAGTTTATTACTTTCTCCTGCAGCTTCAGAGCTCATGCTGGATGCACCACAAGGCGACGGATCGTGCTATGTGCGACAATCGGTGCGCCAACATATAATTTGCCACATCTGCGTGTATTCTAACCAAGCTATGACTTCATCTCATACCCTTGCATTCGTTCTCAGAGTAATGGGCTTCCTTCAGCATCCAAGCCACTCATCAGCTCTCTTCGTTCAAATCAACAGCCTTCCACTGATTCTCAACGATCTACTCCAAATCCCAAACGCAAACGGACCATTACTCAACTACGCAATTCCCCAAGCCTGTTGTTTTCCTCTACAGATTCATCACAAACGCAGCATACTCCAAACCCGCGCGTGCGGAAACAAGTTCGACAAGCACCTGACTCTCCTAGTCCAACTCCGGCGTCAAGCTTGCGAGCACAAACTCCGAGTCGCGCATCTATAAGTCCCACGCCTTGTACGCCCAGGCAGGGAGATGTGTTGCACTCACCAATGAAGAAAGGTCGCGGTACCCCCAGGCCTCTTGTGCCTCAGAGCCCACACGCTGCGAATCCAAATGCCAATTACATTCCTCCAGATCATGTCTACCTTGATCCGGCTAAGGGTGCCAGTGTCCGACGTAGGTCAGTTACGCCCATTCCAGCATACGAACCGCCACCAGAGAGGTACACTCCTCCGCGTGAAATTGTTATTTCTCCTACTTCTGGGAAGGAAAGGAAAGCTCCGGCGCGTCGCTCGACATCGAAAAGAAAAAGCGCCGGAAGTAAGGAAAAACCTCTTCCTCAAATGCGAATTAAGACAGAACCGCCAGAACTTGATTTGACTCCTGCGCCGCCTGCATCTCCTGGTGACGACCCAATATTACTTGTAGGTCCACCGGAATTGCGGATGCCTAAAGCGTCTGGTGTACCTTCAAGCCCCGCAAAGATAGTCGACTTTGCCATGGACCTTGATCTCCCCAAACGCGACCGTGACTCGCCCTTCAATGTCCCTGAATCTATTGCAGGCCCAAGTAACGAACACACGTCTTCGTCAATTCCCCCTGCGTTTGACTTTAGCAACATAGAAGAAGGCGGTGAAGCAAACGTGTCTTGGACTGATTCGAGCAGCGATGCACAATTCTACAACCCTGTTCAAGAAAACATCGATGCACGAAAAGCAGGAGACAACTGGTCAGACTCTGATGATTCAGACGAGGACGAGACTAAGAAAATCGAGCGAATATCAAGAGGGGAAGGGGATTTTACGGGAAGATTTACAGCTTATTTTTCGCCGATCAAAAGGGATCCGCCGACCAGTGCCACCCGCGAACGAATGGAGCATTGGGGTAGACCCATCAGTCCTCATCCCAGACGACTTTCGTTTGGAGAGCCGGCAAAGGAAGAAGAGCAAGACCAGAATCAGATTTTAAATCGGGTTGTGCCCCGAGGAGAAATTGATAGTCACGACGCTTTGGAAAACGGTGACATTGACTCGCAGAAATCGAGCGAATTTGAAATGGAGACGCCGAGTCGTCTTGGGTATCAGGATGGACACGGCCGACGGCTTACTCTCAGCGATTTAGAGGCCAGGAAGTTTGGTCCGCGGATTGCAGATGCAGACAAGGACCAGAGTTTCAGCCAGGACCAGCAGTTGGAAGATGAGCAGATAGCTGGGAATCACCTTGAAGTATCAAATGTCCACAACAATTCCGTCATAGGAGAAGAGAGTCAAGTTCTGGAAAACGATTTCGATTTGAATAAGGGGCTGACAAATCAGTTAGACACAAGGATTTCGGATGGACAGGTGATATTCTCATTCAAGGAAACTTCTTATAACTTACCTTCATCTGTTTTAAGTCTGGAGTGAAACAATTTAGAGACACGACGCTTGTCGATTCTGAAGAAAGTCGAAGCGGCGAGGAGTCTTCACAAACACTCACTAATGTGGATGCGTCCGATCCAACCAGACCGGAGATTGAGTATGAAGACGTGCGTGTTGATGAGGTTCGTATCTGTCCACACAGATTCACATCTAAGAAGACTAACGAGCGTTATGCAAATCCACGAACTGCAGAAACGAAAACGGGCGGAATCTCAAAGACATCAATTCCTCATTCGTAAACCTGATGAACCCGCCGATAGTGATACGGGTGCAGAGACCGAACTAGAAGAGCCAGAGGAGCCGGACAATGACACTGATGAAGGAGGTGCAGACCTTAGTGTTGTTAAAATTATGTCTGAAGATCCTATGGCTGCTGCACGGGCGGCTGCCATTCTCAAAATGGTAAGTTGTTGTTTTGACCTGTATAACGCTGAACACTCCTGATTCATGTCTTCCTTCCAGCATGATTACGATATGGTGGCTCGAAAACTCCGCCGGAGAAAGACAATCAATGGAAAAGTAGGGAAAGCATACAAACCACCCAAGGAAACTCAACTTTGGCGCAGAAGGACTGTAGCTGGCTTATCCGCAGAACAGGATCTAGATGTTAATGTCAGCCTCCCACGGCTGCTTGAAAGGGCAGAGGAAGAGTTGCGCAGTACACCATCGAGGAGCCGATCAAATAGTCTGGCTATTGGCTCTCTCGGGTCCCCTCAGAAAGGTCATACCAGCAGGTTTCTTTACGAGAACGCAGATCTCCTCGGCGTGAGAGAATGGTCAAAGGCAGATTGGAAGCTTCTTGACAGTTGCTTTACGGATGAAAGATACGAGATTGGCGAAGAGCAAGGTCTGAACGGTAGTCCGGCTCCAGTGGACTGCATTTCATTGGATAATGTTGTTAATCGATTTGTCGAGCTTATGGGAGGTGCTGCGAAGGTTGAAGGACACGGGTCTTCATGGACTACGTAAGAACACTGTCTTTTAACCACATGCGCGCTTCATTGACGAAGCATTGTAGTGAAAAGATCATGACCCGTGTAAAGGCCCTGTGTAAACGCCAGCGGGCTGGTCAAGGCGCACCCCCTACCCCTGACGTATCGAGTAGGTTTGCTTCACCTTCGCGATTCCGTACTGTGAGTCCGGAATCCTCGAGCATGGTCATGCCGGACTTTACACCTCAGAGTATCGGCCGGATTCGAGATTTCAATAATGGGTCTGTATCACGGAAGGCTTCATTACCGGCCCCTTCTGCGGAACCCTTTTTCAGAGTCCCCGGTCTACCGGCGAGGCATTCACGACTCCGAGATGAAGTCACTGCTACGATGTTCGAAACGCCTCAACCTAGTCGCGCGCGGAGTCTCTTCGGATTCCCGACCCCTTCGAATCTCAATTTTCATCAATACGATGACGATAGCGATGAAGAATCCGTCGCTCTTGAGGTAGAGACAATGTTGACGCCGGTCGCCGCAAACCGTACTCAGAATTACCAGCATCCGTCGCAATCTCCATCAGCAGTCAAACGCTCCTTAACCTACATCACGTCGTGGTTGAAGCCCGATACAGGCAGGGTCAAATCCGAAAAGCCCATTGATACTGTTCCAGGATTACCTGTGCCGCCTGAGGACGTGCTGGCGCGTCCCCGAGGTCCCGTCGAAACCCCTTTACCCAAACCCACAGAAAAGGCCATTCCACACAAGGACCTCGTTGATTTAGACCACGTCGGATTACCTCCACCCCCGAAGATGCCCCAGCCTACGAAACCCGCGCGTCTGGTAGAGTTAAATCACGTCCCGACACCGGTGCCGAAAGAAGATAGGAGACGCCTTGCGAGGAGATCAAGTTCAAGTGTAAAGGATCTCGTTAAAGAATTCGAGCAGAAAGAAAAGACGAAGGCGCAGGTGCTACCGCCTCGAGTGCAAGAGCTTCGGAAGCAAGGCGTTGTGATAGCGAAGAAGGTAAAGCCCACCTGGAGACCATAATTATATCTCTTCCTTCAGTACCTTATGATTTGATCATCCACGTTCCTTATTCATTGTTTATTTTCCCTTCTACTTTTCTTTAAATGATTGATTGGCCGTTTTTTGTTTTGATTTCATCACTTTTCGCATTGGTGATCTCGCCATAGGCGTGTTCCCAGTATGATATTGCGAAAGAGATTAGTATGTGAATAAGATTAAATGTTGTCAATATACATCACCGCAATGTCTAAGTTTTTATGAGGGGGAGCAAAATGCAATAGAATCTTCTATCCTTAGATATTTACCATCACAATTTTACCAAACCGACCGACCCCATCGCCTCCCAAAATTTGTTCGTCACTGATACTTTCAAGACGCACTAACTCTCGTCGGATGTACGCTGACAAAGTTAACATCAATTCCGGATACCGAACGTAAAGCTGGGTTTCTTCCCCAATGAAGTCATATACACCAGACCCATCGTCCGATTCTTCGAGCGTCCTTAGACTGTCCTCTGGCTTATCCTTCGACAACTTCTCCTTCCCATACTCTCCGGAGATATTCACCGCGTGTCTCGTCTTTCCGGGATCCGCGATTCCCTGCGCCCCTCTCGCCCCAAGGAAGTTTCGCCACACTGCCGCAGCCATCTCGGCATCAGCGTCGAGGGCCTTGGATCCTGCGATGGCTTGTACGGATGGAGAAGAAAGACCAAGCGCGTAGTCGAAAGCCAGTGAGAGCCCTGCCCATTGCTCACGGAGAATTTTCATTTGACGCGTAACAAGTCTCGCAGGAGCTTTTTTAGATAGAGCCTGACGAATGCGGTCTTCGACGTCGAGAAAAAAATGGTCTATGATGCCTGTAAGAGTTGAGTGTTAAGGTGCTGGAAAGAGTCGAATGCTTCCGTTAAATGACGAGCCTTGAATGAAGTTCTCGCCATAGGGAGATGGTAAAGAGCGAAAACGGACGGTTAAAAGCCAAACGTGTAAGTTGGTCACAGTAAACCATGTCTGAAAAGTTGGGGGGAGTCGGCATTCTATAGCAAATATATGAGGTTGACTGTAAGACTATGAAACCAGATGGCAATGTACCTTTTTGCCAGAACTCGCGCTCCTCCAGCTCCCTCTGTACGCAAGCCTTTTGGTAATAGTGAAAGGATATTCGACCGGCGACTTGACGAGGATTATTGATACCCAACGAGCCGGTGATGGCCTTGAAGGCTGACATCGCCTTCGGTGAGCTTCTTAGGTATGTTGCAAGCCATGTTTCGGGAGGGGTCGCTGGTTTTTTGTATTCGTACGGTTTGGAAGGACCCTTATTGGCCTCATCTTTTGGTTCCTCGGTGGTCACCTTTTGGGCGTAACACCTCCTCAGTGCTAATACTGGTTCAGGCCATGATCTCGGAAGGCTCCGAGAAAGTGAAAATGAGCGTGAAGCTGTTCTAAGCATGACGGCCGAAACTTAGACCATGAAAACGGAAAAGGATGAGGTGAGGCGCGTCCCGAGTCAGTGAACTACAAATAAGAATAAATAAAGACGCTCCGACCCCGAAAAGTCACATGACTGATTCTCCGCATATAGTCTGAGTCTCCCGGCTTAAAGTCCCGTTACACTGCTTCACCTCTTTTTCTCTCGTTCCTCTGACTCTGGTTCTCTTCCTCACTTCGGACTTCAGTACTCACTTTATATCCCTTCAAAATACTAAAATATGGCTACTCCACAAGAGTCCCACACGCCTGTTGTCAACGGCACACCTTCCACTCTGACGGCTCCTCAACGTCAGACAGGACGAGAAGCTGGGACGAGCAGCTTGGGCACTTTCGGTGTGAGTCACACGATCAATTTTGTAGCTTTGGAAAACTATGTCTCAGAGACTTTACGTGATCTAGGTCAAATCTGGGCTCGCTCAGATGCTGAAAGTAAGCCTAGTCTATATTTCTGAGGCAAACGGAAGGATCGATTGGACTTTGCTCTTGATCTTAGGGAGGCGTCATCATGGATGTGACAAATGCTGAGCAGGTCAGTAGAGCTCTCACCATCTACTTGCAAAGTCATTCACATCCATCACAGGCTAGGATAGCTGAGGAAGCTGGGGCTTGTGCTGTCATGGCTCTTGAGCGAGTTCCGGCGGATATCCGCAAGGAAGGAGGTGTGGCTCGCATGGTGAGTCATTTCCAAAAGGCCTCGGAAGCTTTTGAACGAAAACTCAAACTTCGAAAGAGCGACCCAAAAATGATCAAAGATATCATAAACGCGGTAACGATTCCGGTTATGGCAAAAGTCCGCATAGGACACTTTGTGGAAGCTCAGGTAAGCTCTCAACAAGGTGCTGGAAAAAAATTCAACGGAAGAGAATTATAGATTATACAATCAATCGGAGTGGACTATATTGACGAGTCTGAAGTGCTCACGCCTGCCGACGAGCAGCATCATATCAACAAGCATACATTCAAGGTTCCCTTCGTTTGTGGAGCAAAGAACCTCGGAGAGGCGCTCCGGCGCATTTCAGAAGGCGCTGCCTTCATTCGCACAAAAGGTGAAGCTGGGACGGGAAACATCATAGAAGCAGTACGACACCAGCGAGCCGTAATGACGGACATTCGCCGCGCAAGTGCGATGAACGATGAGGAGCTATATGCGTTTGCGAAAGACCTTTCCGCTCCGTTTCACCTTATTAAGGAAGTTGCCCGTTTGAAGCGCCTACCTGTCGTCAGCTTCGCAGCAGGGGGTATAGCAACACCAGGTAAGAACAAAAAAAACCAATTTTATCAAACGTCTACTTTGAACTGAAACTTACTTTGAAAGCCGACGCTGCCTTGATGATGCAATTGGGCTGTGATGGAGGTAAGAGCTCGAATCCCTGCTATTTCTTCAAGTCAGTACTTAATATAATTAAAGTTTTTGTTGGATCTGGTATCTTCAACGTACGGAACATTTGTTCGCGCATCTGCTTCTATTCATCACTCAGTTTACTTTGTATTTTACAGTCCGGAGACCCGGCGAAGCGGGCTCGCGCCATCGTACAGGCTGTAAGTGCAGCGTAAGACAGTGGCGATCATAATGCTTATGACTCTCTGAAAGGTCACTCACTTCAACGACCCTCAAATGCTTGCGGACGTATGTTTTTTTAAACTTTGACCTTTTGGTTTGTCTTTCGCTAAGAATGACTAGGTATCGGAGGATATTGGAGAAGCAATGGTTGGACTTACTATGTAAGCCTTGCTGTGGATTTTCTTTTTATATCGTTCAAATTAAATTGGACTCTAGTGACGACAATGTGAAAGGTGGGAGGCTCGCTAAACGTGGATGGTAGAGATAGGGTGCAGGTTGCAAATGATCTTTACATCGTCTCGTATGAGTAGAAGCGTTCAATATGGGTGTCATGGGTGGATCCGGTAGAGGTTAGATGCATCTTCAACAGGGCAAAGGCAATTGAATATAGGGAACATTTTGAGCAATGACATCGGACTGCTGCCATTCAAGACTTATGTTTTAAGCAGTCTATAAAACAAAACTTTGAATGAAACATAGGTGCCCCGTGGCTTAGTTGGCTAAAGCGTGTGACTGTTAATCACAAGATCGAGAGTTCGAGCCTCTCCGGGGCAGCTTAAAGTTTTTCTTCGCTTTATTTGTTTTCTCTTTCTTTATGATTCAAATCAATGGAATGTTATGAACGAGTGGTTCGCACATGTTTTTAAGTAAGCCTTGATATTTTGGCACTAAGTATTCCGAGTTGAACGAGCAAGCCCTGCGAGGACTTCCACCCCAGCTTTGGCGCCATCAACGACCCGCACTTCGCCCAATCCTGCTTCGCGTACGCCTGCCTTCACTAGAGTCTCCATCCCGGCCATACCTGCGCAGCCCAGTATCAAGACATCTGCACCCAATCCAGCAGCCTTGGCCGATGTTTCTTTCATCAGCCTTTCCACCCGCGTCTGATCACCTTCACGCAGCTCAACCACGCCTATCCCACTCGTGACGACTCCCGCGAACCGTTCGGAATTCGCTCCAAGGAACGCACGCATGCCAGCGATGAGCGTGTTTTTGATGCCGTGTCCAGTACTTACGACGGCAAAACGGTGACCAATGACGAGCGAATGTAGCACAGCGGCCTCGAAGATGCCAACGACTGGCTTAGAGGAGTGGTCAATTATGAGGTGCTCACGCAGCATATGCACGAGTGGATGATCGGAGACTGGGAGGACATTCTGAGTGAGTATCTTTGACGACTTCGTTCGCACGAAGAAAGACTTACAGCATGAAACGAGGAAACCGTCATATTTCTGTATCGCGCCAGACTTGACCAGTGCCTCATAGCATGCTGTCGCCGTCTGGTTTGCCGTGATTACGTTGCTGATCGCCTTTGGAGCATGAGCGGGAGCTGTGAAGTACAAAAGCTGAGTCTCAGGGGGTGTTATGGCATCGAGCGATTCCTTCAGTCCATCCGTGATGCTTTTTGAAGAATTTGGATTTATGACGAGGAGTTGCATGACGCTCATGGTGGCCCCGGACTTTGCGTATGTCTTTTTCCAGGATGAATCCGGATAGTCAACTAAACATCAACTATTAATCTTATAGGGCGCCGGCCAAAGAATAGTCTTCCTAAAAATGCATCTCGGCATGTAACACAAGGCACACGGGATCATTTCGAGTTCAACTTTGCCTCTCAGATTAAGCGTTCTTATCAGGCTATCTACGACGGTGACAATCGGTCAACGGACCCGCCGCCGGGCAACCGGATAACGCGCTTTCGAATTGAAGGCCGGACGTTGGCCGGTGGCCCCTTTTTTTATTCATTTCCTGACCATGGATGTGGATGTAATGGGTGCAAACCATTCCACGATCCGGAATCTACCTGTAATCCAAGTCTACAAATAGCCCGGAAGTCTGTTGGCGTATCGGAACGCAGCAGACGCATACCCTCTCGACCCGCCTCACTCATATACTTGGTTTCTCAATGTCGCTTACTGCTACTGGAACTATTCATCTGAACGCTCCGAAGCTTGCGCATAAGGCTGCCGAACATGACTTCAAGCAGACCGTCGATGAACTGGCCAAGAATCCTCTGGAACGAACGTGGCGCAGCAACAAGGAAGGCACTGTTCGCCTTCAGAGCGTCCCGGAATTCAAGGGCGACAAGTACGCTGAACGGGAATGGGTAAAGGTATGCGTGTTTCTCTCTTCAAATGCCATGGTAATGTTGAGAAAACTCGTATCAAATGTAGCAACATCTTGCCGCTGCATTCAGGTTTTGGGGGAAGCTAGGATACGCTGAAGGTGTCTCTGGGCACATCACAGTACGCGACCCCGTGTGGCCAGACCATTACTGGATGTTAGCATTTTATTTAGGATAGCTCGATTTCATGCATTGAAGGCATTCGAATTTGTAGGAACCCATTTGCAATCCACTTCTCGTCCATCAAGGTCTCAGATCTAGTGCTGGTGAGCCCCGAGGGCTACGTGACGGAACACGGAGCTCAACTTCCCATAAACATGGCGGGGTTTCATATTCACTCGGCTATTCACAAGGTATGCCTTGGGTCCCCAATTTCGCGAACTCCGAGGTTGCTCAATCGACGATAATATGGACAGGCTCGGCCGGAGATTCAAGCTGCAGCTCACTGTCACTCTCTCCATGGGAAGTCATGGTCGGTATTCGGGAAGCCTATCGACATTCTTACGCAAGATAGTTGCCTTTTTTACGATAATTTGGGCGTGTACAAGAACTTCGGTGGTATTGTTCTTGCACCAGAGGAGGGTAAAAATATTGCTGAAGCTCTCGGACCGAAATACAAGGCATGCATTCTCCAAAACCATGGCTTACTGACCCGTCAGTAATTGATCCCGTTCTCTCCGATTGATGACCAACTCACTTTGAACTGCTTCCAGTTGGTACAACCGTTGACGAGGCAGCGTACTTATTTTCCGCTCTGGAGAATCAATGCAAGTCCCAGCTTCTCGTTGAAGCCGCGGCGGCCAACGGGCTACAGAAACGTGTCATTGATAATGAGGTACACCCATCTCCTTTTTTGAAGTACTTCTCCTGGCTCATCATCGGATGGAAAAATCTATCTCCAATTGCTAGGACGCCGCTTTCACAGCGGCTACGATTCAATTCTGTGAGAACACTTATATCAACTTTCAGCCAGAGTACCGCCTACTAGTCGAAGAGACAAACGGCGCCTTCCTGAAATGAGCGCTAGCTTGCTTTCATTTGGGATGGATCGCGTTTGTTTCCTGACAAGGCTGCGAAAGCCTATCTAATGCTGATTATTTTATTCGGTGATTTCTTTATTGACCCTGTAATTGTATCATTTACGCATATCCGTTGATAGCCAGCAGTTCGCACACTGGGTTTCTGAACTTGAAAATTTATCTTATGTCTCAAGAATCATCCCATCGTGTTCACGATTTGGAGCATTGATCCCGTTGCAAAGGGAAAATCAAATTGCACCTGTGACTTCTATTCTTCCATGGGTCCTCAAGCTTCTCCGATTCTCCCGCGACCTCCGTCATTCGAACTCAATCCTCCCCTTTCCTATGCATCTTACCATTCAAACCGAACGTGGCACCAGATCGCAGATTCCGGGCCATGTCTCCAACTCTAGCCGCTGATGTCGCAGTGCTCTTCTTTTTTTCGTTTTGCAAAAGCCGCGGTGTTTGTAGTAGAGCTTGTTCCTTATACGTGTGCATACACACGACGAGTCGGGTCGGGATTGTATGCGGGAAGACTTCTGGTGGTGGTTATGAAATTCGTGGAGATGGCTGACTGATGGCGTTTTGAATTGTCCTCCTCAACGATCCGATTTGCTCAGTTTGCTCTGAAATAATTCGATGACTATTCTGTCTGTGTAATGAGAAATTGACTAGATCACGTTGTAGATGCAGTGAAACACAATTTGTAAGTTCCCCGGGCTAACTACAACGCACTAGTATTTAGTGCGTTCCGATGTTCGTCCTTTCAGAATTTCACTGATCCAAGGAAACCGCCGTCTCATCGAGCCTTTGTGTATATCCTCGCGCCACCTCTGGGTAGAGCGACATCACGGATCCAAGTGTGCACCGTAGTTTCGAATATTCATCCGGAAGTGAATGTCGGAACTGCTACACCCACGTTATTCGAGTTTAGTCGTCTTCTCATCGTAAGTGACATTTGAAAAGGATAAGCTTGAGGTGGCGCACTCTTTAGTTTACATTCTCTACGTCAGGAGGAGGCGTTGGTATTTCATAGATTGATGGGCTTGGTAATTCTCCTTTTCTGGATACAGCAATTCGCCAATACAGCCCAAAGATCACGTCGCAAGTCCATATTGGCCTTGAATAAAGAATGAAGCTACTATACAAGAATGGGTAAACAAAATAGTTGTAACATATATTTAAGACAAGGTCTGGAATAGATGGCTTTGTGGAATCCAAGAACAAGCACAACAGAATGAGAATCTATATTGACGGGCGAAAATCAATAAACGACAGGAACTTAAGCGAGACTCCGACGAAATGCGGCAGAGAAAAGAAAAAGGGGTCCAGTCAGCTTTTACAATTCAAGGAGTCTGTACCGCTACGTGATAATCACTCTTCTCAAACCCCACCTTTTCATCGACAGTTGTACTGTCCGTTGAGGACGAAGCCGCTCGCTGCATTGCGCCGAGGGAAACAGGAGGCCTGAACAATTTCATGAGGGCCGTATACGTGGTAAAAGTAACCACGAAGCCCACGGGCCATACTACAGAATACACGTATGAAGCGCCAACGGGTATAGACTTGTAGCCTCCGACAGCCTTGACAAATCCAGGCAGATTGGGGACGATACCGAACGTGAAGGCAACAACGGCGCGCCAGTTCCAACCCGCGGTGTACCAGTATGGTGTATTCCCCGCGCCCTTTCGGTACAAACCCGGAAGGTTGAGGAAGCGATTTGAAACGATCCAGTAGTGCGCGATGAGGATGCCGCATACGGGCCCAAGAAATATACTGTAGCCACCAAGGAAATTCGTGAATGTCGTAGCTGAGTTCTGGATTTTCCATGGGACAGTGACAAGCCCAAGGATGGCACAAATGTATTGGCCCCTACGGATGTTGATATATTCGGGAAAGACTATCATGAGGTCGTTTGCAACGGCTGTCGAGTTGGCTGAAATGTTCGTGGCAACCACGCTAAGGGCCCAACAAAATGCGCTGAAGAACTGAGCCGCTCGACTATCGAAAAGTGCGCTCACTTGGAGGGGGGACCAGGTGCTGACACCGTAGATAACCTGGACGGCTGAAGTGACTACGACGCCCAAAATAGCGCAGAGGGTGACAAGGATGGAGAGAGAGAAGATGTTGGTCCAAACGACTGTCCTCGAACTCTTTGCATATCGCGTGAAGTCGGGGATGTTGATGGCGAGAGTTGCTTTGGGCGCTATGGCAGATGACATGGCAGAAAAGAAGATGACAGCAGCAGGAGTACTGGAAGTGTCTGTTTCTTTATCAAAAATTGGACCGAAGCCGTGCGCTCGTCCCACTGCCCAGCCTATATTTGTATATCAACATGGAGGAATGCATATAAGCGGGACGGGGTGTCATACCGAAGAGTGTGAAACCAAAGATAGGCATAATTATGACTTTGACGAGGAAAAGGTACCTGAGCTTTGACATGTGGATCCATAGTAAAGGTAGTTGAATGATGTAGAAGAGCTACAAAAGAAGATAATAAGCAAAATACCCACCATTGTGATCGAAATCGAAAGCTTACGAAGAAGCAGAGAAGCTCGGCAGACGTTACGCTTGCAGACTCAGACAAATGGTTTGGAAAGTGCTTGAAAGATGGCCATATAGCCTGGATCATGATTTGCAAGCACTGTCCGCCCTGATAAGTCTGAGTACCAAACCAGAAGATAGCAGCGATGGCACGACACAGGATGGCCAGATAAACACCACGGGTGCCAAAGCTAGCTCTCGCAAATATCGGAAACTTAAATTCAAGAAAATGTCAGAGAAACAATAAGGTAATATGTGCTCGGAATCATACATTTATACCGTAATGACACCCAACCCATCCATTCATAGCATTTGGAATGGAGATTAAAAAATGTCCAAGAAATACAGCACCACTGGACACAGGTCAGAACCTGACTATCTAGAGATAGCCGTTCGACTTACATCGTAGCGCCCGGTGAGAGTCCTTTCGTCACTGCTGATGAAGCAACTTGGTATTGAGAAACTCCAAAAGCCTCGGCGACCCAGTAGCCTTCATATAAACTGAGAACCGGGGTTTGAATGCTCAAAGACAAACAACGTACCTGTAAGGTGGAACCAATGCCAACGTCTCAATTCACTTCCAGGTTCGCCTAGACGAGGAACGGGTGCTAGATCAGGTTCGCACTGAGAGACGGAAGTCAGCTTCACCTCGATCGCCAAAGACTCGAAAGACAGACGTACTTCAATTGGCTCACTTCGTCCTTCACAATCCGATGCAGCCGCCAAAAAGGTCGAGGTCTGCTTTGGGATTCGAGCACGTTGGATGAGGGAAGACATGAGAACCAGATAAGTGCTCGGGTTCGCTAAGTCTCCAGGTGTATTGACAGACGCTTTATGAAGAACACTGCATCTGACTGGTCGGCCGGCGGCGTCTAGTTTTGGAGATTGTCGTTCGCCGTGAAGGCAGGTACAAATGAAGAGAAAGAGATAAGACGAGAGATAAAAGATATGGAAGAAAGTACGAGCGGAGAGGTAGCGGTAGCGTGTGCGTTCAAAAATTGGACACGGACTTTGTCGACGTTCACGGCTGAGAAACGAATCTGCGTCCCCTCCCCGAGCCTTCCGTCCTCCGTCGCGAGCGTCTTCGTCCACTACGGCTGTTCGTTCACGTTATCGGCCACGGCCACTGACCACATCTGCGGATCTGGCGTCTACACCGAAGGCACACTGTGTCTCAGTATCAGAAAGGGGCCGCTGATATCGACCAAAAGATAACCGCGTCTGAGAGCCATCTCTCTTGTGGTAACCTTGGCTGATTCATCTCTACTTCTTCAACCAGAATATCTGCTGCAAGGGACTCGACTGCTACGGGAAGATTTTAAGTAGCCTCGAGCGGTCCACAGTGACCAGAATGGCAATGTAATTGAAATTGATGGTGAGAAGCAGGCATGGGTGCTTCCTCAAATTTCTTCTCAAGCCCCTTAGACTTCGATCGCACCTCAGATCCAAACAAACAAACAGACGCATGCCGGTGACGACGGTGACCACCAACACAGATGAGAGGCCGAGATGACGGAAGGAAAGAAGCGTGCTGAGATAGAAATAAGATGTATAGATAGAAATAATGGCGGCGGTCGATTGCGGCCAAATCTACCTCGCTCGTTCAGTAGCTGCAGCTAATTTCCCCGTCGGCCAGCAGCCGGTCCCATCTCTGGCTGGACCTCCCTTCTCCCCTCCCTTCCCCCCAAGGTCTATTCTATATTTTCTAAAAATCTATTTCTGCCAAGGTCAATGTGCCTTTCAAAGACTTATCTTTCACTTTCTTTACACCCTCATCTTGCGTCCCTTTTCCCTTGACACTTCTCGCGATGTTTACCTTCGACACTGTAGTCAAGAACGGCAAAATAGCCACCGCCTCCGACGAGTTCTACTGCGACATTGGTATCAAAGATGGTCTTATCAAAGCCCTTGCTCAGGACCTACCCGTGGGGAACACTACCATAGTCATTGATGCAGAGGGAGCATACATTACAGTGAGTAAAAGAAATTCTCGTCACATTCATCTCTGACAAACATGCTCTATTTTAGCCTGGGGGAATCGACTCGTACGTTCTATATAGCTTGAACTCATGCCAGATTTATTCTTAATTATTAATATTTGAGCCACGTACACATTGCGCAATCTGGTGAGTAACGAGAGTTAATGTTTACTCCTTCCCCTTCTTATCCGCATTGAAATGTTCAGGCTCAGGAAAGCATCTCGGAGCTCGCTCTGCAGATGACTGGTCGTCTGGAACACGCTCTGCTGTTGCAGGGGGCACGACCACTGTTGTCGCCTTTGCAGTTCAATCTCGCGGGACCTCTATGAACGCTGCCGTGGATGAGTACCACGAGCTCGCGAACGATGCCGCGCACTGCGATTATGGGTTTCATGTCATCGTAACGGATCCCACCGAAGAGCAGATGAAAGTTGAGCTTCCAAGACTCGTTAAGAGAGGAATCTCAAGCGTCAAGGTATTTAAACAGTAGCTCCTTGAGGCATGGCATTCAAACTCATTGTTTACTGTTGCACTTTAGATTTATATGACTTATCCTGCTCTAAAACTTACTGATGCTCAGATTCTGGATACTCTATGTTCCGCCCGGAAGCAAGGAGTAACAACGATGGTCCACTGTGAGGTACGGAACGTGATTTCCGGCTCCTTTTTGATTTTTTGAAATCTGACCTTGTTCCTAAGAACTCGGACATGATTGAGTTCATGTCTAACTCGCTGGTTGAACGGGGTATGACCGAGCCGTGGCATCATTTTACATCGCGCCCAAACATCGTGGAGACGGAAGCAACCTATCGCGCGATTGCTCTCGCCGAGCTCATGGACTCACCAATGCTTATCGTGCACGTCTCCGATCCCGCATCGATGAAGACCATCCGCAAGGCTCAGACAAGACTTCTTCCAATTTATGCTGAGACTTGCCCGCAATACTTATTCCTGAGCGGTGATGCTACACACAAACCTGGTTTTGAAGGAGCAAAGGCATGAAATTTTTCTTTGTGTTTAGAGTTAACAATTGATTTTTCCTTTTGATGCAGTGCGTCTGTGCCCCTCCTCTTCGAGATGACCCGAAAGACAAGGAACGCATTTGGGACGGACTCCGGAATGGAACATTCACTGTATATTCAAGTGACCACGCTCCAACGAACTTCTACGATGAGCGCGGCAAGCAGGTAATGCTTTTGCTTCTATTCCTGACTTTTTGTTTTGATAAGTCTGTTCCCGCAGCTCGGAATGATCCATAACCCAAAAAACAACCCTCATGGTAACTTCCGCACTACGCCCAACGGCCTTCCAGGCGTCGAGACCAGATCTCCATTGCTCTGGAGCGAGGGCGTCCTTAAGGGCAAGATCTCACCACAACGCTTCGTGGAACTGACAACCACCAACGCCGCCAAGCTTTGTGAGAAATCAAATTCCCCCCTCATCAGCTTTCCTTTATGGCTTACCATACACGCAACATTTTTTTTGATCATGAAGATGGCATGTACCCCCAGAAAGGCACCATCCAACCGGGCTCGGATGCCGACCTCGTCATCTGGCACAACGCAACGACCCGCAAGTCTTACACCATCTCCAACAACAAGCTTCATCACCAAGCCGATTACACCCCTTTTGAAGGTATGGAGGTTTTAGACTGGCCGCGTTTTACTCTCTTGAGGGGAAAGATCGTGTACGATGGCGATAAGAACTTGGTCATGAACGGTCCTGGTGAGGGGAAGTTCTTAGCTCGCGGGAAGAGCTCGCTCCCCGGTCCGAGGAACCAATGGTTGAGTGCCTGGAGGCCTGACGAAGACTGGGAGGCTGAACAGGCAGCGAAGGATCTTTAAGCTTGTGACTTAGCTTGTTTGTTTTTCTCTCCAATGAGCTTGCTTTCTTTGTTATCTCGGGCTTTAAAGATGCTCTGGAAGTTTTTGACCTGTCACTTTGAATGCGCCTCTGACGTTACTTTTCTTTGCTTGATTATTTTTGCCACGGACGGCCTCTTCTAATGTAACTAGTTCCTTACTGTACAAAGTGTAAACATATTTAACAACAGCGGAATAATAAGGGACAAAAGCAGACATCCTCTTATCCTCTCCTCCTTCCATTCTGAACGCCGCCTCCTTGATGACAGGTGCTTCTTCGTATCCAAGACTCTCAGACTTCGGCGCCAACAACACAGAATAATCCAAAGAACCAATCATTCACCATCCAGCTGGTCTCCCGAAGTTGTAATTGGTCAAAGTCTCGTCAATGTTTCCGTTTCCATCGATGCCGATGTTCGACATCCACGGCGTCCAGAACGTGACGCCATCCATCCCTAGCATATCCAAGTCTGGAGCGACTGCCTGCGTTTGCGTCGAGTTTACGTAGTCAGTCGACGACGACGTCGGCGTGCCGTGTCCCTGCACGTGGGGGTGTTGGCCGGTGGCAGGGTCACTACCTACAGTAGCCATAGGAATTCCATCGGGATACTGGCCGTGGAGGAGGACCGGGATCTGGGCTGGTGTCGGCGAACGAGTGCTGCTAGTACCTCCGCTGCTACTTGCGATCGCAGAAGCCATTTGTACAGAGTTAGCCGTAGGGTTATACATCGACGGGGAGTGTTGCGAGGTGGCGTTCGTAGCCGGTAGAGGATGGTGGTGCATGACTTGCGCCGACGGCGAGTACTGATAACCAGAAGCATTCATAGTTAATTCTGGACTGATAGGTGTTCGAACATGTTGTGGCTGCGGATGAACTTGCCCCTGCATTTGCTGATGATGCTGCATTTCGTCCCATTGCATTGACTGAGATGGATGGGGGAACAGATTCCCTTCTAGCGCTAGAATCATATCATTATTCTCCGTGCTTTCCTCCCATGTCTTGAGACGACTAATAACTGAGGATGCCCGAGCCAAGGCCGGATCGGCCACATCCCATCTTGCCTGCTCTCGTGCTTTACGCAAAAAGGAAGTCATACGAGATAAGAGATGGAGTGTAAGTGCATGAGCGTAGGGTGTATCGAGGAGGGCCGCAGATGCCCGTGAAGATCTACTGGAGGTGACTCCATCATTCGACTGACCCATTGCGACGTCTACCTCACCCGCCGATCCGAGAGAAGCGAGACAAATGCGTATGAGAGACGACAATAAAGAAGAAATGATATGTGACGAGTCTAGACAAGTCATCATCAGCATGTCAAACGCATACGCGAAGCCTTTGAACCCACAACATAACCAGAAACCATCAAGACTAGCTTCAGACAAATTTGTTATATAGTTCACGGCGTCCGTGAACAAATTGAGCGTGTCTACGTCTGGACGAAATGGGCCACCAATTCCTGCTTCAGTCTCAATGTAAATTCGGCGAAGCATACAGCGGAAGCAGACGATATGAAGAAGCAAAGAGTCTGAACAACTGTATGTCAGCCAGAGAATAAAAAATTGGACTCTAATTAGCACTCACGAACGCCTGGCTTCCTTTCAGCATTGCTTGTGATCTCACTTTTCCATTGCATAGCCAGATCACGTGTTTCCTTTTCCAGGACAACAATCTCATCCATCTTTGCCTTCTTGGTCTTCTCCTGACTCTTGAGCGTACAGATCTCGTTCTGCAAGCGCGCAACAACCTCAGAAAGCCTACAAAGTGCAGCATACGCTTCGCAAGATACTGCCAAGTCGGCATTATCTATCGCATTCGCAAGGATAGTAGGTGATGGCGAGGGTACGTCTGAGTTGTGTACTTGCATATGCGATGGTCTTGAATTTAGAAAAGACATCCTTGAGCCGATTTCGTAAGCTCCCGAGTATGCACTACGCGATCTAGACTTACCACGCGTCATGGATCCTTAAACCCCACCATAATTGTATCCGTAGGTTTTTTTCCCATATTGGAATAGACCATTTTGTAGGGTTTAAATGCAGCCCGAGCAACTGAGCGTGTGCAATAGCCTAGTATTTATTCGAATGAATACCCATCATTTCACAATATGATGGGAAGGGCACACCTTTGCTAATGTGAGATAGTTTCCTCTGGGATCAATGGCTGGCCGAGCGCCAATATCAAGGACTGCAGCCGCTACTGTTGAGAGTCTCGGACTATCAAGGCCAGGTTCCGAAACGTTGGGTGCATGTACGAAGCTCCATGCCGCAGCTGCCATATCACGGAGGTCGTTCCGGTGATTGAAGGATGTGGCATAGATGGCCGAAAGTAAATAGGGTGGAAACTCTCGCATGTTTTTCAAAAGAGGTAAGATTGGGAACGCAGGGTGCGCTTGCGCGAAGTAAATTTCAAGTAGTTCCTATGAGAGCTGTCAAAGGTGGATAAACAGCTGAATTACTAAGAGACTTGCCTCCTCTTTCGGATGGGAAGGCAGAGCCTGGAGTAGGGTTTTCACCCTGTAGAGCACCTGCACGCCCGGATCGTGAGCAGAGCGAACTGCAGCAAATGCCGTCACACTTCATCAAAGGCACAATAAATATATTACTCACCATCCGGTCGCGGCGCAAAGACGACATAGACCTAACATGCCGAAATAAGTTTATGATGCGTAATCCGGCTGGGGAAACTCACAGGCCTCTGGCTATTGGTCGATATCTGTTTAGCGTGTGCTACACCTGGACTGTTGGCGCCCGTGGAGATGG
The DNA here is from genome assembly GCA_019400425.1 of Hymenochaete sp. R1. Lineage (NCBI taxonomy): Eukaryota > Fungi > Basidiomycota > Agaricomycetes > Hymenochaetales > Hymenochaetaceae > Hymenochaete > Hymenochaete sp. R1. Next base: position 364,143 of record JAFREE010000004.1, read on the forward strand.
GGAGAAGGTCGTCTGTTAGCACGGCGGTGAGAACATGTGGTTCGTAGGATTCCGGTGCTGCAGAATCGAGAGAAGTGACAGAGTGCGGAGCAGGCTGATTTTGTTGTGCGTACATGACACACAGAAAGTCAGTGATCGAGTTCCGCACAAAGCTACAGAGGGACGTACGTGTATCATTCCTCCTGCAGCGTCCGGTGAGCCTGAGGAACGAAGACCGGTAGTATCGTGGTCGACATTAGTTGCCTTGCCGTGGCCAGGTATGACGGAATCTATGGCGGCAGTAGCGAGAGTTTGAAGGCCACTTGACTCCGGTGTTCTCCTAAGGAGCAGTGTCTTCTGCTTCCGCACTGGCGGACCCTCTTCAAAGGTACAGTTCTTGTGAGTTTGACTATTTGGAGAACAAGTGTGTATCAGAATAGGCAAGAACGGCGCGGGAGATGTCAGACAGCGGCGCACATGCATTCGAAGCAAGGTGGACCTTCTACGCTGATTGTACATCTCGTTTTCGTCCTACGCTACTCAACCGATAAAATAAGTTTGTTGACACATTTAGTCACCCGGATGCTCATCGATGCTTAAAAAGACGACTCACACACGAGTCTGTATGAGTTTAAGGAACAAAAAGAAGGGACGGTGCGTAAGCCTCGAGGCGCGATGGAACTGGAGGACTCTGGAGCTAGAAAAATGTACTTGCCGCAGGGGCGATTCTTGCGGCTTCTGAACGGACGACCTCCAGGTTCAAAGAAATAGTGAGTTGTGTTTCTAGCGGGCGATGATTTTGACTCGTGCATGGTGAGGATGATGATGCTAGGGGTCGAACATCTGAGTCTGAGCTGAACGGAAGAGCGTAAGTGCGAAGACTGGACTAGTCTAGCCAGTCCAGTCGACTCGACTTTGTGCCTGGCTGTAAATACTCGCACACAGGCGAACGCGTCAACAGCAGCGAACGGCTTCTCATTCCGCTACACCGCCACTGCAACATCACAGCACAGTGAGCACACGCACAATCCATAAATTCCATAAATAATAGATATTATACGCCTATTCCAACCAATGATAGCCAAAACTTATTTCAACTTAAGCGACCATATCCCGCCCCAATCTCCGAATCCATTCACTACCCGACGGGCTCCGGTGGCTCAATGACCCCTTTCTGTTCAACGATCGCAGAATAATGCTCTGGTCGACGATGCTTCTCAAAGCAGAATGTTCGTTCCTTCCCCTGTCTGTTTTTTTTTTCAAGTTAATCCCTGTCCAGGTATACGCTAGCTGGACACTTACAAACAATCATCAAGGTCAATCTCAGAAACTACCAGCTCATCTCCTAATGTATTGCTTTCTGCGACAATGAACCCCTCAGGATTCACAATCATCGTGCCTGAAATGAGCTCGAAATGTCCGTCGTCCCATCCTGCGCGCGCGGATGTTATGCAAAATGTCGCATTCGTGTATGCGTGCGCTTGTACTACCACTAAACACCAGTCAGAAGTAAAGAAGATATTCGTTTCTCGACGTACGCTTATGGTGGAATAATGCATTCTCTCTCGCTTTCTCACGTGAAACATTTTGATCACCACCCCAGAGCTTGGGAGCGTATGCTGTCGTGTTCTAAGAGCTCTCTCAGAATGGGGCTGTAGAAAGAGCTCAAAGAACTCACGTAGCCTATGCACATGATCTCAACACCTTGTAGGCCATACACTCGCCATCCCTCTGCCCAGCGGCGATCGTTGCAGATAAGTTGCCCAATGATAGGCGACCCCGGACGTCGTGAGCTTACCATGCGCGGAGATAATGAAGGGGCACGGAATGCCACGAAACCGAGGTTTCCTGGTGTGAAATACCTGCTTGGTATGTACATCGACCAATTCCAGAAAATAAAGATACTATCTACTCACCGTTTTTCAAGCTGATTGGTCGTCAAAGGATCTTCATCAAAAGGCTACTGCGGCATTTCATAATACAGTCAACTTGATAAGAGGCTTGGAAGTTCTTACTTCTACAGTGCCTGGCAAATGAATCTTACGATATTTTCCTAGGACTTCCCCGGACTTCCCGCTCACGTACACAGCAGTATTGTAAGGAACACCCTGAGGCGTCTTCTCGGCGTAACCAATGCTTACGTCTATGCCGAGTTTCCTAGCGTGTGCGAAGAAAGGTGCGACGTTGGGTGAGTTTACGATGCCCTCCTCTGTTTCGACTTCATAAAAGGACTCTAGCTCAGTCGGATCGCGGAAAATGTATCGAGGGAAGAAAGTCGTAAAAGTCGTCTCCGGGAAAACGACGAGTTGAACTCCTTGAGAAGATGCTTCATCCAGGAGAGCGATGAGGCGATCAACCACAGTTGAACGAGGAGTTGTTCGGTCTATAGCGCCAACCTGGTATGGTTGAGCAGGCACCTCATACCGATGACCGGGATAAATGCACTTACCTGCGCAGCTGCAACTTTGAGAAGACGAGGCATGATCACAGTTCTGACAAGTCACAATCGAGTACATCAAGTCCAGGTTTTAAAGCGCCGCTCTTGAACCAGAGAATAGATAGGAGATAAACGAAAGGCGGAGGCAGAGAGGCAGACCGGAAAGTTGTTGTTCATTTGGCTCTTGGCCGGTGGGCCGGTGGCCGAGAGGACAAGCGAATGAAAAGACCAAGGTTTCTGATGCTGGGTCCCTTACGGTGTGTACAGTGCACCCGCTTCTAAATTCTCGGGCATTCTATGCAAATTTTGAACAAGAAGAAGGGGCGATGGTGGTAACTTCCAGAAATGCTCGGAAGAAGCAGAAGCAAAAGCAATGCAATGCCCGTGGAGACGATGGTTACCTTATTTGGATGATATGGACACTCAAAACGTCTCGCCGCGGCAATTTGAGCCTTTGGGATGTACACTCATGTAGCTCTTCAATAACGACGTCTGTCTGGTATAAATGCGCCGCTCGATGTTAGTATCAATAATTCCTCTATAATGGCTTCCAATAGGCCAGTTGTGATTATTGGATGCGGTGTCATCGGTTTAACGACCGGCATCCGGTGCGTGTTTATCCGTCCGCGTTCTTAAGTTATCTTGAAACCACGACTGATATCTCTGCTTAGGTTGCTTGAAGCTGACAGCCAAACTCCAGTACATATTCTAGCGAGCCGCTTCCCACTTGATCCTCTAAATCCAGAGTATGCGTCATCAGCAGCAGGAGCACATCATCTATCGTTCGCTGCCGACGATGATCTAATGCAACGCAGACTCGATGCACGTACCTTCGAAGTATTTTGGGACGAGCTAGAGGAAGAAGAAATGACTGGGGCCGAGCCGACGGGCCTATTGAAGCTCACTCAGACTGAATACTATGATGGAAATGAAAGGCATCTGCAATTTTTATCTGGTTTGCCTAACGTGAGTTCCTTCACTCCTTCTTTTACTCGGTTGTCTATTCGCTAATGAATCCCTCCCTTGAAGTTCAAAATCCTTCCAAAAGACTACCTCCCATCTTTCGCTACTCACAGTGTCTCGTTCACGTCCATGACAATCGCTACGTCCCATTACCTCCGTCGACTTATAGCGACATTCCACAAACTCGGTGGCAAACTTCGACGAGTTCATTTGAACTCCATCCAAGAGGCCACCTCATGTATCGCCGGCCCTCCCCCCAAAGCTGTTGTAGTCTGTGCGGGTATTGGAGCTCTGAAGCTCACCGGCGTGCAAGACAGAGATGTATTTCCGACACGAGGCCAAGTCTTACTTCTGCGTGCGCCTTGGTGTCGTTCAGGGTGGACCTACCAAATAGGCAGCCTCAATGGAGGAGAAGGCGGTACGCGAACATACGTCATCCCACGCTTTAACGGCGAAGTCATCATCGGAGGCACACGAGAAGTCGGAGATTGGTATCGCGAGCCTCGACTGGAGACAACGCACGATATTTTGAAGCGTGCTTTAAATATTTGCCCGTTGCTCGCGCCGCCGTCTGTACGACTGTCCGGCCGTGAGCCCAAAGCGGATGACTTGTTGCCACTCGTGGAGACAGAGATTGTCGGGTTTCGACCATCGAGGAAGCCTCATACCGCCTCTGGCTCAGGACTAAGAATTGAGAAAGGCTCGCCGATGTCGTCAGTTGTCGGCGACATTGAGGTTGTCTACAATTATGGTCATGGAGGATTCGGTTGGCAATCGTGTTGGGGATGTGCGGAAGTAGTCGTTGAACTTTTGGGAGGACCAAGGGTGAAGGATGTTTCATTTATGTTTAGAAGAGCGGCAGGCCTAGCATAATTTGTATAAGACAGTCGTACATTTATTCAATACGCACAATATTAAGACTTTTGTGGGTGGGGCAAACTACATGAAATACATCTTCGTCATCTGCAAGGCATTTATATCTCGGAAGTTTCGTTTCCACTGCTCTAACTCGAAGTCTCCTCCACTCATCACCGACACATTCTCAATGTCACCCGCATAATGAAACGCGTCTCTCGAGCAAACGATCTGAAAAATTGATCATATGGTGAATCAAGGTAAACTTAAGACGAAATTTGCAAAGGAAGACTTGCATCCGCATAATAAACAGGAGCCGGTATAGAAACGGACCGAGTCGAGCGAGCATATGTATGGCACAAGTCATACGATAGTTGTTGGATTCTAAAAGGTGACCTTGTCAGTACTCCATAGAAACAAAAAAAATACTGGCATGTCTTACTGGTCGGGGGTCGCTCCGGCCTCGTCTCTCATCACGATGTAATGCGATGACCTTGACGCTTGTAGGATTACCACGTATGAGCAACTAACATTTGAATCAAATTTACTATCACTTACTTCCTTTCAATCCAGCTTGTGATTGCAGGTAATAATCGAACAAAGCGGGAGATGTGATCCCGGTATCGACAACGAACCCTGCGGGGACGTTACCAGAGTTATCGGCCTCCTCTTGACGCCTTGGAATGAAACGGATGTGGTGCCGCTTCGAGACGACAATGAACGTGAGGGTCGACCCTTTCTTTGGATATCTCGTTAGTTCGTAAACTTCATCCATAGCCTCTGCAAACTAAATAAGCGAACAGAAGTGGAAAGGTTAAAGGAACACGTACTTCTGACCGCCTCCCACTCCTCCCTCACAACCGTGTGAAGCTCACCATCAGACACGCCGTCCCTGAAGAACACGATACGTTTCGGAACGAGGGGTATTTTCACTTTCTTCTCTTTCCCAAATTCCTTTCGATAGTCATAAAATGCCCTGAGCAGTTCCTGATGCAAAAATTCATTACATCGCTCGCCATTGCAGAATCAGAAATCTTGCCTTGACCATTTGTCCCATGTTCTGTGTAACACGATCAGATTAGCAAGTTGTATGAGGAGAGAGACAACATAACACCTGCCTCAATGATCTCCTGTCGAGGCCTCTGAATGCCTATCCTTGCGACGTACTTTGACAACCACGGATCGACGGACCCAACAAGCGACACGACGGATGGGCGTTGTACACCCGGTCCTGGGTGTGAAACGTCTGCCCCTTCATAAAGTTTGAATCACCAAAATTATCGCCCCAGGGGAGGGGAGGGGAGGCACATACCAATCACCATTGTTAAACCATCAGTGAAGGTGTTGAAGGCAGGAGAGTCCGGGTGCCTTCGTTAAAGAAAAGCCGGTCAGTCATCACGCTACATTGATGTAAACGAATGACATCGTACATGTTTATGCCTCCTAGCTTTGCGTTAACCCTGTATTTATATTAGTATAAAGAGGTGCCAAGTATAGAACGTGTACTTACTTTAGTATAAGGTTATTTAAGTATTGGTCTACGGAGTTCTTCAGTCTCCTGTCGCCACGGGAATGTGCTTCAACTGCACGTCGAACTTTTTCCAGTTTCTGTAACAATTGCTATAATAAACGACGAATAGGACGAGGCGAGGGTGTTACTGACAACGCATTGTGTCGGGATCCCCGCCTCAACATCACCAAAATGTTTGACCTCTTTCCTAATCGCCGCCGCCTCGTCGGGAAGTATGATAAAGAACATATCAATTTTCGCTGGTGCATTTTGTGCTGCGTAACGAAGGACCTGGGAAACGATTAGAGTGTACTCGTTCTCACAAAAATTGCATCATTTACGCTCTTTGGGGCGAGTTGATTCTCCTCAATAAATATTTTCGGCTTGCTAGCAACAACTGTTGCAGTAATAAGCAGAGCTTCGACTCTTAATAATGTCTTTCGAATCACCTAAACCTGGATATGATGTTTTCAGATCTGACTTCGCGATGAGAACAATTACAAGTGCTAACCAACAGCTACCATGGCATTCATAAGAGCCGGTGCGAATCGGTCCTCTATATCACTCTGCGAGAGTTCTTGCCGCCGAATGTACGATACTATAGCCCATGTCTTCAGCATGCCAGCTTCTTTCAGTCTTCGTCCCGTCATATTCCATGAACCAGACTTAGGCTAAAATATCGTGATTAAAAGAGATTAAAAGAGAAAAAATGATGTAAGCAACGCATGCGAACGCGCCTTCTCGCACATGCCCTGGCCGAATTGGAGATTCGGTGGAAACAGCTGGCGTCCAGAAAGAGTCATCGGCCTCTGGGTCAAGTTGATTCCAGTTTGGATAACACTTGGGTTATCGTGAAGTTGCAATTCCTGAACAAATACAGTTAGAAGACTACACATTGTAGTAAGCCCATTTGACTCCCCTGCACTCCTTTCTCGATATCAGTCAGCCTTTCATAAGGACGTGCCTTTGAGAAATTCAGCAATTCTGACATCATTCTAGGGCTTGGTATCTTTCGAAAGAATTGTCCCTCAACGATTTCACAAACTTCGAATGGCAGAACTTCGCCTTTATGGGTCTCAATGCCAGGCCATTCCGGATGCGAAAGTCGTTTGTTGTACTTGCTGAGAAAATAACTCTGCGGACAGTCAGAGGAACTGAGTGTGTACGGACGTGATAGGAACAAACCTGAATAGATGTCTGTAAACCATTAAGTTCGAAGTCGAAAAACCCAGCGCGATGAACGAGCGATTTGATGGTTTTTATCCTTTTCCTTGATGGATCGCCCGTTAATTGGTTGATTTGAACTTTTTTGAGAGCAGATTCCAGAGTTCGCCATCTAGAATCACCTTCTTGCATGGCCGCCAGGTCTCGATTGTCTCGCAGGTCAAGTAACCTTAATGCAAAGTCGGGTAACAGGCACTTGGCGTAGCTTTGGGTATGGCCTCAGGAGAAAACCTCAGAAATGTCGTAGCAAACTCACAACACTCCAGTGACTGAATCAACGTTCAATATCAATTGAGAAAGTGAAGGTCTGATATTCCTAGTACAGCAACGTGAGTTATCTTGCCACAAGAAAAGCAATAAACTTACAATGAAAAGCCGCGTCTTATCTCAAATGCCCCAAAGACCCTGAAATCACGATTCCCTGGCCTGTTAACGAAGAATTTGTTCCTCGTACTGTAGATAGCACGTCTGCATCCATACTGTTAGCGGAGACTCGTTCAATTAAGAAATAACAACTGACGACTTGGCAGCCTGGGAAACTAATACGTTCAAAGCCTGTCGGATTGTTGTTAGTCGACTTCAGGTGCTTTAAGGGTCAACATTTTTTTCTGTGAAATCGCACTTGGAGAACGACAGAATCCCACGGCATTCCGCCACCCTTTCCCTCCAATACTGAGTCTAATTCTCTGCATACGGTGAGCATCGAATATGCATGGTATAACTCAAGTCGCTCTACCTTCTTGTGATCCTTGAGGCTTCGGTACAAACAACGTCGTAGCTTTTTGGTGGTCGTCCGGGCCCCGTCTCGAACTCGATTGGGAACTGGCGTATAAAGTTAGCCCTATTTCAGAGGGATAGAGAGAGCTAGCATTTTACATTACGGGAGTTATCATTGAATAAAGGAGGTCCGGCGACAAAGAGATTCGCCATCCCGTCGTATCCCACAGCTCTTTGTGAGAAAACTTGTTCATAAGTGCTCTCAACCTTCGCAAAAACTCTTTGACGGGTTCTTTTTTTCATAATGAACAAAGGCTTAATAACAAGTTGTCAGAACGATTTGCTTACTTCTTGTAGGTCTTGGGTATTTCAGGAGAAATTGCTAATAAAGAAACCGCATTCGCTATAGTAAAGCGGAAGCATCAGAAAGGATACTCACAGACTGTAAAAGATTCACGTCAGCCCACGCGCTAGCAAAGGGAAGTTTCCACTCACTGTCATAGTGTGTAATGTTCAAGTCTTTCGGTACATTCACCAAAAAGGTATTGACGAGGACTTCAATTGGCTGGCCTTGTCGGCCATAGCCTGGCCGCTTTACGAGAACAGGCTCCAGACTAGAGCTATCCCCCGAGACCATTGCCTTGAATAGCTGAGAGCAGAGAACTTTTGTTTTCCAGCTCTCCTTTTGAAGGTAAAAGAGTCAGAGGACGGGAGTGTTGATATGGGTGTAAAAGAGACTACGGCTCAGCGATCACAGCTAGGACTTATATACCAGTCGCCTTGAGGACAAAGATACGTAATCGACGGGGGCGAGGAGCCCACACAAAAGAAATCGATTTTTTTGAAAGAGAAAATTCAAACAGGCTGAGGAAATGCGCCTGTTCAAAGAAGGGAATGCAGCGGCTGTCGGGTGTGTGCAGAGTCCAAAAAGAAAATTAAAAGAGGCCGGGCGGCTTGAGGCTTAGGTTCGAGATCAATATTAATCAAGAAAGCGCGTCACCGTCACTGTCACGCGCTAGTCACGCGTACACATCACGTGTTGCTGGCTTTCCTAAAGCGTGTTAGGGCCGTTGTCTGCTCATCTCTCCTTCTCTCATTCATTACACTCCGTCTCCTTCCCTTCATCCATTATCCTCACCTACTCAGACCCTTTCACGCACCTTTGTACTCAACAATGCACGCTAGCGAGTACGACTATCTTTTCAAGCTCCTTCTTATTGGTGATTCTGGTGTTGGAAAGGTCCGTCATGACCGCATGCGTCATCATACTTCAATTTAAACCAAGGCGCCCATACCTCTTTCCATCTACTTTTAGTCCTGCTTGTTGCTCCGTTTCGCGGACGATACATATACAGAGAGCTACATCAGCACCATTGGCGTTGACTTCAAGATTCGGACCATCGAACTTGACGGAAAGACCGTGAAGCTCCAGATTGTAACTGGATTCGTATCGCTTTTGACGTTCAAAAGCGCAGCACTGACAAATTCTTTGAATTCACCCCTCCCATACAATCGGTACCGTGTCTCATGCGAACGCCTTTTGTAGTGGGACACTGCAGGCAAGCTATGCACCCCTATCGCTATGCACACGCGTCTCTGACCATGACTTTATCGTTCGTCTGCGCCAGGCCAAGAACGTTTCCGGACTATTACTTCCTCATACTACCGTGGTGCCCATGGAATCATCGTTGTCTACGACATAACTGACAGAGGTGAGGAGTTTTATACCTACGAAGCTTACAAAAACTATATATTCCCGTCAGACTCATACGACAACGTAAAGCAATGGCTCCAAGAAATCGACCGTTACGCTTCAGAGGGCGTCAACAAACTTCTAGTTGGCAACAAGTCCGACCTCAAGGAGAAGAAAGCGGTGGAGTACGATGACGCGAACGTGAGTTCTTGGTATGCGTAAAATCACTCAATAATCTAAATGTGATTTTGCCGTCCAGGACTTCGCGAAATCGCTTGGTATCAACTTGCTCGAAACATCAGCGAAGGACGCTATTAACGTTGAGCAAGCTTTCATGGCTATGGCGAGGGAGATTAAAGAACGGTGAGTACTTTGTAGAACAGTAGACTAGCGAATAACAGTAACAAATTTCGAACAGTATGGGTTCGAGTACGTCCACTGGTACTGGGAAGCAGACCACAGTCACGCCCGGAAAGGGTGAGTCTCTCCAACAGCAGACTGGCGGAGGTTGCTGCTCTTAAATACAAATGCGGTCAAGTTTCGACCGTTTATGGTGCGAGGGATTTTTTTTCTTATATTCGGTCCCAATGTTCATTGTTGCTTGTGTCGTCTACTCTGTTATTGCGGTGGCTAGATCCATCGTACATTCTGTTTCCTTTATCTCTATTCTTTCCACTACATAACATTGCAGATCATCTGTCATGTTGGTTTTTGACTGAATCAATAGCTTGGTCTGGGTACTACAGTTTCAGCTGGTCCAAACTTAAATGCCACTTTTAGTGGAAGCAACTGAGGTTGTCAGCCTTGCATTCTCTGACAAAGTCCAATGTCAGCCGTGCTTCAGTGTCGCCACCTAATTGAAGAAATGGTGCTTAATTACATCGACTATGGAGCCTTCATATTTACTGTCTGAATCGTCTGGGTTTTCTCTATCTCTCATCAGGATCTCGAATAGACCCGCGGTCCCTCAGGCCCTGTCGCTTGGAGAGAAGGACGTATCGGTACCGCTGCAAAATGCAGAAGAATTGTGAGTAGGTCATTTTTCTTGCAGATGTGAAGCTCAAACCTCCTTCAAGCTCGTACTTGATCCCATTAAGGTTGGAAGATTTCTAGTTCATGCGAGACGTGGCCACTTATAGAACCTGTGATAGCGTTGGCGGGCAGACATTTCTTACCATCTTCGATACGGGATCCGCAGATCTAGTAGGTTCCTTGTTGTAAGCGCCAAACTGGCAATTAACTTTGCTTTGAATCAAGTGGGTCGTGTCCTCAGCGTGTTCAGACAGCGAGTGCTCGCAGATACAACGGTATCAACCAACTTCTTCCCTGACGCTCTCAAACGCGTTGTTCAATTTAACGTATCTGACCGGTGCGGTCACCGGAAGCGTTGGTTACGAGACCGTCATGCTCGGTCCGTATATGATTTTCCAACAAGCATTGGGTGCGTGCAAACCTCATTGCATATGTATTGCAAGTATGAATGTTTCGCACAGCTTTAGCAAATGACACGTCGAGTATGGGTCTTTCTGTGACTCGTGCGAGCGGTAAGTTTTCCCTAAAGAAGACCGCTCATCAAAATATACCAATATTTTGATGCGTACACATCTCCAGGTGTTCTAGGTCTCGCATTCCCTTCCGAAGCATCTATCCCATCGACGGTCGGCCGAACTATTCTGGATAATGTTTTTGCAAACTTTAAACCTGAGAACCGCCTCTTCTCGTTCAAGCTAAGCGCCGACACTTTCTCTAGCTCATTCACTCTCGGTGAGCTCGATAGATCATACCAGGACCAATGGTCCCAAATTGCATATTCGCCCGTCTTCGCTTCACCCAACTCGGACTATGACTACTGGAAACTCCCCCTGGTCTCTATCTCCGTCAACTTCCAATCCATACAATCTGCGCTCTCCCACTCGAAGATAACTGGGGCGCCTTCTTCGATTGCTGTGCTCGATACTGGAACTACGCTCGTACTCGGACCTTCTCGTGATGTGGATAACTTCTGGGGAGCCGTTGGTAACGCCCAAAAGTCGGATGACGGGCGATGGCAAGTGCGCTGTGACCATGCCGTATCTGTTGGTTTCCTTCTGGGGAACGATACCTCGCGACAGCAAGTATTCTTGGATCCTGGTGATGTCAGCTGGCTACCTCCAGGCTCTGACATCCCTCAGGACGGTTGGTGCTTGGGAGGCATTCAGAGTAATGATGGGGTAAGCACGCATCTCATCAAATGTCCGCTTCTCTGCATTGAGTCGGAGTTCATCCGCTCACTCACTCAATGATTCATTCAGGTATACTCGGGTGATTGGCTCTTCGGCGACGTCTTCTTAAGGGTAAGTTATTCTATTTATCATGCTCTTCACGAAATTTCAGTTACTGACACTCAAACATAGAATGCCTACGTCGTGCATCAAGCCGCGTCGGACACCTCGCCTCCACTCATCGGTATCCTCGGGACAACCAACCTCTCCGATGCTGCACAGCACTTCCAAGCGACCCGAGGCGGCGACTCAACAGCTCTGATATCAGCTCTCGGACATGCCAACACACTCAACCAGGAGCATCCGCCATCCAGACCAAGCGCAGTGTACACAGCTTCCTGCTTATCGTCATTCGTTGGAGGTGTTTGTCTGTCCATATACATCCGCAAATGTCGCGAGAGGCGAGAAAGGAACCATAAGCTCATAGGGAAAAGAAGACCATCCAGCTGCTACTGGTGGCGATGGTAAGATAAACAGATCGAAAAGTACAGTCATGAGAAGCAGAACGTTCAATACATCGAAGAGTAGAGATACTATACATATACGTGCTTTAAAACCGATGTAGCTTCCAGAGGCCTGTAGATCGGCATATATCCACAACCAAGTTGACTTCCTTGCAACCTTACTTCTGTTGATTCAGATATGTTGGTTGGTATCCAGAGTGTTGAGGAGACATGTGCTGCTGTGGATTACCACCCCAGCCCTGTTGAGCGTTCTGCTGCCAGCCCGGCGCGAAGCCCGCACCTGCGTGCATAGGTTCCCAACTTGAAAAAAGGTGGTATCGTTCAGAATTTCGAAACAGCCGATAACATGGTTCGTTTGAATTACTTACCCCTGTTGTAGAGGAACTTCCCATCGACAAATGTTACAGAACCATATTTTATTTGAATTCATGGGGATCAAAGGCACCCAACAAAGTTCAAACCATGTGCGAGCCTTGCACTGATGGACGTTGGCTGAAATATGCACAGTTTCATTACGCGAATGAAAGTCGGCGATGAGATGATTTGTGGCTTGCGTGTTTGAGAACGTTAGCTGACTGACCATTGTGACACCTGGCCGACCGTAGAGTCAGTACTGCATATTGCGATAAATCGTGAATTTTCGTATTCTATGCTTACCTAGGGCACACCCTCGGAGCCTGGTCGCCGTCGGGCTTGATTTTGGTTGGACATCCGACTATGGGACTCATTCAATCACCATTCTTTCCTCAACAGTCCGTATTATCACTCACAAATTATAGGCAAACAGACTGATAAAACTCGTCAGTGACCAAACCGTTACCGACACCACAGCTAAGAGACTTACAGAAAAAATCCATCGTTCAGGAGCTTAAAGTCAAAGTTGTCGTAAATGGGTCGTGGTGGTTTAAGTGCAAGTTTAGGGAAGCTCCGCAACTGCCAAGATATATACAGCTTATGCAGGCATTTTCTCACTTGTGTCTGTCTTAGACTGAGTCTCGTCCTAAATTAAAGTGACATCGTCTTTTCAGCAATGTCCTCATTTACCTCATCACCTCAATGAACGTTATTACACGTGTTCATGTCAGAAGAGAGCAGACTGAGGAGACCTGTGTCCTTTTGCACGGGGGCTTCGCAGTGAAGCGTCTTCGTCGGCAAAACCTTTGTAATGGCGGTCCGCGATGTCCGTCAGATCTAAACTTTTCGCACTGAATTGGTGTCTCAAAAAGGAAATCGCGCATTGCCTAAAATGGTAATTCAAATTTGATCGTGGGAAAAAAGACAACAGTGCTACATTGGAGAATGCTAGGGGGAGCTATGCTCCCCCTAGCTGAATTAGTTGATGGACTTGGATGGCAAAGCCCCACTTCAAGGATTAGGGATTAGTCAATAGAATTAGGGATTAGTCAGTAGAATTAGGGTAGAGAACATCGAAGGTGGTGAGAACGTCTATTAATGGGGGGTTTGGGGGGTTTACCCCCCAATTGATTAGTTAGAGTTAGTTTAGAATTTAGCATCGGCCTAGTAGCCTAGGTGTTAAAGTGTGGGCCTGAATTAGGTTGGTGAGGATGGAGCAGTGGGTTCGAGTCTTGCTCCTGTCATTATTTTTTCCATAAAATTAATTATTTTTCTGATGGACTTTGCAGAATTTTCGAAGTTTGAATTATGTAATATTAGAGTTTCCCACAATTAAAGTTTGGTGCGCTTGCCAAAAGGGGACTAGATTACCATTTTAGGACACCAATTCAGTGCGAAAAGTTCACAACCATGTCCGTCTTGCGATCTTCCGCTAACCCGTTCATGAGCTTCTTTTGACTCAGATCGGCTTTCACAACCGGCATCTGTGATTCTGTCATCATCTTACTGCTCGAACATGAGCTCTAGACACATGAGATAGCTCGGGACCAGACCATTCCTGTCCTTACCTCTTGCCTCTACTTGCTTTCTGCTGGTCCTTGCTGACCTACCATCATGCGCTTCCTGTCTAAGTTGTCTTGCTGTGAGTCTTCGGCAGACGCTAGTCCATCGGTGGGTGTCTCAAAGTCCAGGGACCCTGAGAAGAAAACACACAGTGCTACAGCTTCGGAGGACATGGTTGCGCCATCCATCGATGGACATACGCTCAATGATCCTGACGATATCATCAAGGAAGAGCGCGAGGCCACTCAGGCACCAATTCGTGATCCGGAAAGCAAAGACGGGGATTATCCTGATGGTGGGCTGCGTGCATGGTTGGTTATTGTAGGAGTAAGATTTTAAAGAAATGAAAATATGAGAGGCATGGCTGATTTGATTTCTTTTTTGCTTTAAACCCAGGCGATGTTTACGACGTTTTCAAGGTGAGCTTCCAACACCTTTTTTCATATGGAATGTCTTCTTATGACATCGCTGAAACAAGTTTTGGATACTGTAATTCTTGGTCGGTAAGTCTGCTTTTCTGTTTCTATTCAAAGCTTGTGGTCGGGAAGTGGCCGGGTCTTGGGCAGCTGAGACTCTGGGAAAGGGGACAATAAAATCTGCCTTCGACGTTGTGCTGATTTCCTCCTAGGTTTTCCAATCATATTACGAGCAGACTCTATTGCAAGAGTCTTCAGCCTCAGACATGTGAGTAATTTGGAACGCCTGATAGATATGTGCATAACTAACAACTGCGCAAGTGCATGGATAGGTTCAATACAAGTACGTTTTCACTTGCTAGATGTGTCTTCGATATTGATCTTATATGCAGTACTCTTTCACGTTCTTGCCATCGATAATCACTGGTCGGTTGTTCGACCTGGGCTACTTCAGAGGGCCGATATTTGGCAGTAGCTGTTTGATGATACTTGCCACGTTTTTGACGGCCGAGTGTACCAAATACTGGCATTTCGTATTATGTCAAGGACTTGCAATAGGAGTCAGTGGGATCTACAAATGAATATACCTTATCTCTCACCTTTGATATAAAGCTCGCGTCTGGAGTGTTGTTCGGGCCTACTATAGCGGTGGTCTCGCATTGGTTTAAGAAAAAGAGGGGGTTGGCTCTGGGCATAATTGCATGTGGCTCGTCTGTGGGCGGGACAGGCAAGTTTTCTCAAGCTTCTCATTAAACATCGCGCTTAAACAACAAATGTTAGTCCTCCCAATCGCCTTTCATAACTTAGTCGGACGAGTGGGGTAAGTTGCTCAAAGTATTAGCGTAGGTGTGATTGTACTGATCTTTTCTGCAAATGTGATAGATTTCCCTGGACTATGAGAATCATCGGCTTTATTCTCATCTTTACATTGACTGTGGCCAATCTGGTACGATCCGATCTTTCGAGTGCCTCTATCTGCATGGCACTAAATCTTTAAGTAGACGATGGACCGGCGTTTACCTCCTGTGAATGTTTCTGGAGGATTACTCAACTTAAAGGCGTTCAAGCACATACCATACACCCTCTATACCTTTTCTGCGTTTGTTGCTTTCCTAGGACTTTATACAGGTGCAGTTCATGTGATGATCTAATTTCTGGGGTACCACTCACAAGTAATGCCCAGTGCTAACATTTATCGACGTCAGCGCTACTGCAAATGGAGTAGATGAGAATTTCTCCTTCTACCTCCTCAGCATAGCCAATTGCTCTTCACTCTTCGGCCGATTGACTTCTGGGTACCTTGCTGATAAGATCGGTTTGCCGTTTGCTTTTCCTTTCGCTGGCAAGCGTTGACACAAAAATAATATAGGCGCAATTAATATAATGACCCCATTCACACTGGCAGCAGGCGCCTTTACTTACGTCTGGCCATTTGTGCACGGAAGAGCAGGTTATATTCCTATCGCTCTTTTCTACGGGTGAGTTTTCTCATGTAGATTCATTGTTTGTTGCTAAAATGTTAGTAGTTTCTCGTCTGGCGCATATGTTTCTCTGATCGCTGCGCCAATAGTCGCCTTAGGTGAGCATTCTTGGCTTGACGAGATTATTTGCGGTTAACTCTATTCGTCAGGCGATATAAGTGACGTGGGTCGACGGACTGGCATGTATTTCACCGTTCTGGCAACGGGCGCGCTTGCAGGTCCTCCAATATCTGGTGCTATCAACGTAGCTACGGGTGGTTATAAAATTGTCGGTATATATGCAGGTAAGCAATGAGTTGTGAGGCTAGCTATTCACGCTCTCATGCTCATGCTCTTCATCTTTTTCAGGAACGATGGTTGTCCTTGCCGTTGCAATAATGTGGACATCGAAGTATCTCGTAATGGGACACCATGGAGGGAAGTTTTGATATAGTTGGTTTTCTGGGGTTTGTTGGGTTGGGTACACACGACTACAAAGGTGCTCTCCGAATTGGCGGCCCTGCAACGTCTCGAATAGAATATTTGTACACAATCGGGCAGCCAAGTAATTTGTGAATGGGAGGCTATGGCCTTTTTCTCTCTTGTTTTCAATCTCTTCCCCCTAACAGAAATAGATGAAAGCGCTGCCCTGATATAACTCAGACCTGGCAACATATAACTGTAATATTGGCTCTTAAATAGTGAAAGACATGGCAGTGACAAGAACAGATGTGTAATGCATCGTGGGAAGCTCCTGCAGACCCGTGAATGAAGCAGTTCCCACGGGTCGCAAATTGGCAACAGCCGTGGGAGACCAAATTTTTAAGCAAAGGCTGACTTTCACCCTCATCGAGCACATCGATTGACGACCAAGTCTCGCACCAACCTCGCCCCAAGTCTTGTCGACATATTCTAGTCGACGCTTGGAACCTAGACGAAAAAAATAATCATGGCGTGCGTCATCAATGGTGCAGAAAGGGAGAGATAGATCAATAGCTGATGTGAAACGTTTCACAGTGAAGAATTTAACGACATCGATGCCAAAGAGATCGAGTCCAACTGGGACCAGGTCTGCAACGAGTACGTCTTTTGAGGGTTCCATTATGCTTATAGAACTCTGACGAGGCCAAAGCTTTGACGAAATGGAATTGAAACCAGAGCTGCTGCGCGGCATCTACGCGTATGGGTGAGTGTACGGTTTGGCGACGCTTTAGTCTCTGTATGCACTAACGACATCCTAGTTTCGAACGACCATCAGCTATCCAGCAACGTGCCATTGTTCCTGTCGTGAAAGGAAACGATGTTATTGCGCAGGCGCAGTCGGGAACGGGAAAGACGGCAACATTCTCTATATCAATTCTTCAAAAGCTTGACCCAAATGTTAAGGATACTCAAGCGCTTATCCTCGCCCCAACTCGCGAGCTTGCGCAACAGATTCAAAAGGTCGTCGTCGCACTTGGCGACTACATGAACATCGAGTGTCATGCTTGTGTTGGTGGCACAGATGTTCGTCAGGATATGCAAATCCTCCAGAACGGTGTCCAAATCGTCGTTGGTACTCCTGGCCGTGTTTACGACATGATCAAACGCCAGGCCCTCCGTTCTGAGACCATCAAAATTTTCTGTCTCGACGAAGCCGATGAAATGTTGTCGCGTGGTTTCAAGGACCAGATCTATGAAGTGTTCCAACTCCTTCCGCCGGAAACGCAAGTTGTCCTGTTGTCGGCGACGATGCCCGCGGAGGTTTTGGAAGTGACGAAGAAGTTCATGCGTGACCCGGTCCGAATCCTAGTGAAACGTGACGAGCTCACACTCGAAGGTATCAAACAATTTTATATTGCCGTTGAGAAAGAAGAGTGGAAGCTCGATACGCTTTGCGATCTTTACGAAACTGTCACGATCACGCAGGCTGTCATCTTTTGCAATACGCGCAGGAAGGTCGACTGGTTGACGGAGAAGATGCACGGGAGAGAATTCACGGTTTCTGCTATGGTGAGCTTCTAGCTCGAATGAGACTGAGGGATGATGCTGAATATCTCTTGCCTTGCGGCGATTCAGCACGGTGACATGGAGCAGAAGCAACGTGAGGTGTTGATGAAGGAGTTCCGTACCGGATCGTCTCGTGTCCTTATCACGACGGATCTTTTGGCCCGTGGTATTGACGTGCAGCAAGTTTCTCTTGTGATCAACTATGATCTGCCGACGAACAGGGAAAACTACATCCATCGTATCGGTCGTGGTGGACGGTTCGGACGTAAAGGTGTAGCGATCAACTTTGTAACGACCGAGGATGTGCGGATGCTGAGGGACATCGAGCGTGAGTGGCAATCTCCTTGATGTAAGGGCCTTGCATGTCATGGATGCTGACAATAATCGTGATCTCTGCTCCACCAGAGTTCTACAACACTCAAATCGACGAGATGCCCCTCAATGTCGCGTACGTATTTTAAAATCGGTCTATATGCTATATGATCAACTGATGAAAACTTTTGAACACAGCGATCTCATCTAAGTTCGTAAGCTTTGTAGCTATTATCATCGCTGTCCTCTGCGGATGACGGGTTGGGCGCGGATAATGTACGAGAGGCAAGAGCTGAAGGTGTATTTTGACCCTGTTGTTCCGTTTCCTTCCCTGCTTTTTTCATTTCATTATGAGCTTTTTTTGACTTTCTCCCCTGCACTTGGCTTCTCTCCCGATGCGAATGCTTGTCCAAATTTTTCCTGTTTCCTGATAGTGTGCCACGACCATAAAGAGATGATAGGGGGGATGTATGCTTCCGTGCAATGAAAACACTTCATTGACTCATATCGAAGGAAAGAGAAGACAGGGAAAAACGAGGCGGTGCAATAACTTGTGAATGATAGGACAGAACAACCAGGCAAGAGATGCCGCATCGACCGAGGGATCGAATGAATGGATGGCCATCACACGTTGCGCTGAGGGGTGGGTTGATGGAGGAGTCCTCCCATCACGTCTTTTTTGATTCCTTCCCTTGATCTTCCTTCCCATCGCCTTCTCTATCTCAACTTGGCTCGTCCGCGAGACTGACTAGTCCTGATGATGGGAGATGGAGGGCTTTTTGAGCGGATCTCTTGCCATGTTCTCTAGGAGTCTCCAGTTTCCAACAGCCCCTACTTGCGGTGTCCCGACTCCGATCTCTCTGGAAAAAAATACGGATGAAACTTTCAGATCTCAGGTCACTTCCTCACCTTTGTCTGGATTCATGTTCGGCGGACTTCAAGTCGGGCCTTGTGGCTTACCTTGTTTGTTCCTCGAAACTTGAACACTCCGTTCACAAGTGTGGCAAGGCCCTCTGGAAGATGCCTGGAACACTCCTATGTCGGCGATTCCTATTAGTGACCCAAAGTGGCCGACGACCCGAAAACGAAGCTGTCGCCTAGACGGGGTCCGTTGAATGAATGTCGTCGCGCGCGCGGAGCCTAAAACCACAAGCGAAGTCCCCGCTCGCGAGCTAGAGGGGCCACACTATGCATCTCTCGGAGAACAGAGCCCTCAAACGGAATGGATCGCATTGGAAACTCGGAATGCAGCGTGGGTGAACGAAAAAAAAAAGAAAAAAAAGGAGAAAGCCACAGAGAAAAAGGAGGCCATGACATGTCTGGATGGGGCTTTATAAACCCATCTCAAATATCTCTCCCCATCCAAGGTCAGATCTCCCATTTCCCCCTTCTGATCCGAGAGGTGCAAGAACTCTGAATTGCCCCCTCGGCGCTCAGTGTTATAACGTATATCCTCCATCTTCCCCTCCTCATCGCCTAACATTTCTACCAAGGCAGTTATCCCCGATTCTCCTAGGTCTTCCCCTCAAGTTCTTCCTCTTCCGCTGACCGAGTGTCTCACATATCCTCTCTTGCTTCTTGACTCCGTGTCTCCTGGTTGTCTTTTTTTGTTCGTTTCTGGTTCGCGCGTTCGATTCCGTGTCCAGTTTCACGGTCGCACCGCTGTTCAGTTCCTCTCGCACCCGCCTCTACTCGGGGTTGTCATACACATTCGCTGTTCGTTGGTGCTGCTGCGTTGCATAGCCTCGAACTCACACCGCTTTCACAAAGTCGTCGCCAAGGAAAGCACCTTTTTGTCATCCTATCTTCCATTTACGTTCACTCTCGATCTCCTCAAATGGTATGTTCATTTTATTACACCCAGTCAATGATCTAAAGCTTATACTCTATTGCCTACAGACTGAAATCGTACCGGGACTATTGATGTCTGACTTAAGGTGTGTGCCTTCATGTTCTCCGACGCGTCTGACAACGTAGCTCATTTTTCTGCTGCTCCCACAGTCAAGCAGAAAGTCGAAAAATCCATGAATACTTCGGTGTGACTCACGTCCTCTCGGTGATGTCAGGCAACGGTCAGTATTTCCCCTCCTTTTCCGCTCCCTCACCGAATTCGTGAACTTATCTCGTTTTACTCAATGTTTTCCTGACCCCAAACATAGTCATCCTCCCAAAAACGTCCCGACCTCCTCCACTCACGTTACAAATCCCAATTCGTGATACTCCCTTCGAAGAACTCGCCGCTCACCTCCCGCGCACCTCTGCCTTCATCGGCGAAGCCCTCCATCAGCGCGGTCAAGTCGTCCTCGTACACTGCGTGCAAGGCATGTCGCGTTCCGCGTCTGTGGTCGCGGCTTATCTCATGGCAGCGTACGGTTGGTCTGTGACTGACGCGGTGAGCTTCGTGCGCCAGCGCTCGGCGAATGCGCAGCCGAACTCGGGGTTCATGTCGCAGTTGCAGGAGTATCATGAAGCACTGAGGAAGCAGTCATTTAGGTAACATTGGAGTGGAGTGTGCTGGTGTTGAGTGCAAGTAGTGAATTCTTGATTGTTTCCTTGCTGTTATCTTTCTTCTCTCGATCTCCCAACTCTTTTCTTTATTACTTTTATGCTTCTGGGCTTGAGCTTGCTATGTTTCCATGCGGACCTCATTCTTTTCCCCCCCTCTTTATGCTTTCCAGTCACTGCCTTTGCCTGTCTTTCCAATGTTGTAACATCGTTCCCATTACACATCACTGTACAATATGTGGTATACCCAAAGCAGTTCTTTATCCTCCAACTCCATTATATATATCAAAATGGGCGTGAAATTCAAGAAACGGAAGAGCTAATAATCAAAATAAGTTAAAAGTACATATTTCTCAATCTCCTATTGTTCCATTCATATTATACCGAGCGTGTGTGTAGGAGGCTGTTCGTGTTGGGGGCGTAGTGAGTCCAAGGGCACGGACAAAGGCGGCGTGTGTGAGAGTGACGAACTTCGCAGGTGGTCATAGGAATATAGTATTAGCTGCAGCAACCTTGCTTAACAGCTGGAGTCTCCAGGGCCAACGAGTTCGGGTTGGGCTTGGTCGGCTTTACGCCCGGGCTCTGCACAAATCAAAAGAAACCGAAGCACCCGAATCAGTCAGCCACTCAATTTTCAATCAAACGTGAACGGGCCACACAAGGAGAAGCCAATCTCCCGATATTCCGTGATGACAGGGAGATACGAGGTCATCGATCTCTCTGAATGTGGAAGGGGATCGAAATAGACGAACTGGGGCAAAGATGACGCACCTTTCCCTGGTCAAACACGCCACGTTTAACTTTGTCCAGAATATCTTTCGATGCTGTGAAGAACGCGTGGTCGACGTTTTGCCCGGACTTAGCGGACCTGAAACCCAGTGTTAGAGTTGAGTCACAGAGTCAGCGGTAGGTGAAATCAAATTGGAAATCCGCACAACCAAGGGTGAATAAGAAGCTCGAGCCACGAGTATGGGAAGAACATCTGTAAAGATAAATGAGACTTACGCCTCAACAAATAATAGGCCATTGTCTTTTGCCCAGGCCTCGCCTTCTTCCGTTTGGACTTCGCGCAGGCGCGAGCCAGACTCGACGAGATCCACCTTATTCCCAACAAGGATACACGTTAAATTTGGGTCCGCGTGTTCCCGTACGTCACCGAGCCACATCCGGACATTCTTAAAGCCTATCCGGGCCAGAGATATCAATCGAAAGAAAATGAATAGATCGGTGGGGTGTGTCGATGAAGTCAACCATATGAACACGACACCAAAATTTGAGACATGCACGCACTGGCTCGTGAAGTGACATCGTAGACAAGGAGACAGCCCGCAGCGCCTCTGTAATAGCTTCGGGTGATTGAGCGGAAGCTTTCCGTGCCAGCTGTATCCCAACCTATTGTCCATGATTCGAGCTCGTTCACAAAACTGGTATTCAAGTCATCCACACACATTGCAGCTTAACAGTCTTCTCTTCCTCCGGTATGTATATGAGTTTTGAGCCAAACTCTACTCCTAGCTATTGCGGAGTCACTTGTAAGTCAAACGTGAATGTGGATCCATGCTTGCAGAGAGTAGGCGTACCGTTGGGTCGGGATTTGACAAGAATCGCTGGTCAGTGAGCCGGACGAGCAGGGAGCTTTTCCCAACCGCTGCATCCCCACATATAATGAACTTGAGAACGTAGTCCCAGTTCGCCATTTCACGTCGTCACCGTCCTCCAAGAATTTGACCTCAAAGGCTCGGATGTTTGGAGCGAGAATAAGTCCTAATTGATGTTCTTGTGCAATAAGCCGTCTTCAAGGATGCGTTCTTCGCAGCGAAATTGAGTCAACGTGGTCAATGTCTAAAGGCAACTAAATGCTCCCGGTAGCCACCACCACTAGTACTAGCTGCTGGCTGGCGCCTGCTGCCTAGCGGCTGAATTCAGCATACTGATGACATAATGCGTAGTCACGCTCACTCATAGTCACGTGCGTCTTTATTGTGGGATTTTTCGGAGGGAGGGTCTTCTCGTTGGCCTTCACCTTCCTTTCTCCATTCATCCAATCCTTTATTCAACGTCCACGATGAGTAGTGCTATCTGGCGTCAACACTTCTCGTACGCATTGAACATACTCGTTGGCCGCTGAATAGTGATGTCTAATCTTATATTTTAAACAGCTTTAACAAGTACAGCCAAATCTGCGCTCGTGCAGTCCGTCAGTCGCTCAAGGAGGCAGAGCGCGTCAAGTCGGAGAGATACGGTGTCACCAACGTCCGTTATCAGAAATGGGAGGATGGCAAGGGCGGCGAGCAGGTTTGGCCTCGTTCTCACTCTTGCTGGGATGATATATCTGACAATGTGATGTTCGCGTGTGCAGGTATTTTTAAACCCGCCTGAGGAAACAGGTGCCAAGAAGTCTGCGGCTGTTTAGACTACTTTACGTGCATTCAAAGCCCTGCGTTGGATTCCTTTGTATTCTGAAATGTCACTTGCAAGTCTTGACACGAGCCAACCGATATAGAATTTATTGTTTGGCGAATGCAAACTGCGACCCTCAGCGCTTTGAGTACTTCGACAACATTCTCATTCTTTTCCGAGATAAACGAAGGGAATGTCTGTATTAACTCATGGGCGAGATTAAAGCCAGATAGGCCATTGAAAACATAATTTAACTCCATGTCTCTAATAGAGCATGTCTCGCCCAAGTCCAAGCACCCGTTCAAATACTTGTCTCCAGAGAAAAAATGCGTACAAACAGAAGGCGCTTATTGGACGAAACCTTTGCCCTTGTATCCTTCCGATGAAATACCTAAGAAGAGCGTTGCATGATGAGAATCCCACCGAACACCTCATGATGAAGGTCAACCAGGACACTTACCAGAAATGGGGTTGATCTTTTGTTCCTTGGCGTATTCGTTCGAAGCCTCCTGCCATTCCTTTGTCAACGATTTGGGTGGAGGCGGGGCTAAAAAATCGAAGTGACGAATATTAGGATGTGATGAGAAAAGGGATGCGCTTAAGCGTCGATTATGCGGATATGGCTCACTCACCAACAGCGCGAATACCGTAGAACGCAAGACCAGCCAGGAGGACACTGATTGTAGTCCCAAAAATGACCTTTTGGATCTGTCCGGGCGGAGAGACGGGCGTGCGAGGACCGTGAGGACCGAAGGCGACGTAGTATGCTAAATAAACATATAAAAAATGAGTTTAGAAGCGCCAAAAGCGAACAAGCGAGTTGGCAGAGCCAGGAAAAATGACGCGCGGAGCGAGTTCGTTGGAGACGGCGAAAAGACCAAAGCAGAAGAAAACAACGTACCAGCCTTCTTCTCATCAACCGAGAGCGTTTTCCAGTCTTGTTTCTGGATAGCTTCAAGCTGCTGGTGGACGGTGAGCTGCTCCTCGGAGGAGAGCTTCTCCCACTGAGCCTCAACATTGGAGAGCGGGATTACGGACGACGACTGGACGGTTGACGTTGCTGTCGCCATGCATCTCCGGGAGAGGGCGACACGACCCGTTGTGCGGACTGCTTGAAGTGCCGGGTTCATTTGCGCAGCTGAAGGGGAAGGGATGGATAGATTTGAGAAGTGAAGAAGAAAGGTGACTGAGGAGAGCGGGAGGGTCGAAGCTAGCTGACCGACTCGCGGTTGTTTCCGGAACGAGCCCTTTCCCGACACGGGCCTTCGGTTACAGCAACGGACGGGACCCAACGGCGAATGAGCTTCACTTCATTAGTCGATCACCCTACTCACTCACTGACATTTCATTTCTTTGCTTCAGAGGATTTTTTGTCTACAGAGAATCTTACAGATTGCATTCCGTGCTAAAAGCACACATCTACTACAATTAGTTATGGCCTACTCGCGACGCATACGTCCCTCCTACTCTACGATAGAACAAAAGATATGCACAATCTCTATCCTTTGGATCTTTTAGGAACACATCCTCTGTCCGTATGTCTGACACCAGTTCATCATCAATCCGTATCCACCCTTCTCTAGCCTTTGCTTTCAAATCCGCATTCCGATTGGGATGAAGAACGTCGAGTGTATAATGCCCACCTCCAGCAGATGTTCCGTGATGGTACAGGACTACCATCTGTGTGTCAGACCCGATCAGAAGCGAGATATACACTACAAAACTTACCGCCGAATAGCTTGTATCTCACAGGTTGAGGTGTCCGGCGCATTGGTACAATGGCATCTGTAGACTGATTAGTTCGTGCAAAAGACCGCGTTAGAGCTTTAACTCGCCTGCTGGGACATCGAGTTCGGGCCCGTACGCGATCCGCTTGGATACCTTCACTACGTTTTTAACATCTGTATCGTACAGGAACCGTTTTAAATGCAGGACCAGGATGGGAGGGAATACGTCAACGAGGACGTGTTGAGTAGCATCAACGGTAATACCGCCCTTCGTGATAGATGCAACTTGAACGGGTTGGGGTCGTGATATAAAGCGCAGTGCGTCTTCTACCGTATTAATTTCGTCCCTCTATAACGAGAATAAATTTACAAAAATAGTGGAAGATCACATTTTACTTGCCTGAATTTCGAGTTGCAAAGACCTCCAATCCTCGATCATGACCGAGTCCCGCTGGCCGGGCACCCGCAAAGCAGACCGGAACTTTCCACCAAAAATTCGACTCATAGGCGAGTCTGCTACTTTGGTCTGGGAGAGGAATTACTACGGAATTTCGATACCATGACAGGCTCCACTTACTGCTCGGGTCACAACGGCTTTGTTCTTTCTGCCGACCTCAAGCCAGTCACTTTCATTTTCAGTCTTCTGAAAAGATACTTGCGGCACCGAATCATTAGGAGAAAGCGCTTTGGAGATCGACAAGAGCTCTTCTTCCAACGTATCCAAGAAGAACCCGAGGAACTCCTCCGCATCTTCTTGTTGGCCTCCCTGATTCACGTCTTCTTTAGGCAAAAGCTTCAGGTAAAAGTTCGGAACTGGAAACTTACCCCCATATTCTCAAACCTGCTCTTTGCCTTCATTGCCTCATAAATGTTCGAAGGGATGAACGAATCGACGCCGTCAAAATCATCATCAGCGTCCCGGTTATTTTTTCCAGACAATCTTGGCTTTGGTTTGAATTCGTTCAAGAATTCCACAGTCGCATCCATCAATGGCACCTCCTTCCCCACTAGATCCGAGAGCTTCGTGCCCTCTCGCCCTAAATACTTTCCGATCTCATTAAAGAGACGGAAGAATGGAGGCGTGTAAACGAGTGTCTGGAGGACCGCATTTGCAAAACACATGTTTCCCGTATTAACGAGTCCACGGGGGCGTATTTGGGGCGCATTTATGGAACCGGTGGGTCCGTGTGTGAGGAGATTGAGGAAATCACCTTGCTTGCCTTCGGAGGAATTACCAAGCGTCATGGACGGGGTCGATACAGAACCTGGGATCGAGAAGCCCACGACAGAGGAAGTAGGGAGAGACGATGCTTGAGGGAATTCGCCTGTTCGAAGCAGCGAGGCCCACGACTTCTTCACTGTGGACGATGCAATAGTGAGTGGGGCACCTTCTGACGGAGACTTCGAAGCGACCTCAGGAGCTAGTTCCTGAACTGCGGAACCATTCAGCTCTACCTCCGTTTTTGGCGCAAATGCGAGCGAGATGGACGTTGCCGTTGAAACTGGCGACCCCGCAGTGAATGTATCCGGGGCCGTTGATGCACGTGAGTCAGATTCTGTGGCGGAGGAGGACGTTGGTTCGCCGTTGGGTTGACCGATTCCGACTTCAACATCCTTTGGTCCAGCTTGGACAATGACACTTTCTGAAAGGCTTGGATGGGTGAGTACGGACTTAGCAGTGTTGGTATTTCTGATCCGTGTTACAGGCTTCGTTGTAGATGGAGCTCGAATTCGTGGAGGCGGCGTGTACTCTTCGGCTTCATTTACGATGTTTACTGGAGGCTTTGCTGTAAGCGAAATGATGATCCCAAGTGCGTCAGAAGGGTTATCAGGCCTGTATCTAGAGATGGCCCATTCTTGTCGAGGCATCGGGTCGTCGAAAAATGAAGGAAGAACTATTTTCGTACTTGATGCCGATACCGTTCGTGAATGTGAAGGAGTTGGTGAAGATTCTTCGATAGTATCGGCATCCGGCAGCGATGGTGGGGGAGGTTCAGGCGTGTCTGGAGGTGGAGGGTTATCAGGAGGATCATCCGAATCCGGTGGTGTTGGTAAAACGGAAACCTGGGAAACATTTTGAGGTGCAGATACGGTTTCAGGATTCACTGAGGGTAGTTCAGATGGTGGATGCTGAATCTCATCCTCCTGTTCTGCAGGTTGGATAGGTTGGGGTTGAGGATGTTGCAGAGGTGAGTGTGTCTGCATGACCGACTGAGAAGGCAGTGGCGACTTTGGAGACTGATAGTTGTAGTACGAGTAAGTTATTTGATGCAGTGGAGCATGATAAGGCGGAGGGTAATGATGCATCTGGGGAGGCGGCGGTGGATAGTAGATCGGAGTTGCGGACGGAAGGGCGCCTGGAGGTAAGTAGGGTGGGGCGTGCGGATTGTAATTGTGCATAGGATGTAGAGCAGGTGACGTCGGGGCATGGTAGCTTGGCCCAGCATGCTGGCCAGAGACAATACCGTTCTGACGGTGACCATAAGGGTCATGCATCGAACCGTTCATGGGCATGGCAGGACCAGCGTACGGTGAGGTAGGATAGTAAGCCTGCTGTTGATGGGGATGCCTGTAAGTATTGTTCATCTGGGCATTACGGCCTCGACCTCTTCCTGAACCATACTGAGACGGAGCTCTCCCTTCGTTACCAAAGGTTTTTTGGAAATTGGACGGTCCCGCTTGCTTATACATTGCGGTATAAGTCGAAGAGGGTCACGGTTTACGCTATCGTTAGGCAGGACGCGTAATTAGTTTTGTTGGCTTGTGCAATACGGGGAACGGGACACACATATTGTTCCTAAAAGTGTTTTCCAGCTTCACAGTGAGAGTTATTCTCAAGTCTTCCTAGGATGTAGACGGTCGGCCGGCACGCTACAAAAGTTTCGACTGCGCTTCATCCAACGACATCAGTATCCTTCACATAATTCTCCAACGACCTATCTTACTTTTTTACTCTCAAAGTTCTAAACAGTATTGATTACTGTGTAAGTCAGCGAAGTAAGCTTTTGGTGTAGGGAAATGGGATTTTGGGAGTGACAGGAGGAGACTTTAGTGAAGTACTGGAGCTGAGGAGGATGCACACGAGATTCTCAGATGCACGCGCGACTCGGGCGCTTCTTCAGGTTCTTGCTTTGGTAAGACACGTCATGAAAACCACAATGAATTAAATAATCACGCCAGCTTCAGGACATAACAGAAAATTAATACAAAATCGACGGGTATAGGAAAGCAAATAGAGCGTATAGCAATGTTCAAAGCAAAGGGACAACATAATGATAGTATTTGTTCTTTACATGGTTTCATATCTCTACCGCGCCAGGTAGAAACTGACTGACGATGCTCAAAAGAGCCAGCTTGTCGCAAATTGCCAATGCTCGCGCAGAGGGTCCATGAGACGCAATCACATGTTCAACCAAGATTTCACGGGGAGTACCTTGTGGGAAAATGGCAACTTCGTCGTTGTTCTCCTCAGATGGTCCCTCAACGCCCGTTTCTGCATAGGGAGTGAAGGGTTTTGTGCTAATATCGTTGAATTTGTTGAGATAGGTGCATCGAAGACAACGATCAAAATTACCCACAAACATAATCTGCATCGGAATGCACCGCTTTTGTCCGTCCCATACATCACTTGGAGGTGCAATTTGTCAAGCCTCTCGGCGATGTCTTCAACGACTTCGTCTGTTGTCGCATGTCGTGCCACATGTGAAGGAGAATCCACAGAGCTGTCTGTTGGGTCGTCCGCCTGCTCTTGCGGCACGTCATCACTCGAGGTTGCTCTTTGCACCACGTTTTCATGGCTCGTCGTAACCACACCGGCCTCATTGACTGGGAATGGGGGCGTAAGGTCGCTAGAGCTTTGTTCCTTCATAGTTCTTGCGCGTTTTCGAAAGTCTTCGTTTTCAATTTCAGCCGAAGGTCCTCTTTTCTCTCGAGAAATCGATTCAGATGGCCGGGGAGCTTCACAAAGTAGCTCGGACGCAAAATCTGGGGAAGCACTACTATGATCATCACTGAGGCTAGAGTCCGCCATGAATGAAGCGAATTTCCCTGATATCCCTTCTACAGTGAGGTTAAGGTCAGAAGGTAAATCGGGTTCGTCGCCGTCAAGAGTGAGATCAATGAACATGACTTGGTCGGAACCGGAGATGTCGTTCAAGGAGGGCAGACTGCCTTCCATTTTGATTTGCGGCTCTGGCGAAGGTGGTAGTGTAGACGCTGCCATGATTTCACTTTGACTTTCGATGAGCTGAGCTACAACCGCCGCCTCCTTCTTGACCTGAACATCACCGTCGGACACTTTGGTGCTGCATTCTGAGATTGCCCGAGCTGGCGATGTCTGTGCAGTAGAAGGGCGAGCCGCCTCACTGTTCAGTGGGCCTGGCGCTTGTTTCAAGTCGGGCAGGCGCGTCACCTCAGTAGCACCCAAGAAGCCTTGGGACTACGAAAGAAATCAGTATGCTTACAAATCAACATTTCAACGCCTTAGACGTACTTGCATGAGCTTCTCCTGCAAGTCCAATAGCTTCTGATTGTCAGCTAAATTTTGTCTCACGAGTTCCCTATTGTCAGCCTCCAGATGCTTGATCTTCAGCAATGCCTTGTCTAGGCCGTCTTTATTATGCTGAGATTGCTGAAGAAACTTCTCACTCATGGCTATGGCCTTATGCATGTCCTCCAGTGCTTTTTGTTTCTCTTGTTCCGCTTGTCCGAGTCTGTCTTTGGCAGACTTCAGTTCTGCGTTGAGAGATCCGACGGCCATAAGGTACGACTGGTTAAATCTTTCGAGATCTTGCTCGACGATCTGAGCCTGCACGGACATAAGCTGCCGAAATAACGGTGCAGTCTTATTGATGATAGCTAGGGCATGTTGACCCGGCGACTTGTATCGAGAAGGAGTGCTGTGCCCGTTTGGTGTCAGAGTGAGTATCTATACTTTCACAAATCGATGTGATAACGTACCTGCTATTAGTTAGCACAGAGCTTGGCCCATCACTGGCGCTAGGAACTGAAGTTGGCATCGGCGGCGCTGATTGGGAAGGAGCATTGTGTACTTGAAATTGAGTAGGACGAATTGAGTCCGCAAACGATGATACTGGACCGACGGACATCGAGTTTTCATTGTCTAATCTGCGGTCACTCCCGGTCGAACTCTGTGCGCGCTGTGCAGAGTTATGCTGGTCTGAGGTCTCGTGCGAAGCTTGAGGAGTAGGTGTGAGTAAGTGAGATCCCAGCCTATGGTTCTGTTGAACATTTGTATGCTGCGAACCTATTTGACGACTATCATGGGACTGCTGATTGAGAGACTGCGCGTGCCGATGGGCCAAGGCAGACTGACTCATATAACCGGTCTGAGGAACGTATGCAGTAGACTTTTCGGCAGTCGGATGTAAAGGTGGAAGCTGCGGAGAGACACCAGGCCCTTGACCCATTTGAGGTGGTGCAGACGGATAAATGGCCGTTGACGGTGAAGGATGGACTACGACAGGAGGTCTTTGTCCAGTCTGTGGATAAAGCTGCGTGGCAGGGCGCAAATGCTGTACGCGCTGGGCATATGAAGTAGGAAAATAAGGGTCCAGAGGATACGCATTCGGCTGCGATGAAACTGGTTGCGCCCACACCGGCATGCCATTTGGCGGGTAGCTATGTGAGGTCGCTGACTGCTGCGCAGGACTTGGTTGACTGCCATTGTTTCTTCTAGATATGTAAGTCAGTCCGCATGGACAACACCTCACAAAGTAGGGAGGCGATATACCGGGCGTTTTGAACGCTTTGCTGAAAGACATGCGACTGCATAGATCGCTGGATTCTAATCGGTTTGAATTTAGTACAGATCAATTCGATTGAGGACTCGGAAGAGACGTACCTGAAACTGAGCCTAGGTTGGGCTCTCCAATGTTATAGGAAGAGACAGAGAAGCTAGAAATTCATTTAGAAGGCCAGCTTCACCTCAGCCTTTCATAGTTTCAGCCTTTCTTTCCGAGTCAAAAGAGTCTCGCAACGAACCGATTCAATGAATGAGATCGAATTGTTGACGACGAAGGAAGGGTTCTTTCAAACTGATCGACGAAGCATTGTCCAAATTTAGCAATGTCCGGATTCCAGGAATTGAATTCGTGGAGGCGGCAAAGACAATTTCAGCAGGTTAGGTTCAAAGTTCTGAGTTCAGTTCACATCAAGTTGAACCTCTCACCAACATACGACATAAAGTTCTGTGCCGAATGACGTATGGCATCATTTGATGGGGGCCATCCGCTATCCCTCGAACTGACCAGCCTGCGTCAGGCAGTAGCTCACTACCAGGTTCGTGAGTGCAGGACTCCTCCGCGACATTCTCAATGTTTTTCCACAGGGAGAAGCGCACAGGTCCAACCTTCAACTTCAGCATCTATCTGTTCAACACAGAGATGTGACTCAAAAATGTCATTATCTGGAGGAAGAACAAAATTATCTGGTCAGAGAGCTCGGGGTCCTTCGCAACACTGCTGCTATGGTTGATGACGCTGGCAAGGAGACTCTGCAAATACAGGAACTTGTCCTATCGTTACGCAAACTCTCAGATCAACTCGACCTAGCGGAAAGAGAAATAATGTCTCTTCGTCAAGGTCTGGCAGCATCTCGCACAGAAACAGAAGTTGCGAGGCGCTTGCAAGGTTCAGCATTGGAAAGCTTAAAGGTTCTCCAGTTAGATTTAGGTAAACGGGAGGCGGAAAAGAGGCAGCTGGTTGCTCAGCTGAAATCTGAAGAGCAGCAGAGGGCGATGTCAGACCTGGTACTCGAGGAATATGCCGATCTGGTTCGGAATCTGGAAGGCCGCGAAGGTCGCGTTAATCGAGCATCTGTGGACGGACTACAACACGCTCGGAACGGATTGCAAAAGCTACTCAACGAATCCAATGAAGATGCGGAGAAGCTTCATGCGCAAATCGCACAGCTCTACGAGGCCTTAGAACAAGCTCGAAGGGAGCTTCAGGTTGAGCGCGACGTTTCAGTGGATGTTAGGAAGACCTTGGTTGAGACGCAAACGCAGCTGGAGAAATATGAACGTGATGATCAAGCAGCAGCGAAAATGGTTTCTCGATATATGTCTGTCCTTCTTGGCTTTGTCGACATTATTTAAACTTACTTTCTCATTTGAAGGAAATTCTCGCAGTCGTCGACCAATGTACTCCACGGTGCTATCTTTGGCTTGAAATCACGCCAACAAGCAATGTCGGCCTCTTTCGAAGCTCGATTGAAAGAAGCGTCAGAAACATCAGCGTCAGAGAAGAGGCAAATTGAGCAGCTACAACGGGCCTTTGAGGATCTCACGGAAGAAATTTCGAGGGAAACATATGGTCGAAGAAGAGAAGTGGTACTTCGTTTGGCCATGCTTGCACGAGAGGAAAGCCTGATGGAAAGACTCCGCCGATGGCTCTTACGGATAAGAGAAGAGATGCGAGGCACTGAAGGGGACGATCCAAATGGAGCGCACCAAAGCATCCAAAATGCACTAGCAGCCGCTGAGGATATTTTACGCGCATTTGATAGTCCATTCGAGTCACAAGCGGAAATTTCATCGTCTTCTGCACGGATGTTTGCCGCCGAAGCATCAGTTCGCGCCCTCCAGGCCGAATTGCAGCGTGAAACGAACGACAAGCTTATTCTGGGGCGTCAGCTTGCGAGCTTCATTTCCGGGAGGGATAGTACAACATTCGTTTCGAGAGTCGGCGAATCGCACAATATGCAAGTCCGTTCTACTTTGCATGAAAACGAATCGAGAGATGGTATGAACAATCACCCAGTCACAATTTCTGGGATCTCTATCAATAATTCGCCAGAGCTTCATAGCGCTACTGAAACATCGTCTCGCTTACTACCATTCGACACCCATGATTTATCACAGCCATTTGAAGCTGGCTCTTCGTTATTGGAATTTCCTCTTAGCGATGATTTCTCTTCCACATCGACTCCCGAAAGCGAGACGCACGTTGTCAGTCTTGCTCAGGAAAGGGAGACTAAAGATATTTGCGTCGATCCTATTCCACTACGAGAAGACGTTCCTGTGACGAATTCGGAGTGCGGCTCTTCCTTTAACCGTTCTGCGGACAAGGGGGAAGCTATAGTCACTTCTTTAAGCTTCCCGGGTCATGCAGAGGAGACTGACGGCGTTGCACTGCAAGGACCCTGTAACAACAATGAGCAGTTTCTATTAACCGAGGACGAATGCCAGCCAGAGAACGATTTCGTCCTGCTCCAAGACCGACGACCGAAGGAAAATGTTAATTTGGGCTCCTCCCATCAGGCATTCGCGTACACCTCGTACACCCCGAAAGACAATGTTCAATGTTCCAAACTCGATGATTGCCGTGATATCAGAGCGATTCTTTCGAAGGTTGTATCCACGGTAAATCGCTACAACGACATACAAAAGTCGTTCCGTGACTGCCACCTGTCCCTCCAACAGATGAAAACAAGTCTTCCTGAGAACTCAAGAATATCAAAGGATTCGTTCAACTCCATTCTTGATCGCCTTGGTGATCACTGTGAAGACGCCAGGGTCGAGCTTGAGATTCGCGTTGCCGATGAGGAACGGATGATGAGAGGATTTGAGACCCTGCTGACGGTTACAGGTGCTCTATCGGAGGAAATGGACCCGCAGGCAACGTTGGATGAGATTGAGGCCTTTGCTGACGGCTCAGATCCAGCGGTACTTCGTGCACAAGACTCGTTGAAGCACAAACTTGACGATTTAGAGCACGACATCGCCGTTCTGAAACGTGCTACAGTAGGGTCATCTCCGCTTCTTTTACCCAATAATGCGCCACCGAGTCCTGAGGATCGACCCAAACCGTCTGGGTGGTCGGCTTGGACTGGAGCCATTCTGGCACCGTCGCGCCCTTCCAGCCCCGCGCCTAGCTTTGGCGCTGTAATGACCTCTCCCCGACTTCGACACTCCCCTTCTTCCCAGAGCCTCCGTCCTTATTCTCAGGATGTGACATCGAGCCTCGGTCTTCGAATACCAGTGCCCTCTGACATCTCTCATCCTCAAAGCAATCCAGCAACGGCAGCGGGGTTTTTCATGAGTCGCGGAGCACCGAGACCCCGTGTGGCGTCGAACATGCTTGGATTGGGATTTAAGGGAGGAGTGGGAGGGATTATACATGGCTCCCGTATGCCTTCGAATTTTGGACAAGGCAGTGTACCTAGACAAGCACCTTATACTCGTGGTGACTCGGATGATGACGTGGACTAGATACACCATTATTTTCATAAATTTCTCCTCTTATACCTTAATGAAGCTCACATGAAACTTCAAGGAGCGTCCTGTGACCAGTGCGTGCCGAGTTGACTTACAAATCGGCTCTTCGAGTTTAAATCCTGGGTTCGGCTTACGATGAGATCATCATAACTTATCGTCGATCCATTGAGATCGACTCTCAGCTTGAGTATTATTCACTCACTCAGCGCCAGTTCCTGGTTTTGAACACACACTTTCACTTTACTACTACTCCCAGCGCTTGTTGCTCTCCCTTAGAACCCAACGAAATTTTCTAGAGAAAATGTCTGCCGCCACCACTAACGCTACCGTGGGCGTCCAGACCGGCTCCGGAGGCCGTGGTCTGCGAAACAGTAGAGGAAGGCGTAATCATCCAAAGAAAAACGACAACGTTGAGCGTCAACCTGCCGCAAGCGCCACAGGGCCAGTAAACGTGGTCTCGAAGGAGACCGATACGTCTCAGACGAGCACGGATGTAGACTCTGTTTGCTTCATCTGTGCCGAACCCGTCAAATATTATTCATTGTCAGCGTGCAATCATCGGACCTGCCACATATGTGCTTTGCGCCTACGAGCCCTATACAAGGTCAGTCTCAACTCCGCCATTGCGGGTACCAATGTTCACCGTGCATTTGTTCAAAACAGAAAACGGAATGTACCTTTTGCAAGGTGCGCGATACCGAAGATTGTCGACGTGCATTCGTTGGCTCATACACTAGAAGCACCCTCAAGAAATTGTTATCTTCACTGCGTCTCCGACTTCATTATTTACGGAATACGACCTAGAGAACTTAGCATACAGAGACTCAAAACTGGCGGTTGCTTTTGAGACCCAGGAAATGATGGAAGAGACCCTCGCATTGCTCCGTTTCAATTGCCCAGACGATTCTTGCGTTTTCGTAGCTAAAGGCTGGTGAGAGTATCTCTACTTGTATTCTATATACTCTTAGCTTACGACATGCAACAGGAACGACTTGAAGGTGCACGCTCGGGCTGAGCATAGTAGATCAATGTGGTGCGTACTATGGTTGCTTGTAGCACGTTCATGTACTCATAGCAGTCCAGCGATTTGTGCATTCGATTCAAGAAAGTTTTCTCCCATGAGCACACTCTTCATACGTCTCCTCAGTTGCAAACCCACCTGCCTTCGATCCGCCATAGATCTGCAAGAGGTCACGGGAAAGAAAAGAACAAGATTGACGTTGAAGTCCATCCCTACTGCGAGTTCTGTCGGGAATGCCTCTTCGGCGATGATGAAATGTTTTCGCACATGCGTGAAAGACACGAGGAATGCTTCTTGTGTAAGCGTCATGGAATACGCGATCAATAGTGAGTTACTCACATCATCATGCCCATTTCGACTACTCAATTCATACCTTTTCCAGCTTTGAGAATTACGAAAGTTTGGTAGGTAGGCTTTCGGAGTTTTGAGCGCTGGGCTCATATTTTTTTTCCTAGGAGCGACATTTCTATGACTCACATTTTCCGTGTCGAAAAGCAGATTGCCAAGCAGAGAAATTTGTTGTCTTCGGAACGGAAATGGATCTGAAAGCACATATGCTTGAAAAGCATGGTGGGCAAATGTCAGCAAACGAGATAAGGGATGCGCGCAGAGTAGAGGTTCATTTTGACTCCATTGGTGCAAACCGCAACAGAGGGCGTGGTCAAGCCCCGCGGGAACCTCCTGTTCGTCAGCCACCACCTCGGCAAGTGCAAGCTGTTGCTGGTAGACGAAGAGAAGGCTTTGGTGCGGCTTTGACGACCGAAAGCAATGTCGGCCCTGTCTCGAACGGTCCACGAATGCAGAGTGGCGGTAAAAACGCATTCTCAGACGACTTCGATCCTGAGACGGCGAGGTATGACTACTTTCTGTCTCTGGCCATTTAACATTCAAACGATATTTCAGGAGGCACGATGACTTCATGAGAAGAGTCGCTTTTTTGACGTCCGATTCTCAGGCAGCGGATGCCGCTGTACGTTCAGCGATTCGTGCGTTTAGAATCTCCGAGTCGCCCGCTAGAGATGTGATTTCGACATTCTACAATGTTGTCAACCGAGACGTTGAGGCCACGGCCAGTTTGATCATGCCTCTTGTAGACTTATTAGATGAGGAGGAGAAAAAGCAGGACCTTTTAGGTGCCTTCAATGGCTTCAAAATTGAAGTTAGTAATTTTTGCTGTATACATCATCAGTGTCTTTAATCATCTTTACAGCAACGACAAGAATTCCCCGATCTGCCGGCTGCAGGAAAGCAAGTCTTGAATGCTAAACATTCGACTCACTCAAGGCAATCAACTGGTCAGATTTGGGATCGAGTAGCTCGAGCTGCGACTTCGACTCCAGGAGCAGGTCCCTCGAGGCCAATACAAAACGTTGCCGACCGTTTCCCTGCTTTGCCACAGGCACCACAAGCTATTAAGTCGAAAACCCCTGTCCAAGGTCCTGCCTTCCGTCAGTCTCAAAGGTCGACTCCATGGGCCTCTTCGTCTTCAGCACCGAGCACCTCTCCCTCTCCAATGCCTGCTCAAGCTGCAACTAGACCCAGCAGTCGATCAGCAGCCAACCAAGTGAAACAGCCACCTGGGCCACCACCGCCTAAATTTTCTAAATCGGCCTTCCCTTCCCTTCCTTCCACAACCCCCCGCGTCCCAAAGCCACAATTAAACGGGAATCAATCTCTTCGGAATATTCTAGGAAATCCAGGCCCAACATCAAACTTCTGGGAGCCCATTGGTGATTCGGACGATGTCGCCGAGGCAGAGGAAGGTGCCTTGGAAACGTCAGACTCGCAATCCAAGCAAGGTAAAGGAAAGAAAAAAGGTAAAGAGAAGGTCACGTTGTTCACACTGAACAATTTTTCTTGATTCTTGTGACGGTCATACGGACGCAAGAAGTGGACTCTGTGTATTGAAAGCTGTTACATCGAATAGCAATAACCAGGTCGAATGCGTTTTCTGCTCAATATCTACTGCGCTCAGAAAAACGTTCAGTGCGTTTGCGAACCATCATTACAATCTTTCCAAATTGGCTCCCGTGCTTCATCAGGTCGAAGCCCTTCTCAAATTCGCTGAGATCGTTCAAGACCGTAGACACGATTGGTTTCACGCGGTGTTCCGTGATGAAATTCGTTGCATTGATTAAATCTTGGCGAGATCCCATTGTCGACCCTGCCCCTCAGTTAGACACTTATCGCAGGATTCAAGTGGGTCCACAGTTTACCTATGATACGTTGATTCCTCATGACTTCCCTCATCGTAAAAGTGATCTTCGGCTCCGCAGTCCTAATATCAAATGATCAGTGCCAGAGGAGGCTGTAGCCTGTCGCTAGGATAACTAGTAAACGTACATCCCATAACAAACAAGCTTCCCTCCCTGTTTGAGGATGTTGCCAACCTTTCTAAAGAGGTCCCCGCCCCCTGAATCAATTATCGCCGATAGTGTTGAACCATGCTCCTCTAGCAATTTTGCCAAATCTGACGGCCAACTTTCTGTCCATATGCCTAACTTAGATCCGCATGTACCCATGGAGGGCCGATTCCTTACCTGACTTATAACAGACTCCCCCTTTAGCACCGAGTTCCACCGCCTTCTTGATCTTCTCTTCGTCGCCGCTTGATACGTACACATTCACACCCTTCGCCTTACACAATTGGAATGCGACAAGCGCCACTCCACCTCCTATTCCTGTAATGAGGACCGAATCGCCCTTCTGCACATTAGCGGCGATAGACACTACCCTAAAGGTGATTTCAAGAAGCTTCTGAGACTATGTTGGAGATTGTAGGCTATGAAGGCACGCTACCTCCAAGCTGTGACGCCGGCAAGTGGCCATGCTGCGGCCTCTTCATTGCTGAGAAATTCAGGTGCCTCAATGACCTGGTCCCTCTCGACCTTAACGTAGTCCGAAAAAACTCCAATCGATGGGTACCTGACGCCGCCTATGACTACAACTCCAAATCTAGAATTATGTTGAGTCAGGCTGGTATTCGTATTGCTAGAGGAATTGCGAGAGTAACTTGGACTCTGGAGTTTCTGGATGGTTCTCCCATCCTCGCATCGGGAGCATGAAAACCCTTTTGTGTAACATGGCATCGTTTTTTGCTCCCGAAGCGACGACGATGCCTGACGAAAAGCTTCAGGATAAGCTTGCAAAGGAGGTTTTATCGGCGTATATACCCACCAACAGCATCCGATCCCAGCACAGAATCAAAGCCAATGCCTGGATACATCCCCTTTCTAATCCAGAGCTATCGTGTATCGAGTCAGTTCAAAGACTGAGCAATAAGTCGAACCTGCTATCGTCTGATATTATTACGACGGACATCACGATGATTAAATGCCACTGCCGACACATGCACCAAAATCTCATGTGACTTGAGTGGCAATTCGAGCGACTTGTTTTCTAGCGACACGCCATGATAGGGCGGAGTACCCTGAGTGTCAGAAAAACGTTTCAAGACGAGAGCCCTCGTCACCGATGGGATCGACGAGACCATGATAACAACTTAAAAACCTGTCGGCGAAAACTTCGTGGACGAAAAAGAGAAATGATGATGGTAATGAATGAGAGCATCGGCAACGACACAAATGGAACTCTTTCACATCCGGAATATAGCTTACGCGATGACAATATTACAATAGAGCGAAGCATGAGAATCCGGCGAGTCGACCCCATTTGTTCACGGAACGGAGAGGGAGACGCTCGTCGTCGGCGATGCGATGTTAATAGTAAGACTTTCATGCTTTCGCCGAGAGCTGATCAGCTTACCTTTCCTTGATGCTGTGGAGAAACGAGTATAAGAGGGACTGTTCAAAAAGAGAAAATCCCGCAACATCAGCCAGTCGACTTCAAATAGCGGCAAACTCTTCCATGAATCACCAAATCGATTCTCGTCCTCCACTACCACTACCTTACGCACAGCTAATGTCTCCTAATATCACTGTACCTACTCGGAACGTCTTGTTTACACTTTGGGCAGTCAATCAAATGAAGCACATCTGCGCCCTCCAGGAGCAAAGCATAAAAACGATGATATTTTCTCCGCCAAGGCAAGTCCCGCGAGAACCTCAGCGACATACCGGACCTGGAAAGGCAAAGAGGAACACAGGGGCAAAGAGGAACACAGGGGCAAAGAGGAACACAGGGGCAAAGAGGAACACAGGGGCAAAGAGGAACACAAAACCTTGTGAACTGTGTAGAGACCAAAAGAAAAAGGCCAGTTTGGAATTGCTGTTATTTCTTACTATCTTCTAACCACGATTCCTTTACTAGTGCGATATCATTGAGGGTACACCCAAACTTTGCATTTTATGCAAGGGGAGAAACTTGGTCTCCTGTCCAAGTCCAACAACATCGCCAACTAAATCCGCAGGCTCCGCCTCCGACGGCAGGATAAGTGTGAGTTCCTCCTTCCTCGTCATTGATAGCCAGCTGTCCTAATGCCACCTGAAAGCGAGTTGGATCTATTCGGAGCTTTGATGAAATTCAAGATGATAAGTTCGAAAATTTGCCTCCTCTCAAGCGAGCCCGAATGGATTGCGGAAACGAGTACAGCTTGCCGTCTAACATTCGAGTTGATGATCAAAGTGTCGTACGTTCCGAGGGCTTCTCTGGTTCTCTGTGTGCTCACAAAGCTCGTCAGACACTTAAACAGGAAGATTGAGAATTCTCTTTCGCACAATCCGTTTAAATTAGAATGACTTTTCAATAATGCTCTTAAACTCACTGATTCGGTTCCGACATATGCATTCATCTATTTATGTTTGGTAAAACGATCAACATTAGCTGTCGCTGTCATCCGTATCGCTTAAGACATGAACTTCTCTTATCGATTC
Organism: Hymenochaete sp. R1; assembly: GCA_019400425.1. Taxonomy (NCBI): domain Eukaryota; kingdom Fungi; phylum Basidiomycota; class Agaricomycetes; order Hymenochaetales; family Hymenochaetaceae; genus Hymenochaete; species Hymenochaete sp. R1. Next base: position 404,063 of record JAFREE010000004.1, read on the forward strand.
TATGCTTCCATATGGCAACTGCCCACTCTGAAAGCGTCCCAAAAGCCAATCTACACGACAGAGCCCTGAAGCTGTAGCAGATGCCAGCAGAGGTGCACGACCGAGTCCAGACCCGTTATTCCAGCGCACTCGGGTGATAGACACCTCGGGAGGCCATGCCCCAGAGCTAACCGTCACTTCGATGTTAGGATTTTTGGACCGCGACGCATTTTTCTTGTCAGCTAATTCCTGAAGAGAAATGAACACAAGCTTCTATCACATATAGACACGGAGTCACGTACCTGTGGCAGAAATTGATCAAACATCCGGTACTCACCGGTCCTTCTGTCGAAGTCCATTTGATAGATTCGGTAGGTGAAATACGGCTGTTGAAATATTACCAGCTCAAAAAAAAACTTAAGGAAATACTGCTTGTATCACCATTTCGGGTCCACGTCGTATTGTTTTCAACATGTTTGTAGCGTACAGACATCCGTCAGCACAGCCGGCTGCGAGCTGAGGGTGATAGTCAGATGAGTGAACGCTCTGCATGCAAATATCAGTCTTGTCATGTACATCGAGCACTTTGTTCAACGAACCCAGACAGGTCCTCCTGTTTCTAGTAGAGAGCGCCCCAGAACAAATGTACCCGTGTCTAACGACCAATGCTTTACGAGATTGTCAAGGTCAATTGTTACTATGCCCTCGTTGAATCTCGAATACGACAAGGCGAAGATAGCGTCTATTTAAATTATGATGAACGCTGCATATCCTAGCGGAGGGTGTGTCTTACCTCGTGTCCTATTCAATATATTGCTAGCTCCCTCCCTTATGTCGGTTAGCAGTTCTAGACCATCGGAACCGACACTCGCTACTATGTTCGGATTCTCTGTAAAATCCATCTTCCCGTCTGCTGATACTGAAGGGGCTGGGACCCAGCACACAGAGTTTACCGCTGTTTGGTGCAGTGGACAGTAAAATGTTGGGAAGATATCTAGGTTTTAGAAAAGTAAACTAGAGTGCTTTTAATGGATTGGACTGCACTTCACCTTCACAAACACTATTGCCTACTGGATCATTGAGGTCATATACTGCGATTGAACCTGGAGGGACGCGTCCAAATAAGAACCTATGCTTGAAGCTGTGGATTGGGTATTTTACCGTTTCCACACCCGGCAACAAGTCGATCGCTATTAGCCCAGTCAAGTGACGTAAAGCATGTCTCTTCAAGGCAGAGTCGAATATGAGGCACGACCTTGACTATAGTTGATTTTTCTTAGCACAGGAAAAACAAGAGGAGATTACCTCTTACCAAAGATCGAGCCTCCTTCGGATCGCGGTAAATCCATGGGATCCGGCACTACGAAGATAGAAAGAGAACCATCTTCGAACACACCAGCCAACAAACCAAGCTTCCGTACCAGAGACGATGACGGCTTGCCCCACTGCTTTCTTCAGCATCTCAAGATTTCTAAGAGAAAGTTCTACTTACAGAATCATTAGATGGAAGGGGACACCATTTCAATTCCCGACTTGCCCCACAATCGATGCAAAGTATCATATCACATTTCATTTCGCCAATTCCACTCACGGATGATTGCCGTGCATGTTCAATGCTCGATGATTCATTTGCTGAGAAGCTCCATATTTGAATACAGGCAGGAGTGGGATAGGGACAGCGTGTCCCTATGACTGGTGAACGAATTTTCGACTGGAGAGGACCAACAGCAAGATACTGTTTGAAGAAACGACCTTCAGAACCTGCCATCAGCCCGAGCGAAATTCTCAAAGGTAGTGAACACCGACTAGGTTGATCGTCTGCATAAATCGGACACCAGTCAAGTGCCCAAGCAGGAGATCCTACATAGAAGACATAGGACTCAGATCCGGGGGAGAAATCATCTGTATTATAGTGAGGAATCAACGACGGCGTATCGAAATAAAGTGAACAAACGAACTCAGTTTACAAGATTCCAAGATGCCCAATTCCTTCTTGTGCTCATTTCCGGGTTGACCAAATGTGCATACCAAAGGAGAATCGAGAGTCGAACTTGAAACGCCGTATTTTGGGATGTATTCTTCCGCAGTTCTGTTTCAATGCACAAAATGCTACAAGGCATGTGATATGAATACACTCACAATGTATTCAAAATCTCCAAGCCTTCAAACGTGCGTAGCTGGTCATGAACTCTCGGTCTTCTTGTAGCTTCGGTTTCGACACCCCCTTCAAGCAAAAGAGATTCCTTCCACCAGGATCTATCCTCTAGTAGTTCCCAAGCGGGACCGCGACCGATATTATAGCCAGTCGCCTTCGCCAACTTATCCGCCACAAAAACATTGGAATTCCAGGCGTTTGCAGAGGTGGTTCTTGCGGCTTTAAAAGGCATGGGCTCCTCTAATAGGATTTCAATGCGCGCAGGGCGACAATATAGTGGAGCTGCACGGGCTTTGTGGTCCTTATGCGTTGAACCCGTTGGTTTGTCTCCATGCCGAGCCTGCGTTCGCCTTCTCGCTATGGAGCTCGCTGCCATCGTCTTCGCTTTCCCTCTCGATGACCTTAGCATTGACCCCTCAGCAGAATAGCTCAGTTCCGGCTCTTCATCCCTGTGGTTTTCGTCTCCGTCCTCAGATAACGACGATGAATCGTCTCCATATTCATCACCTGATACCCGGTCAGTTGAGGCTCCTGTGATGACTTCTTTGCTGGGTCCTGCTGTGCTTAGAGTTAGAACATCTTCTCTATCATCATCATACATAGAATCAAGAGCTGCATAATTGATCGCCTTTCGTGGTCGTAGCGAACGAGCCATTAAGCCAAGAGGGAGGGGTAACACCAGCAATGTTAGGAAGCCCAGGCTCGATTCGAATTTGTTTTCTTTTTCGTTTCGTCGACCGTGTGTCGATCATATATTCTCTTTGCTGCTGCTGCCCAACTGGTCACTTGTAGCCGCTCCTTCCTTTGAAACCGTCTCGTTGAACATGCAGAGGTTACTGCGCCCTATTTCTCGTTGCCTACACTTTCAAACTCTTCAAAGGCAACGTTGCAACTCGCCTCAACTGCGTACATTCGTGTCGTCTACTCGTTGGTGCGAGAGCGAAGCAGGTGCTCCGACAATGTCCGCTGAGAAGTCAAAGAAGGACGGTAAGCCGTGACTCTAACTCTTTACGATCGCACTCTTATGTTCTTCAATAAGTACCGTTGTCATCATGTCTGGAGGACACCATTCTAAATGGGATCAACTACCTTAAAGGCCAGGAGCCTGTGCGCGCGAAGAAGGACAGCGAATACCCTTCATGGTTATGGACCATCCAAAAACCGAAGGAGTATCCTGAAGACGGTCCGGGAGGGAAGGCGGAGAAGGTTCGGCTGCGTGCCGCCAACAGACAGAGGATAAAGGAGAAGAATTTCTTGAAGACGCAGTAGTTCATTCCTTGTGAGTTCCGGAATTGCCTGCGCTTTGACAATAGTGGATCTTAATCAAAGTCACATTCTGACAGAGGCATCGCTGTCCTTGCAATAGTTATTATCTACGACTATAAATCAAATGCATAAATCACGTTCCGGATTACTTCAAGCGTATAGTCACAAGCGTATAGTCCCTCAGAACAAGTAAAGACAGGATTTTGATGGTTATAATACAGTGTACGGAAGTGATAACAAAGCAAGAAGTACATTGGATGCAAAATCTCAAACGAAGTCTAAGCCAAGCATTGTGGATTCTTCACTATCCTGACTCTCTTCTAGCTTCTTTGTCGTAAAAGTCCGTGCTGAAGTCGGATCTGATCGTGGTTCTCGCAAGGTCTCCATGTACGGTTGGACCGGTATGTCGCACTCCGACTCTGTCAGGCCCGGTGAAGGAACTCGTAGAGGTGCATGTGGCTGCGGTATGGATTGACTACGCTTTGGGGGCTGTTGCCATTCAAACTAAAGCACAAAAGAGGGGTTAAAGGTATATCTTAAGCAATGAATCTAAGGGGCTGCGTACTGCGCTTGACACTATCTCGCGTCTCGCCATGCCAGAATCCCGATCGATGCAATAACACATGTACAATGTATCAGCGCTGCAAGGCAATTCATATTCAATACCGATTAGCGGAAACGAATGAGTTGGAACATACGTGTCCTCGATTAAGCCAACGCAGAACGTTCCAACCAATGATGTGACCACTCCAGCAAGAAGCGCTGCGACTGGAGCGTAACCAGGAGCACCCAGAGTATGGGCCACAAACAGATATGCGCACAAGGCGAAGGGGAGCGTGAGCGTTAGAGGAGTTATTGTCAGAATTGCAAGCGATGCTGGAGCGAGATTGTTAGATGTCAATTGAAGAATAACGAAGAAGGAATAACTCACGATCAATGCCTTCTCTCCGGTAACTAACTCTACCGACTGAATTAACAACTGACGCAGCAAGGGCGCGTGATCTTCGAGCGCTCGGGAAAAACTCATCGCCCGTTAAGCCGACGTAGACCAAAGCCAATGTACTAAGAGCGCCAGTCACATTGCCAATGAATCGCAAAGGTAAAGTGAACCAAGGAAGAAGCGGCAAAGGCGCCCTTCTCATACCATAGCTTAGTAGCATCAACAAGCGAACACCTGTAAGTAAAAGAGACGACAGGGCAATGGATCCTAATGAAGTTTCTGTTGATCTGACTATCGCGGCATGTATGCGATGGGTGTCAAGAGGTTCAGGTTCAGGTACTTCGGGTCTGAGAAAATGAATCATGAGTACACATTCTGCCGGGAAACTCACATTCATTACTTACGGGCTGAAGTACCACGCTCCAACTACCACTGCACACGCTGTACGAAGTACACCACGCGAAACACCCCAGCTCCAAAGCCATACGAAGACTGTTCCAGCGATAGACCAACTAGCCCAATTCTTGACATGCCACTCCCATGTTCCACTTGATGGATTCGATAGTTGGCCAATGAGAAGGAGTCGGAAGGAAAGAGTGAAGAATGGAATGGAACCGATTAACATCACAAGGAGCATGAGAGGGGATAACGCAAGGAGAAAGGGGTTCGTTGATAATATGGATGTTGTAAGGTGGAGAATTGACGATGTGGTATGAATCTCTTGTGGGAGATGAAGTAATCGGCGCGCGGTGAAAGCGGCGAGAACGAGAGGTATCAAGGAGAACAATCTCAGGCTAAAGACAAGTTAAGTGTAAGTTGATTTCAATTGTGAAATAAGGCATACACTTACCCAACAGTCTCTGACCAAGTTGGTTCGCTGCCTGCTTCCCACATGAAGCTTCCGACAAACGCCCAAATGGCTGAGATGAACAACGTCACTGGAATAAAAGCTGATGTTGCTAATAGCACTGGTTTCACGAAGAGCCCAAGGAGCAGTATGTGGAAGTAAGATACAATTGAACTGACCAGCGTCAGAACCGTTAGGAGCGGTATCGTATGTAAGAGTGTTGTGTAAGGGAGGACCGCATTGTTGGGAACCGACTTGGGTACAGACGTCGTGAACAGAATGATGAACGAGCCAACAAAGCAGGCTGTAACACTCCCTAACCATGCTGCTGTCCAGTGAGAGTCTTTACGAGTCATCCTCTTGCGAGGAAAAGATCTCGGATCCGGAAGATTGAAAACGTCGACTGATCGTGCAACTCCATTGCGAGGTAGTAGTGACTCAGTCAAGGGCGCTTGATGATGCACATTCGGTGTTGGACGACCTACAGACAGGCCGGCAAGAGATATGTCTGCTGGGCGGTTCCCAGAGTCTGATGAAGTATCTGATGGCGGAGAAGGGGATACTTTCGTTGACTGGTGTGATAACCATCCTCCTTGTCGCCCTGACTTCCCTTCCTCAGCTGCTATAAAGGGCCGATGGTCCGAGTCGAAGCGCTTCGCGTGATCGAGCACGATTTCTTCTTCGTCCAGTCGTAGATACGGATCGTCCTCATCATGAATATCACCAGTACTTCGGTTTGTGAAAGTGCTACCGCGTCCCAAATGAGGGTCATCTTCGTCGTCCAATTCTATGTCATCATGGATGTCTGATAAGTTGCCCGTTCGAGAGCCTTCGGTCGTGAAAGAGTAAAATAGAGGCTGAGAGGTTGCTAGTGACGAAGACGCTTGGTTCTGTCTGTTCAGGAACTGTGAAGCATATACTGCAAACGAATTGGACATTGCAGGAGGAGGTCAAGGATAGACAGAGAGGAATGGCTAGAAATGAAGTCCTTGGGCGCTGCAACCCGGAATTGCGTGTCGACATTGACGCCGATCGTGTCGATCAACGCTCCTTTAGGAGCTTACTTAGACGAGCGAGCACTTGCAACTTCTACCGCCATGAAGCCATGAGCTCGTCTTGGTACTCTTGGGCCTTCAACTTCTCCCTACCCTCGCTCAATCCGTCTGTATCACTCCAAAAGAGGTTTATTTCTTTTGTCTTGAAACGTTCTCTGGGACACCTCGTTAAACCCGGTCAGCTTGACGCGCACCAAATTGACGCACAGATAGGAAGCGGCTTTGTGGAGGTCAAGGAGATTGAATTGGACAGTAACGTTAGTACATACCATTCTATACCACTAGTAGTTAACGAAGCAACAGGCATTCAACTCCATCTTAGGCAAACTACCTATCCAGCTGCAGCGCGGTTCACTTGCTCTTGTAAACGCTCGCATACCATGGCCCAATCCCTTCTCGTCAACTCTTGGAATTTCGTTGTCCGGTCTGCATCTGACATTGGTTGTGGCAAAAGCCCTTGTGGATCAAGGTGAAGACATTGTCGAAGAAATTGCGCAATCAGTTACGCATGCTGCGAGAGAATTTGTACGCGGTGAGATGACCACGGCCGAGGAGTCTGAGCTACGGAGTTCAGTTCACGAACTCCAAGAGTCAGGGCTTCTCCCAGGTTCACTAGATGTACCGCCACTCAGAGCAGTTGCAGAAACTCAGGACAATAGTACCGAAGGTGTTTCCTTGTTCACTGGGTTGGCCGAGAATCTGCTCGCTCGATTCGAATTCTCAGCATCCGACATTCAGATTACTCTAGTGCACCCAGATAACGCAGAATACATATTCCAAATAACGCAGGTATCCTACGGCTCGAAGCCTCTATCAGAGTGCTCGGAAGGTTCCACAGATACTGCGGGAGAAAGGTCTCTCAGCATTAGTGGTGTTCGTATGCTGTTTAAGGACGAGGGAGAAGAACGTCTACGATATTCCTCCGGACAACAAGGAAGCGAGTTTTCTCATACGAACCTTGCTGATACTACTGATTCGGAGATGGACGAAGAAACAGAAATGCTCATGTCTCAATCCATTGCTGCCCTTCCTTCCCGACAATCCATAGGCCTACCTTCGCCCTCATTGTCCACCGCTTCTACCGCTTCTACATCATCTAGTACATATCAGAGCGCGATAGGGGAGTCATCAATGCCTCAAGGCAACTCCCCTGCGAGCCTGTCTTCAGCGGAGAGCGAGGAGCGGAGTGAGAAACTACTTGAATTCTTGGATCCTATCAGCATCAATTTTAGCATGCCTGCGACTTCGAGTGCATACCGAAATTTGCCGTCTCTGAATGTGGCTGGCAATGAACATCGCCACCTACCGGACATGAAGGTCGAAGTGTCTATCGGCGTGTTAGCTATTGCATTACGGTCGCGTCACATAGATGCCATTCTTAACACTCTACAGAGGTCGTCTGTGGATGGAAACATTGCACATACAGAAGATGGCGATGGTGTCGCAGCGGAAAGGAGTAGGAATGACAGCCTTCTTAAACGAATGGCTCTGACGGCGCACATGAAAGGCATCGTCATGATTGTGTTAGGAAGCTCGGAGGGTAAAGACGACGATGATCTCTCGATTCGACGCTTTTTTGAACGACCACTCACGGCCCCTCGTATCGCAGGCGGCTACGTTCGGACTCATATCGATGGAATCGATGTCAAAGATGGACGATCAACATCTCAAGAGACGCTGCTTGGAGGCGAGATGAGCAATGCCATCCCTTCTGGGACCTTTTCGAGCACCTTCCATCCAGCACTTGCCATATCCGTAGCGGATATTTCGATCCTAATTTTCCATTCATTGCGCGTACCGTCAAATCACCTGGAATTGAACTTGTGTTCCCCGTTTCTGGTCGTAGATGTCAATTTGCGCGACTCGTATGATGCACATCAGGCAGACCGACAGCATTTGCATCCACACTCGGAAGATGAGAAGCAAGCAGGGCTACCATCTATAGGACTATTCAATTGGTTCCCTGCGGAAAATCAAACTCATGGGACAAGTTTACGACCGTGGCGAACCAGAGTCACTCACCCAGAGCAAAGTCGGAGACCATCGAGTGGCAGAGGTGCTGGACTTGTATCGACCATTGGACTCACCACTTCAACTCCAAATAGTCCTCCATCATTCGCGAACAGAGAATCGAAACCCCGGCCGGCCATGGACATATTATTTAGCGATAAGGCTCATCGGCCAAGTATCAGCATTTCAACGCTGCCCATCCATCTCTTCCTTGATCTGAGTTTCTCCACTTGTATCAGTGGCTTCGTAGATGAATTCACGATGAATACCAGCAGCAGTGTTCCTACTGAGGTGCCATCCACAGCTTCATCAGTTCTCTTAAAGCGGGCCGATGCTGGGTTTGAAACGGAGAGGCAGCGATCAGAGCGGCTGGCCATACATGATCTCGATCTTGGGCTGGACTATCTCCCAGATGACTTTCAACATCGCACGAATATTACTAACGAGGTTGATTCCCTTTTTTTCCTATTCGAGCAATCATATATTGACCACGCCATTCTCAGTTTGTTGCAACATCTTCCAAGAAGCAGGTGGTTTTGGAAACAAACGTACCTTTACTTCGCATTGAACTTCGTGTTCCACCACCTCGTCATTGTTCTCCTCGCTCGGGAATTTTCGTTCTGGATATTCACTCTTTTCGATTCGCAAGTCATGGCTCGGCCATGTTACAAAGTCCGGACTCCAGAGGCTGTCATCAGGATTTAGATGAATGGGTTGCTGCGCAAGAAACAAACGAGCCCGTCCTTGTTGAAGTGGGCCGGATAGTTGGTGCTTATTCTGACCCTCGGCGGACGAAAGCAAAATCCTTCTTGTCTTTCGGCCCAGTTAGGAACACTCACGATGTGTCTTCTAGATTGCTCCCATTCATACTCTTTAGGGACTCCATATCATTAGGAAATCAACCGGTCTCAATGGCTCAGCGAGCTCTATTAATCAGCATACCGTCCGCTCACATCGACTTGGATAAACCCACGTTTGACGGTCTCCAGCTCTGGGCGGACGATATTAGCCAGTGGGCCGAACGCCTGTCGGGTGAGGGAACATCCGGTACAAGTACACGTGCGGCCATCAGCAGATCAACAAGTCTCCTTGGAAGTCGGTATTTTGCTACGCGTGCGGAATCCAGAGCTTCAGAGACGCCGACATTGCCTGGTGACAACAGGCACCAAAAAAGCGAGTTCATCGTCAAATTAGCGCTTTTGGAAGGTCGGGAAAGCTCGTGATATTAGCTATTCACGGGTCATTAAATGCTTTTCTTCAAGGGTTTGCGAGGGTGAATCTACCACATGACGAAGACACTGAGACAGGCTTCTTTGACCTGAGTGCGTTGGATTTGGATACCCTAATCGAGTTTAAACCGGATGGCAAGGTGAGACCACAGATTGTTAAGTTAACCACAATCAGTCTCAACTCAGTTTGTTCGAGGATGAGGTTGTTCTGTCACTCGCCCTCTCAGATATCAGCCTGGCGAAGGGACGATACCAGGACGTTCAAGTCGTATTAGTATCTCGAAGATCGGATCTAGTAAGATGGCATTAAATTTCATGCTGATGGTGACTAAGCTCCTTCTGTCATTCGTATTAGGGAGCTTCTTTGCAGAAGCCACTGAAAATGACTTTTTGTTCCATGCCCGTCCCGGGGAGTATTGCAAAGGAGTCCAGGATTAGGCTATCCCTTTATGGGCTATGGATTATTCTTGATTCTAATCCAGTCTGGATCGATGCCCTTTCTGAATTTGCGAAATCTCCGCCGGGTGTAAGTAAATTCGTTTCGTTGCAGTTCATGAACTTTGACTTACCTCTTCAATGTCAAAGGCATTTGAGTCGGTTGTCCCCAGTGAGCGTACTCTGATCAATATAGATGTCCTATCGTGCGCACTGTTGGTGTCCCCGCCTTTGAAAACGAGCTCCATGATCTTATCTCTGAATGACATTGGCTTGTCGACCAACCTTGTTGGCGGCTCAGACGAGAAAGCCGTGGGCTTATCAATCGCTGAGCTATCGGCATTTCTAGTCGATTATACCATTGAATCGTCACTCATACCTCAATTGCATCAAAGGGAAGATACCTCTGTCTGGACGGTGCGCTAGTCAATAATTCTAAGCTTACTTAGTTCACAATGCATTCATATAGCCAGAAGGCTATGCATTATTAGCGGAACTTCGAAACTTACATTTGCATGTCGTTCATAGTTCAAGCGTATCATCGACCTTGACTCACGTAAGTTTCAAATTACTCGACTCAAATATAGTTTCTAAAGTTGTAGAGTGTAGCTCGAGGTCGATGGAATGCTTTTGAACTTCCATGTCTGCGCAGATACCATTTCAGGCATAACTTCATTCGTTTCAGATGCACAGAGCTTCCTACACGCCCGGGAAGAAGTACCGACGTAAGCTTTGATCATGACTCCGTCTCGTACTATGAGTAATGGTTCTCAACTCAAACCTTGCAGAAAAAGGCCGACAAAACGTCCGCTAGAAACGGCTCGCACTGCGCCGTCTCATTCGATCCTTACTCGTGCGTACTATTACGGTTTATAAATACGCGTATTTAATCAATTTGCGCTTTCAGATTCAGTTGATGAGCAAGCGTTCCTCCACCCACCAGTCATTGGTCCGCTTCCTGACATGATTGGAGATGACCTTCCGAGCAACGCTGATTATTTGGATGCATCATTTGGAGCTGCAGCCGGACTTCGACCCCTTGACGATGAAGAGGAAAGTGAAACTCTGTACGGTAACCTATCTGTTCCAGGCCCAGAGACGATAAAAATGCTGCACTCGCCATTGGATATCGTAGATAACTACTACGATACTATCACTCCATCGGCATTGGACTTTGCTGCCCAGTAAGTGTTTGTTACTTGTACTGGTGTTCTTTACTAGACCACTGCGGTGCTCTAGGCACGGGGACTCGTCATTTAAGGTCCGAGCTCGCAAATGCGATATTCATCTATTCCTTCACGAGGGCTATGATTGGGAGAAGACCAGAAAAGAACTTCAGGACGAGGTCAAACGAGTGAAAAAACGGCTTGCGAAGATTAGGCAATTGCTTGCCAGCGGACAGTCTTATGACCCAAATATTGACGAACTCAATTCCGTGCTGTTCAATTCTGTCTACGTTGGCCTGGATTCTGAAGCAGAGTCAATGGAACCAGATGATTTGATGACTGCTATCGACATTGAACTCGGTGGTGACTACGATGCTGAGTCCGAAGACTCGTGGCAATCGTTCAAACCAAATCGAAGACGCAAATCCGACAGCAAACCTTCTGGCTTCCAATCTCTCAAACTCGAACGCTCAAGGACGCCAAGCATCGAATTTTCGTTATTAGGAGTGAATGTCGATTTTGATCAATACGCACCAGGAGCCAAGCTTGCCACTCGCGTCTTAATTACCATATTTGATCTCAAAATCCTCGATCATATCAAAACGTCTACGTGGAGCACGTTCTTGACGGGATTGAGGTCCGACTCTCGAGGCAATATCAGGGAGAGCGACTCGAACATGGTCCGTGTTGAACTTCAAACATTATTACCCTTCAGAGACCAGCCAGATCAGGAAGCGCGCCTCAAGGTATGATCAGGAACTACATAAAAAATCACGCTTAATAACGTGCGTGAAGGCCAAAATTTTACCTCTGCGCCTGCATGTAGACCAGGATGCCCTTGATTTCTTGAAGAAGTTTCTCGCTTTCAAACCGGCTGGTGCCGAGACAACTGCTCCACCCGATAACGAGATATTCTTTCGTATGTATTTACCGTCTTTACTTCACTCTCACCCTGGACTAACTTTTCGTCAGAACATGTCGAGATATTTCCTGTTGATATAAAGCTGGATTATAAACCTCGTCGCGTAGACTACAGGGCTTTGAAAGAAGGCCGCACAATCGAGCTCATGAATTTCTTCCATTTCGACGGCGCGGAGATGACATTGAGACACATTACGCTGAAAGGAGTGAGTGTGATTTCCTGCGTCAATCGCGAACGACCTCTCAAATCTTATCACAGGTGACTGGATGGCCGAGAATGTTTGACTCCCTGAATGATTTATGGACACCAGATGTGAAAGCCAATCAGCTCGTCGACGTCATTTCTGGAGTTTCACCCATTCGCTCTGTAGTTAACGTTGGCTCGGGTGTTGCTGACCTTGTCTTGCTGCCTATTGCGCAATACAAAAAGGACGGTCGGATCATTCGCGGGTTACAAAAAGGCACCACTGCTTTTGTCAAATCGACGGCCATGGAAGCAATTAGACTTGGGGCTAGGCTCGCGACCGGGACACAAGTCGTTTTGGAGCAAGCAGAAACAGTTTTGGGTGGGCAGTATCAAGGTCCGATGACAGCGGAGACAATTCCGACAAGCGCCGGAGAATTACTCGAACTCTCTTCGGACGACGAGAACCCTAATGAAGATTTGATCAGTAGATACGCAGAACAGCCCACTAACATCAAAGAAGGGATGCATTCTGCGTACAAGACGCTTTCCCAGAATATGAAGTCGGCGGGGCAGACGATATTAGCGGTACCCATGGAAATCTACGAGAGGTCTGGAAATGAAGTATGTGCAAAGAATCATTTCGCGGTATATAGTCACTTACAACACTGTGCCATAGGGACCAAGTCGAGCAGTCATTAGAGCAGTACCCATTGCGGTTCTGAAGCCTATGATAGGAGCGAGCGAGGCCATCAGCAAGACGCTGTTCGGCCTCCACAATACCCTGGATCCACAATCTCAATTAGACACAGAGGCTAAATACAAACACCGGTGATCTCATGCATTATTTCACCAGATTTCGGAGTTAGCATGTACTTTACGATTCACATTCCTCAAGTTGCTTTTATACACCACGATTTTATACGCCGTGATGATAAGGAAAATGTTGGATTATAAGAACAATGATCGGTGGGACAGGAGAATAAAATACATAAGACACGGGTGAGATTATACTATGAAGACGGAAGGCTTCAATCGATCTCCATTCCCATGGAACGACCTTCACCTGCCACCAACGCGCTCTTCTTCGGCACGCGAATCTTTTCCTTGATCTTTGCCGGCTCGTCCATAGCCATTTCCATAGGCTGAATAAGTTTGACAGAGGTGGGCTCGTCCACTTTCCTTGCCAACTTCTTTTTGCGATGTTCGAGGAGTTTGGAACGACTCGTAGCCATTCTTTACAGCGCAAAAGGCAAGCGTCGTATTCATATTTATCTCCTATATCGAAAAGCATTGGACGCACCTGTTTTTCCAGAAGGTGTGCTCTCGTCTTTGCCTGATTTCCCCAACCCGTTTCATGGCCTTGATAGTCGTCTGAATAAGCTCGCGATTATAGCGGACTGGTACATTCCTCCTCTTTTCGAATTCGAATGTCGAGTCCTTCATAATCGATGAACAAATTAGCAGAGATTCGAAACAAAAGAGTACTTACAATGGTCATCTCCTTCCCATGAGCTTTCCGAAAGGCCTTCGTCCATCGCACTTTGCGTGGATTGCGCTTCATCCTAATGGGTGGATGATATTGGTTGCCGAAGTTTATGTAGTACAGCGTAGACTTACTTGAAGTTCTTATGACATCTGTGAAGTTGTATGAGTTTGTCGTGAGTTGCATGAAGGAAAGCCGCTTACTTTGACGTACAGAAACGGAACACTTTGGCATCGTTCCGCACAAAAGCAGATCCTACAAAGCAACGAAGACTCGTCCACAAGACTTATAGATGAACCATGCCCAGGGACTTACCATGTCCGGGGTATACGTTCGTAGAGCAGAAGTAACACTTTTCAATACGCATTGTGACGGTGCGGCTTGAAGGTGAGGTGACAGAGGTTCAACAACAGCATTGCCAGGCATGATTTAGAGAGGAGGCGGCGCTTGGAAATTATTCTCAAATGTTTCCCACGGTCACGCTTATCCAGTTCTCACCAAAAATATTGAGCCTGTTTGGGATCTTTCACGCAGATAAGATAAGATGTCCACTCTCTTCGACGGCGTTCCCGTAGCCGGCTACGAAACTAACATATACACAGGGCGTGCCACTCAGAATAAATCGACTGATAATTGAACTTCTGCCCAAAAATGTGAATAAATACTACAGTCGGCCAAGTGGTTCGTGAAGTAGTGCGCGATGTCAACTAAGTTCAAGAAGTTACTCAACGCTTTTCACCACTCGCTCTTCGTGCGTCTGTGCGTGCGATGGTCAATTCCACATTTCTCTCAAATGGATTAGCTTGAACTTGATTGGTACGCACTTCAAGATAATGTAATATCATGCATCCATACTCTCTCGCCTCGCAACGTCCAAGCAGTCCTTCTCCATCCCTTTCAACCAGACCACCTCGATGCCTGCCTCTTCCAACTTCTTGGCTCCATCGCATCGTACGAAATCGTCCGGTTCACCAACTCCAATAACACACCTCTCCACTCCGGCTGCAATGAGTGCATCGGCACAGGGCGCAAGGCCAGACGTCCGAACTGAACATGGCTCCATCGTGGTATATACAACGGATGATCGCAGAACGTCTTCAATAGTAGGTGTGGATCCAGAAGATTCTGAGATCGTCGAGGAAAGGAGTTCCGAAAGTTGGTCGGTGGTCAATTGTTTAGCTTTCGAAAGAGCATTTGCTTCTGCGTGTGTGTTCCCTTTGAGTTCCCGAGAATATCCTTTTGCAATGATGTTTGTTTCCTCTTTCGCAACGTATTGTCTTGTGGCGATAACACATCCCACGCTGAACGCACCGGGTTTCGGTTCGCACAAACGAGCTTCATCTAGCGCCATTTGCATCATTCTCTGATCGTAGGATGTCATTTTTGGTCGTAAGAACTGCAGAATATGAAGAAGCTTTGTGCTTGAATACAGTCAAGATACTATGTAAGCAAAAGACTGGGGCAAAGTCAAAGATAGGCACGTGGGCATTATCAAATCGTATTCACAGTATATAGGACATAAGTTGCTGGGTGTACAACAAATATAAATTACAATCCAATCCATTGCGGTATGTATAACAGCCAAAAAACGTTGCAAGCAATTCAATGCGCTTTGATCTTTCTTTAAGCCTCAACGGAGACAACCTTACTACCATGAACATGGGGTAGAGGAGGCACAAACCGCTAAATTCACGGAAATCAGTAAGAATGAGTCTGGGAAGTTTACACACCGGAAAAAAACCTACCCTGGTTTTGATACCACCTGCACCCGGGAGACGAGTGTCACCACCTGAAAGCCATGCATCGATTTCGGCGGCGGCACCACGTCCCTCGCTAGAACTCGAATTAGACACAGAAAAAGTACAATAATAATGAAGAGCACAAACTTGATTCCCCAGACAATAAGTGATTGTCCACGACGGCAATCTCCAGCAGCGAACACGCCGTCGGCGTTCGTAGAGTACCTCTTCTGAGGTGTCTTGATGTTAGAACGGGCGTCTTGCTCGACTCCGAGCCCTTTGAGTACTTCATTCTCAGGCCCAAGGAAGCCAAGCGCGAGGAGAACGAGTTGCGCTTCGAAGAATTTCTCAGATCCCGGGACTTCCTCCATCTTCCACCGTCCACCACTTTCCTTGGTCCACTCGACTCGAACTGCAAGGTCGAAGACATTGAGCCTCCACTCAAGATACGCTGACTTCGTATTTGCGTACCAGTATTCAGACCCTTCAACTTGCCCTCGTCGTTCAGAACAAAGTCCTTCGTGGAGATGCAATATTCGCGTGGGTCTGAAAAAAACCAACGTTAATTCGAGAACAAGAGAAGCGGGAAGAGGGGGTAAGAGGAGGAAAGGGAGACTCACCATTTCCAAAGTGTGCTGCAACCTCCGTGTGTCCATAGTCAGTTCGGAAGATGCTGCAGAACGTCCATCAGATCCACGGCAACATACAGAGAAAAATGTTACACACCGTGGCCATTGAGGCCAGGGATTATCCCTGCCGCGCGCAGACGGCGGCCTGGGCAAGAGCTCAAAGTTTGTAACCGATTTTGCGCCGTGCCGCATAGAAGTACCGATACAATCATTTCCTGTGTCACCCCCACCAATCACGATGACATCTTTGCCCTTGGCACTGATATAGCTTCCATTCTCAAGGTTGGAGTCCAGAAGAGACGACGTATTGGCTTGCAGGAACTCCATAGCAAAGTGAACACCGTCGACACTGCGGTTTGCAATCTTCAAGTCGCGCGGCCACGTTGCGCCTGTGCATAGCACAAGAGCGTCGTACTCAGCACGAAGGTCATTTACATTAATATCAGTACCGATATTTGCATTCGGTACGAACGTCTGCAAATCAGGTCAGCATCTCGCTCCTATTAGTAATAGACTCTCACATACCACGCCCTCAGCAGCCATAAGATCCAAACGGCGTTGCACTACTGCTTTATCGAGTTTCATACTGTCATGGGATTAATGGCTACCCGGGACGCTATTATAGAGGATAAACTCACTTGGGTATTCCATACATAAGAAGACCTCCCATGCGATCGTTACGGTCATAAATGGTCACCCAATGGCCTGCTTTGTTGAGCTGGTCCGCACAGGCTAAACCGGAGGGTCCAGACCCGATCACCGCTACTTTCTTACCCGTTCGGTGAGCGGGTACCTTAGGCGTCATCCAACCCATCTCAAAACCCTGTCACGAATAAGTGGATTAATGATGTAGAGCTAGATACTAAATCGAGACACGAACTTTGTCAATAATAGCGCATTCAATACTCTTTATACCAACAGGCTGCTCGTTGATGCCGAGCACGCAGGCACCCTCGCAAGGTGCGGGACAAACACGACCTGTGAATTCAGGGAAGTTGTTGGTCAATAGAAGGCGGTTGAGCGCATCCTGCCACTGGCCCTTGAAAACGAGATCGTTCCATTTCGGTATGACGTTAGAAATAGGGCACCCAGAGTCCGATTGGCAGAATGGAACTCCACAGTCCATACAGCGCGCCGTCTGATACTTGAGTTCACTCTCAGTAAGGCGGACCGACAATTCTTTCCAGTCTTTGACACGTTTCCTCGGGGGACGGTACGCTTCACCGAGGCGCTTGTATTTCATGAAACCTTTGACCTTGTCAAGTTTTTGCATGCGCTGCTTGCTGGCACCCTCGTCAAGCATGGAATCTTCGAGGTCAACTACGGGAGCTTCCACTCTCTCTTTGGAGAGCGGCCTAGACGGTGGTAGTACAGCGGACAGAGGTTCCTTTGGCTGCATGATTGTTTCGATACTCTCACTGGCAAGATCGACCTGGCTAGCTGTTCGAGACGGAACATAGTCAATAACGCTGAGACGCATCCTCTCTTCCTTTTCCTTTGTCGCACGTTCCTCAAGAACGCGTTTGTAATCGAAGGGCATAACACGCACGAACAGGGGTAGTAAATGGTGGAAATCGTGAAGCACACGATTAGCCACTTCCGAGCCGGTGTAATGCCGATGATTCTCGATCAAACTGCGTAGAAGAGCGATCTCCCGAGGATCGGTGACTTTGCCGAGTTCGACCATCTCCCTGTTGACCTTGGACGCAAACGTATGCGCGGTGTCCAGAACATAAGCGATACCGCCGCTCATACCTGCAGCGAAATTGCGTCCGGTAGCTCCGAGAACGACGACGCGGCCACCGGTCATATACTCGCAACCGTGGTCTCCCGTACCTTCCACAACAGCGTTCGCACCGGAGTTTCGCACAGCAAAACGTTCGGCAGCAATGCCACGAATAAATGCTTCGCCAGAGGTAGCACCATACAAGCAGACATTGCCAACGATAATGTTCTCCTCGGCCTTGAAAGTTGCTGTTTTTGGTGGATATACAATAAGTCGGCCTCCTGACAATCCCTTTCCGACGTAATCGTTACAGTCTCCCTCAAGTTCAATGGTAATGCCTGGTGCCAAGAACGCGCCGCACGATTGGCCTGCAGACCCACGCATCGAAATATGGATTGTGTCCTTTGGAAGACCTTCCTCACCATAAAGCTTGGACACTTTATAAGAAAGAGTTGTACCCAGCGCGCGATCGGTGTTGACAACATCGCATTCAATGTGTACAGGTAGACCTTGACTGAGAGAAGGTTCAGACTCGTCAATGAACTTGTTGTCCAAGCGAATGTATAGTTTGTGGTCTTGTTGGCGGACCTTATACGTTGCAGCACCGGGGCGCATTTGCCATGCAGGCTTCAGAACCGCGGAGAGATCAAGGAACCTGGTCTTCGGAGTACGAAGCGCCTCGTTAATCTTCAGGACATCGGAGCGTCCAACCATTTCGTTGATCGTCCGGAAGCCCATCTTTGCCATGTAGCCCCTCAAATCCTCGGCAAGGTAGTAAAAGAAGTTGATGACTTGCTCCGGTTGACCAGCAAACTTGGCACGAAGGTTGGGGTCTTGAGTGGCGATCCCGACAGGGCAAGTATTCACTGTTTTTTGTTTAGCTTAATATTGAGAAAACAGTTTCAAAAGTAACTCACGGTGGCATTTACGCATCATGATGCATCCCATGGCAATGAGAGGTGTCGTCGCAAAGCCAAATTCTTCGGCGCCAAGCAAACAAGCTATGGCTATATCACGGCCAGTACGAATTTGACCATCAGTCTGGACTGTGACTCGCCCACGAAGGTCATTGAGAACGAGGGTTTGGTGGGTCTCGGCGAGTCCAAGTTCCCATGGTAGGCCTGCGTATTTGATACCGGTCCATCGAGACGCACCTGTTCCACCATCATGACCAGAAATGAGGATATGGTCTGCCTTCGCTTTCGCAACACCGCTAGCAACAATACCAACTCCGACTTCGGATACAAGCTTGACAGAAACACGGCTTCGCGGATTCGAACATTTCAAATCGTAAATGAGCTGCTTCAAATCCTCGATAGAGTAGATATCGTGATGTGGGGGCGGAGAGATAAGCCCAACGCCTGCCGTGGAATGGCGTGTTCGAGCGATGGATTGCGAGACCTTATGGCCAGGAAGTTCACCACCCTCCCCCGGCTTTGCACCCTGTGCCATTTTTATCTGCAATTCATCGGCATCGGAAAGGTAGTTGGATGTCACCCCAAAACGGCCAGAGGCAACCTGCTTGATAGCAGAACGCATGGAATCGCCATTTGGGAGCTTTAGTGAACGTTCGGCATCCTCACCTCCTTCCCCTGTGTTCGATTTCCCACCGAGACGATTCATTGCCACAGCGAGAGTAGAGTGAGCTTCCATTGAGATCGATCCATACGACATGGCACCGGTGACGAAGCGTCGTACAATTTCGTTCCAGGGTTCGACTTGCTCAATCGGAATCGGAGCCCGTTCCTCGAACTTGAAATCAAGGAGTCCGCGAAGTGTGATGCTCTTCACTTGTTCATTGGCATTGCGTGCGTAGGCATCGTAAGCGGACTGGTTCTTTTCTCTGACGGCATCCTGAAGGTTCGCGATGCCAGTTGGGTCGTTGATATGTGCTTCACCACCGTCGCGCCAATGGTATTCCCCGGATTCAGGCATACCCGGAGGAATAATTGTTTCACGAGACGGCCAGCCGCGCTCATGAAGCTCAAATGCATCCATCGCGAGGAGGTCGAAAGTTGCGCCCTGAACGCGGCTTGCGGTTCCAATGAAGCATTTCGATATGACTTCCTCGTGAAGGCCCAGAGCTTCGAAAATCTGAGCGGCCTTGTAAGATTGAAGTGTCGAAATTCCCATCTTGCTCATGACCTTCAAAATCCCGTTGTCAGAAGATTTGCGGTAGTTGTTCATGAGTTCTTCGACAGTCTTATCGCCTTTAATGCTGGAAAGGATGATGAGCCTAAGAAATCCGCTTGGGAAACGGTGACATACAGGTTCTCTCTATCAATCTTGTAGATTGCTTCCATGGTCAAGTATGGGCAAATAGCATCCGCACCGTATCCAACAAGAACACAGAAATGGTGCACTTCGCGGGCCTCGCCGGTTTCAACCATCAAAGCAACGTTTGAACGCTTCTTATTTTGCACCAAATGATGATGTACACCCCCACACGCAGCCAGAGCGGAGACAGGGACACGATCGGGTCCAATCGCTCGATCAGAAAGAATGATGACCTTCACACCATCTTCAACGGCAGATGTGACTTCCTGGAAAATCCTATCTAGCGCATTGACGTAGCCTGGGAGACCCTCCTCCTTTGGGAAGGTGATATCAATGGAGACCGAAGGCCATGTCGTGTAAGCACTTTTCAAGTTCTTCATGGCGTTCATCTCTTCTATAGTGAGGATCGGAGATGGTAAGAAGATGCGGTGGCATTGACTTGCCCCCATGTCCAACAAATTGCCTTCTGGGCCGACATAGCACTCAAGACTCATAACAATATTCTCTCGGATCGGATCTATCGGAGGATTCGTGACTTGCGCAAAGAGCTGCCTGAAATAATCATAGATGATGCGAGGCTGAGTCGCCATACACGCGAGAGGAGCATCGTTGCCCATGGACCCGAGAGCCTCCTTGCCATCTGAAATCATCGGAAGCATAAGCAAATTCAGCTGCTCGACTGTGTAACCAAAGGCCATGAGCGTCGGGTCATTGCTGAGAGGTGAGTCGTCGATAGTAGGTGCAATATTGTGCATACGCATCACACGTTTTACAATGTTCGGGACTTTTAGAACGTTCGTCTCGATCCATGTGGCGAAAGGTTTTGACCTTGCCGTCGTCAATTTGAGTTCTCTATCATCAACGATGCGTCCCTCGTGAGTATCGACAAGGAGCATGCGACCGGGCTTCAACCTTCCCTTTGAAACCACTTTCTCAGGAGGAATGAACACGGCTCCGACTTCTGAAGCACAGACCATGATATCTTCATTTGTGACGATATACCGACATGGACGAAGCCCGTTCCGGTCGAGATTAGCACCACAATAGCGGCCGTCACTAAAAGCAAACAAGGCTGGACCGTCCCACGGTTCTTGCAAGCAAGATGCCCAGTTGTAAAACGCCCTCTTTTCCGGCTCCATGAGCTCATTTCCATGCCATGCCTCAGGGATGAGCATCATAATGGCTTGCGGAAGAGTAACTACGCCATTCACAACGAGCAGTTCGAGCACGTTGTCAAATGCGGCGGAATCGGAGCCTCCAGATTCGACAATCGGATATAGAAGGTCAAGCTGATCTCCGAAGGCATCGGACCGAATTACGCCTTCCCGGGCCCGCATCCAATTTTTGTTGCCCCGAATGGTGTTTATCTCACCTGTATAATCATTAATTTTTGAAATCAGAGAATTCAAATTTGACTTGTACGTACCATTGTGAGCCGCCCATCGCATTGGCTGGGCGCGATCCCAACTTGGAAACGTGTTCGTAGAGAACCGGGAGTGTACGAGTGCGAAATGTGAGCGATAAAGGACATGATTCAGGTCGTGGTAGTAGTTGTAGACTTGCGGGGGGCTCAGTTGGCCCTTGTATACAATGTTTTTCGTGGATAAGCTACAGACGTAGAACCATTTGGCGAGGGTGCTATAGGGATCGGCGAGTCCGGTGTAAGCATCATCCACGATAAGAGCAGCCTCTAGTCCACGCACATCATATGAGTGGCTTGCTTACGAAGAATGTAAAGCTGCCTTTCAAACCTCTTGGGGTCGAATTTACCATTTTGACTGACGTTCCCGTCACCGTAATGCTCGCGGAGGACGACAAACGGTTGCAGAATGAGCGGCTCCTTACTGCTTGCAGCAGGACCAAGGATAGACCCGTCCGTTGGTACCTCCCTCCACCCTAAGACACGAAGGTCAAACTCTTCAGCGAGCTTAGAGAAGGTGCTCTGCTGCCTCTGAAGCTCCACAGCGTCACTCGGTTTGAAAAATACGTTCCCGACAGCATATTGCCCAGGATCGGGTAGGACGGCACCGATGTCCCTTTCAGCCTCTCTTTTGAAAAACTGGTGAGGGATACCGGTCATCACACCTGCACCGTCACCATCTCGACTATCCGCTCCAACTGCACCACGGTGAGTCATTGCGCATAGGAGTTGTCGGGCATCAGAGACTATCTTGTGTGCTGGCTCGCCTTTGATATGGCAAATAAAGCCTACACCGCAGGCGTCCTTGTCGTTTCCGTTATCGTAAAGGCCCTGACTGGCCGGAGCTGCGCCGGCCCACGAATGAGGGTCGCGCTGGACTGCGTTGAAGCTTAGAATATCGTCCGGGGTGGCATGCTCTTCGACAAAAGGGAGAGCATTGTTAAATTGAAAATGGAGGGGTTGAGATTGAGAACGGGAGAAGACCGTGTCCATGTAAACGACACGCTTTAGCGAACGGAAAGAGGTGCACGCTGAAGAAGGCAGATACGAGCACCAGGATGAACGTTGTGGTTGATAGTCAAGAGTCAGGAGTGGAGAGGGGCAGAATTTCCACTTGCGCGGACGCGCTTCTGCATATATTCTCCAGCCAACGGAAGAGACGGTCTGCCGTGGGCAAAGTGTATCTACCGAGATCTTACGCCGCTTCTCTCTTTTCCTTCTCTTTTCGGCCGAAACGAAGCGATGTTTAGCAGCCAATTACATCTTATCAATTACAAATTTCTATCTTTTCCGGATTACAGGTTCATTCCGAGTCTTTACATTAGAAGATATGTGCTTATATTGGCCATGGTACCCATGCTATCGTCTAAGACGAGTGCGAGAAAAAGAATCTCGGACCACTCGGACACAGCGAACACCGAAACAAATAAAGCGGCCGCTGAACGGCGAAGAATGAGAGAAAATGCGATGAGCTCGAGGCTAAGAAGTCGCTTCAAAAATCACCTTCCCTGCGGTAAGTTCGTGGCTGTGACATCTTCGTCTCCCCGATCCCGATCACCCAAAGACCACAGAGAAAAGAAAAGAAAAAGCACCCGAAGTCGACTTGAATAAGCATTTCATTCATACCACACATCCATGAAGCGGACACGGTAGACTTCTTGTTCTATTTCATCTGTACCTTGGGGGGAACGCATGCTCAACGACTCCCTACCACCAACGTTTTCTCAGCTTCCTTGAATCCAACCAATAAGCAAAAGCCAGATGACAACTAATACAAACCGCCACCATGGCCAGAAAGACCTACCGTCACTATGAAGTATGCGGATCCACTGGCGAAGGCCACCTTTCTCGAGCTAGAGATATCGGAGACCGGAAGCCATGTGAACAGATTCGAACCTGTATAATTCAGAGCCAACAACGGTACATACTATTCTCAAGATCGAGCTACTTCTTCCCACAGTTCAAGCATGTTGTCGTCGTTGTACGCGCCTCAGATCTCTCGGATCTCTTCTTCACATATTTAAAGCCTTTTGAAATGTGTCAAACACCAAAGCCATTCGTCATCGCCATGGATGGAATACATTTCCGATCCATAAGTGACCCACCTTCAAAAAAATTTCACGATTTTCAGGCTCCTCCATAGTGCACCTAACGCTATAACTCGCCCTTCGAATGTGAGCGCTGTTTCGTTGGCCTAGTCTAGATTCAAGGTAACTTATCACACAGGGAAAGTAGAAGGTGCTGGATAGTCTTACTTTATTTCGTCCTTGACTGTCGGAAGTATCGGAAACTATCCAACCTATTTCCGAGATCAAAACTGAACCCAGATGTAGAGAGATATCGTAGATATCGTCGCCGGAGTTGCGATATTCTGGCGTTCGGTTTTATTCGAACTCCATCTATGTCAGCGAGAGGAATCCCTTCCAAAGTTCCAATGACGCCACCTTTATATCCTACCCCTGAACTAAATGAGCCCAGCGATCAAACCGTTGATAAGACGGGAAGGGACGCACTCTCAATGAGTAGTCTAGAGCCTTAATACATGTCGGATGCCAGGCGGTGTCACAGGACGCACATGAGTGACTTAAGTTCTCTAAAATCTACAAGCCAGTTATCTACTAGACGTGGATTGACCCTTATTGGGCCACGGGTAAATCAAAGCGATGGCGGGCGATTGCATTACTAAACTAAAAGTGCAAGTCCGGTATCATTGATTCCTATCAGTTTGGTTGACTTCCGGTCTGTAGGAAACGAGGGGACATTTAAACAATGAAAAACCTGGTCCTTGCACCCTATTTTTCTCGGGAGGAAGCCAGTTCACTCTTTCACCCGGGCCCTAAAACTTACAGAAACTTGATAGAATGAAAATAAAGTTTCTACTTTGATAAAACGAAACCAACAAAGGTCACTGAGGATATATGCAAGTATCAGTTTTCTGTGTTTCTCATCTAAAAATACTAGAAATACGGGCTCACTAGCGCAATCGGCATTATACCCTCCGAAGGAATGAATCACAGCAACCCCGCCCCAATATGTTCAGACATGAATCTGCTCTGCTTCCAGAACCGATTCATGGCAGCAGAACTTTAATCTGTGGAACCTTACGGCAGCTTGTGCTTTGCTCTCATTTTACCCTCCATTGAGATATAGCACCTAGTTCTGTAACGTGAAAGACTCTGAGTGACGCATACTTAGATTACTTTGCCCGGCCACTAGTGAGCTCGTTCCCTTTGTTTCAAATACTTTAGAATCTGAGTGCAGTGTCGCGGTATTGTCTTAGTTGGGTTCCAATGCAGCAGAGAATCTCACCTTCGACCCGGAATACGGCCCAAGGCAATGTACTCCAAATCTCGATCGGCGCACACGAGCTGTCCATGACATCGAGGGCGTTCGGATTGGCTGCAATTGCCAGATGCCAAAAGGAAGGGATGCCGTGCGCAGGCCGGGGAAAGAGGTATCTTCGAGGTACGTAAGGATTCGATGTTAAAAGGAAGTCATCCGAGGCAATGGCAACCTGAAGGACAGCCACATGAGATATGCTTGACGCCAAAGCTCCAGAGCTCTGGAGGCGAGCGTGATGCAAGGCTATGAAAGTTGGTACCATAATGGTCCTCTCAAAAGCGTCACTATCCATCGATTTGAGTTCAGTTACGTTAACGCTCCAGAGATGGTTCTTTGCCCCGATCCTGGTTGACTTTGGCGCACTGCGCTTGACTGTCAATTACACTTACTTCTAATGGGCTACTTGCATCTCGGTCGATGTGAATCCGATCTCAAACCCGTCACTCTTCTTTCCATAATTATAGGTCCAGTGAATTTACGTATCGAACACTATCCATCTTTGCGCCGTACTCACCTGTTCATTTGCAACCCTCAAGAGAAAAAACCCTCTCCGACGTCCGATACGCTGAACTGCTTCGTTGCACGTTGATAACTCATGCAGGTAGCATTTAATATCAAGCACTCGCCGTTCACCATGATACTGGTCACTTTAAAATGATTCCACGAGGTAAATAGATAGTGCGTCTCCTCGGCTTTCGGAACAGCATGCACCCTTTTAGATGGAACTGTTGCTGTCCGAGTGTTAAACATGGGCAAAAAACCTGGATCCAATAGCTGTCCCTACTCTACTTCCCAGAACACGACGCCCTGTGAGTCGTGAAGAGGTTCATATCCACCAACCCCTGGTGCTCAACGCCACAAAGGCGAAGTTACAGCACTCTTTCCTGCGATGCAAACTACGACGTTACAGGCACGCTAGACAGGCTTTAAAAAAGCAAGACTCACAGTTCAGAGCTCCTCAGAATTCAACACTCTAACCTAACAGAGTCTTGCAATGTCGGCGATGAACAACAACTTTGCGGTCCGTCTCTTAGACTGGACGGTGTATCACTTCTCTAATGTAGCTCCTTTTGAAGGTTGGATCTAAAGTCTATGTCAACGAAGCGAGCGGCCAACAGAAGTATGGCACTATACAATCCTTTACCGTTCTCGCCGATGTGAGTAGTCCGTTTCTAAAAAGAATCCTGTTGCTGAACAAGGAAAAAGGGAACGCAACTCGCGATCGTGCAGTTCGAAAACGAGATAGCCAATCTGCCGTAGGTCCCAAATATGCGCTACCAGTTGCGAAATATACTGATCACGCACGTAGCGTCGCAGCTCTGCACAGCGCTTAAAGGCCTGACCGTTACGAAGTTGATTCTCGAGCGACACAATCACCTCGCTTCTAAGCCCCCTTCTGATTCTGAAACGCACAAGCTGGACTTTAGCCTGTTGTAACTATCACTGGATGATAATTTGTTGATTTGCTTGCAGAAAGCATTGCGTGTACTTTCGTAAGTGTCAGTTTGATGGGTAGGCACGGGGAGATATCACACGCTATGCAGATGCTGTTATCGCGTTCGTCCGCTCTGGCATGATCACTTTAAGGGCAGATCGGAGACGTCTTTGATAACCACTTAGACTTTAAGTAAGTGTAACTCGGGCGTACATGAAATGTTACGGCAGGCCCGTTGAATTGACCGGTGTCTCAAAATTTAGCGGAGAACGGCCTTGCCACGTCAAATATGCTCGGGATGCAAGTCCTAGTAAAAAGATGGATAATCAAGACTAGCATAGAACAGTCGCTGTGACTTACTCGAATCATCAAGCTCACTCGTTGTCCCCCTGTTCGAATATGTCCATTGAATACTTCATTCTTTAGTATGGCATGATGGTAGTTAAACCGCAGCGCATCTCTTTAATTCAATGAGAAAAGACCAAATAATCGGTTGCTGACATTGTCTCACCTCTGAATGTACACGCTTCCCGAAGGCAAATATACGTCGAAAGTATCTTCTTTCTTGTCCGTATTTTCCATGCGCATGACTCTTGGGGAGCCTAAACTGACACCAAGAATCCAAGATCCACTGGCCTCGAGGTTATCAAGATGGGGGAAGATCTCGCCTTCCGTGCTAAGATGTATGACGTGCGTTTGAGTCCTGACTTCAGGCAGAAGCTCTTTCAGTCGACTCATAGGTTTCTCCAGCGCACGAGCATGCGATACGGGCCAATTCGTGACATGTGTTTCCCGATACGCAGTGATGACTCCATCGTAGTGTCCCTTTAGATTGTGAATACTATGCTTTCTTAGAGAATATGTACGACGTTACCTCAAAGAAGTCATAAGTCGAGTCCGCTCCGAACAAACCAGCCACCCCTTTCTCGGTTTGAGGCTCAACCAATGACTTATGTTGCTTCCGCTTGCGCGATCTGGAGGACGTTACGGAGTCGAGTTTTGCGAGGCAGCTTCGAAGGAGCGTTGTTTGCTCATATTCATTGAAAAAATTCGGATGAAATGTAAACACGGAACTGGATGGTGCATTCCCTTTGATGTAGTTACTGACATTCGGTCCCAAATGTGCAATGCCACGAGTGCTCTGCATTGAAACAGAGAATGCTGTCTCTTCCGTATCCTGCGATATTTCGATGTGAAATGGGCGATAGTTGTGTATGGAATAGCAGAGAGTATCGTTTTGTATTTGTACAGCGTGGAAACTGTAGAAATTGGCTGCTAAACTGGCCTGGCTGGGAGTTAAACACGTGGCCGTGCGAATCCAAAGGCATTGTCTCGAAGTCCGGCTTAATCGCACCGGACCATCTTCTTGTGCATTCTTCATCGTGTTATGCCAGCGGCGACTGGCGAACCTTATTCTGATGAACAATCTGAAAATGGGAGCTCCGTCTATGCAGCATTAGCACGAACTCTGACGAGAAGTGCTGCTCTTTACTTCTCACGACCAGTCCGGCTGTTTAGACCAAGTAAAGGCAGGCCCTCGCCCAATTTCTGATAGAGGTCACAGCTTAGGTGTTTGGTAGTATCGGGATGGATGTTTGTTCAAGGATTGGCCACTCAGAAAGGTCTGACAGCTTCTCCGCAGTTTATTAGAAGTTTGGTTCGAGATCATGGTGTGAGTGCTGTTCTTTTCACATCAGGCGGTTCTGCAAAAACTCATACTTTTATTGTAGTTTCTGGTTCTACCCCGTCACTTTCTTCCGCCTTTGCTTATCAATGCTATGCTCGGTAGTGTTCTTTGGACAACATACTCGGAGGCATCAAGCCTTCTAAATTCTCAGCTCGCACATCCTCTGACCGTTTCCCTAATATCAGGCGCCGCCGCTGGCGGGGCACAAGCAGTTTTAGCGGCCCCTGCAGAGAATGTGAGAATATTGCTTGAGGGCGGAACTTACGACGGTTGGTCATCGGCATGGAAAGACGTGTTTAGGTCATCCCATGACGATGTCCGAGCTTCGAAAGCGGAACGCCTTCACGAAGCTCGTCAGGTCCGGCAATATATGAAGGAAGTGAGTGACATGGCGGGTCGAGGCTGGAACGGTCTTTCATGGGGTTTCTTCAAAGACAGTGCCGGTAAGTCAACTATGAGCTATCCCGCCAAGTGCATAGCTATCAAACTTACCGTTTTCCCGTAATGATAGGTTTTGCCGTTTTTTTCTCCATGTTCGAACTTACGAGGCGTGCTTCGTCGATGGTGAGGGATCAAAGTAAACAGGCTTTGCAAGCGTTTGATGACAGGCGTCCAGCATATGCCCACGTCTCACGTATCATGCATGGGACATGTCTTGTTGGTGGGGGAATACTGAGCGGCATGGCATACGAGATGGTCGCTAGACCATTCGATGAGGCTCGCCGTGTTGTACATGCTCAACGAGTTTCCGATCCGGCACACCGGACATTCACAGCAGGAATGGGCGCATTACTTCATAGGTCTCGGGAGGACGGAATTAGGTCTTTTTTCCGAGCTCCAGTAATACACGAAACGGAAATTTCCTCACTTCGCTCACGACTTTTTCGCCTTCTCGCTCGCATGGGGCCCTGGGGTGTTGGATTTCTTGTATGGGAAAGTTTTGGACCAGGGTTATCGACTTAGATCTATTCAAGGGTCTGTCAAACCTTACTCTACTGCCCTTTTAAATTTATGGTTATACAATGATGATGCATTGATACGCTTTGAACTTAATCTTGTCTTGCGTTCCGGATGGTCACCTGAAGGTGTATCAATATTGTGTGTGCACAAAGACCAAATCTCGGCATTCAGGCCCTGTTCGGCGCGCGTGCTTATGGTGCTCTTACGCCAGACCGCGCTTGTACAAGTATATAGTTTCACACACTCTCACAGCAGGCATAGTCGAATTATTTGACCAAACATATTCATCAAAAAGTGTGAGATATATTCATTATATGTTTTGGGGGTTTCAAGGTCATTAATATTCGAAAATATATTCTAATCCCCCTGCCAAAGTAAGGATATATTTTCGGATTTATTGACACAAAAAAACCCCAAAACATATAATGCATATGTTTCACGCTTTTTGACGAATATGTTCAGCCAAATGATTCGACTATGCCTGCTGTGTCTGGGATGAATCAGCCTTTTCACACTTTCCTTTGGCCGCAGAGCGTGGGAATGCAAGCACGCGCGCTGGGTTCCTCAACAATTCACAAGAGATCACTCACTGGCACTTTCCAGATGGTTGACGTAATCAACGCGTCTCAAACACTCATCTCGATTCGCAAATTCTTCTTCTTCATTCTTGACACTTTGGCCTTAACTTCCTTCAATCATGCCGGTCTGTGCTCATAATGGCTGCAAGAAAGAATTTACAGTGGAGAAAAACGTCAACGGAGCCTGCAAATATCATCCGGGCGCACCAGTGAGTTCATTATACTTCAGTTTCATTCAGATTCAGCGCATTGATTGATGTTTCGAACCAATCAGCTATTCCACGAAGGGTTCAAGTCGTGGGGATGCTGCTCAGATAGAAATAGACCAGTTGACGACTTTAACGAGTTCGTTAAAATAGAGGTGCAAGCATCAATGGCTTCCTTGCCCGTCGTGTTTACTTATATGCAACGAAGGGATGCACGACAGGTCTCCACGAGGCGGAACAGCCCAAGCCGAAAATATCTGAGCTTCCTCAATCATCCACACAACCTATGGCGGCCTTCAATACCAAACCTGAAGTGTATGGTGCGCCTTCACCAATGCCATTATTCCAAACACCATCCACAGCCGTATCAAAACCAAAAGTGCCCATTACTGTGGTCGAGGAAGAAGACGATCTTAGTGCGCTTGTGAATCCCGGCTCGAAATGTAAAAGGAATGGGTGTAAGGCGGAATTCGTGAGCGACGAGATCAGTAGGAGCGGAGAGGGGGAGGATGGTGTGTGCACTTACCATCCTGGTACCGTGAGTAGACGCGATTCCACCGGTATTGCCAATGCTTAGTTTGAAAATAGCCCATTTTTCACGAAGGAAGCAAGGTACGCACAATGACTGCCCAATGAACGAGTGCATAAGATCTCTGCTCTCAGGGTTACTTCTGTTGCAAACGGCGAGTTCTGGAGTTTGACGAATTCCTTAAAATCGAAGGGTGTAAGAAAGGTCGACATCTCTTCGTTCCCAAACGTACTGGAGATGTGGTAAGCATGTTCCTACTTTAGCGAATAGAATAGTCTTTAGATTGGTTCTTATAGCCCGAAGAGGTTCAAGCGACATGCCGGATAGACCATTACCAGACGCCGCAGTCTGTATGCGTTTCTGTCTTTGCCAAACAAACAGACAAGGATCGTAGTAAAGTTGTCTTTGAAGACGAAAGGGTTAGTACGACTTAAAGCTCTTTCCGTACCGAATCTAAGTGTGACCTTTCGGATCAGATTCTACTTGATCTTTACCTTCCCGGCTCAAGACGATTTACGCGGACCCTGGAGCTTTATGGACGAATTATTCCAGAGCAATCAAACTTCACGATTATGGGAACAAAGGTACGATTTGTATTTTTCGAGCGCCTTTACCCCCTGACCTTTTCTTGAAAGGTGGAACTGGATCTGCAGAAAAGAGACGGAGGTAGCTGGAATCTCCTCGAGAAATCCGATCAGGATTTGGGCAACTTTCGACTTACTTTCGGTGTTGGCGGACGGACGGGTACGATTGGTAGCAAAGAAGTCGTATTTTCGGAAGAAAATATGGTTAAAGTATGAGCTAAGTTGTACGACCGGTAATATTATGTATGTCTTCTATATGCACGAGAGCTGGATTTATGGAAGTGCTACATCACGATAATAATGAAACATGCTGCAAATAGGGTATGGAGCTGGCGTGTAAACTGTCAGGCGTAAATGAGACCAAAGAGACGTCGGTATGACTATAGCAAGCCTGGTTTTTCAATCTCCTGATAGAATTGCAAGAAATCACCAGACTGTAGGTCATTGAACCCGCTAATGTTTATTCCGCACTCCATACCCTTTTTCACTTCCATTACATCTCTTTTGAGAATGCGAAGCGTCGAAAGAGTTCCTAATGACATGCTACTAAGTAACCAAGAACGCTGTTGAGCTTCGGAGGAATGCTCACCTTCGTAGATGGATTCGCCTCCCCGAACCACACGGACGCGTTTTTCTTTCTCTACAATGCCGTTGGAGACACGGCATCCCGCGACCTTCATGATAACTTTACCCCTGCCCTGTATGTCGAATGTCTGAATTACGTTCGCCTCGCCGCAGACGCGCTTCTCAACGATCTTGGGGAGTAGCTCTATGATCCGATCCTTCACATGATCCATGATATTATAAATGATTCTCGAGGAGTGAACGGAGACGTTGTTTTGGTTTGCGGCTTGGTCGGCCATCCTCGACAGTCCAACAGAAAAGGCGATGATCGTGGCTTGAAGTCATTGTTAGATCAAGGATAAGGGTTTCTTCGAAACACATACCGTCAGCAGCCTGCGCCAGCATGACATCCGATTCAGTCACTTCTCCAACGTCTTTATGAATGACTTTGGTTACGGCTTGTTTATTTCCGATACCTTCCACCGCAGAAGCGAGTGCTTCGACGCTTCCACTCACGTCCCCTTTGATAATAAGCCTGAGTTCTGCTACTCCGCTATCCTTCTCTCTCTCCACGGAAGTAGCAGTTCTAGTATTGTCCTTTTGCTTCTCTGCGAGGAGTCTTGCACGTTCCTCTCGGTCTTGTAGGCGAGATGCGTTAATTGCCTCGGCATCACAGATTGTGGCATTCAGGCTGGCTTTGCGCTTCCTGTTAGTGACAGCTCGCTTAACGTCGCCTTCTTTGCCTTGCAAAACTTCATCACCAGCGGCAGGGAGATCCTTCCAGCCAGTGACAACCGCGGCTGTTCCTGGAATCACGGAACGGATTGATTCGCCATTGGGGTCCAACAACTGCCGCACTTTAGCGGTAGTCGTACCGCAGATGATATGAGAAGATGGTGTGAGAATGCCACGATCAATCAAGACAGTCGCCGTATTTCTGTTCAGAATTACATTACGAGAGTCCGGGAGGCGAGATGACAGACACATACCCGAAGCCTTTCACTTTTTTCGATTCCAAAACGTATCCATGAGCCGGACCGTCACCCTCAGCTCGGATATCTTGAAGCTCTGCCACTAAAGACAAAGTCTCAACGAGTTTATCCAACCCCTGTCCCGTCAGCCCTGAGACCTCCACGGAAGGAACATCGCCGCCCATGACTTCCAGCTCAATGCCCTCGGCCCACAAAGCGTTCTGCACATTATCCTGAAAACCACCTTCAGACTCTCGACACTCCGGAAAGTCTGAGCGACTTACTACATCAGCACCAGATTTGTCTACCTTGTTGATGGCCACGACAACGCCAACCTTGCCCCGGTCTTTTTTAATGAGACCAATAATTTCTCTAGTCTGCGGCATAACTCCGTCGTCCGCCGCTACGACAAGTACTATGATATCAGTTACTTGAGCACCGCGAGCTCTCATCGCCGAGAAAGCTGCGTGACCCGGGGTGTCGAGAAAAGTGATAGATTCGGGGGTATCGGGGGAATCCAAATCATTCTTGACGGGCACAGAAAACGCTCCAATGTGCTGGGTAATACCGCCAGCCTCTCCCTTCGCAACCGACGAAGATCTGAGTGTGTCAAGCAATGTGGTCTTCCCATGATCTACATGACCCATTATAGTTACTACGGGGGGTCGTCGGGGCAAAGATGCAGAGTCCAGACAAGGCGGCCTGACCAATCATAAGTCAAAGAATTTCAATTATCAAGAACTTTAAAATGGCTCACGCGGCAAAAATATCAAAAGCAGAATCGCTATCAACAACTGCATTCTTATTGAATTCCATAGCGAGCAAAGCAGCGTCGTCGGAGGAGAGCACTGCAGAATCCTAGCATTAGCACACATGCTGGAAAAATAAAATTTTGAATAAAACAGTACCATGATCGTAGGAAGCTTCGCCCTCCATACCATTGCGTCTCATACAGGACTGCAAAGTCTCTACAACTAGTTGAGCCATATGTACATGAAACATTTGTTATCGACGGACGTACCGAGTCGCACTTCGAGTAAGCGAGAAAGATTTTCCACCGTGATGATACTTGGTATCGCGATATCAGTGTTGACACGTTTCGCTTTCATTTTCTTCCTCAATCTCCTTGCAGCTTCTAATGGATCGTCCTGAATCCTCGAACGTTTTGGTATCTCAATACTCCCTCCTTCCATGAGCCTACTGACAACGGAACCTCTATCCTTGAAGCTACCGCGTTGTTGCCGACGAGATTGTTTTCCTCCGTTCTTTTCATGAAAGAGGGCGTCTCTAAAGTCAGGAAATGAGCGGAGAGGAGTCCCGGTCCCCGGTCTTCTGACATTCCGAGCAGCTTCTTGAGGTCTGACTGATGCACCAGAACGAAAACTCTCTCTGGCCATGCTGTTAATTACGTTGTACGATGATAAGTCAATTCACCCACCTTTCTGATCTTCGAGATGAAGAACCTTTATTTTGAAGACCGAACGACTCTGCGGAAGTGCTTCGATTCGTCCAATCCCTCTTCGACTGCCCTGAACCAAAGCTTCCAGCTTGGTGCGCAGTTTCTCGTGCCCACTTTCCAATACTCGGTCGTCGAGGCTCTGCGGGCATATCAGATGACTCCACCCTTTCCCATTTCCCCAGGCTTCCGATCTTCAAAGGCCACAACGTGCTGGTAAGGTCGTGGTCGGATTGAATATAAGGCTATCACGTACTAAAGGCTTCAAAGCTGCAGCCGTTGAAGCTGAGCGCAGGAGCGGTCTGGAACGGGGACCAGGCAGAGCTCTACATGTACATCTGGCGTGCATGATTTTATGGTGCCGTGTACGGGAAAGGCGAAGTCAGAAGGAGGTGGCCAGGATGCCGGGTAACAGAACTCGCAGCATGAAATTGAAACTTCAGACTCGCGACAACGAATGTCGGAGCGATGATGATCGACAGCCACGCTCGACCCGATTAGGTACTCGCAATTTCAGAGACTTCAAATTTGAAGCCGAGTGCTTAAATTTTGCAAAATATCAATACATTAGAGTCATTCATCAAGGCAATATCAAACACAATCCCTCTACTCCTCATACACTCGCACTCCACCCTTACCCCATCTTTCCATCACTTTTCTTCCCATGCTTGTGGGCTGCGAGAAGGCAATTTCTCCCTTTGTCGGATCAAGATCGCATCCATGAATAAACGTCCTTGCTGCTGCAGACAAAAGCAACAGAGCAATGCCCTTCCTTCTGTAAGCAGAGGATACGAAGAGCCTGGGTATACCCATCGGGGTAGGTAACCTCTCTGGTTTGCAGTATAGGTCTCCCTCTACGTGGATTAAGGGAGTAGAGGTCTCACGAGCTTGTCTGGCCTCGTCAGGCGTCGCAATCTTCATGGCTAAATCAATTCTTTGGGCCAAGGCGCACCCTACTATCTTTTCTTTTGTGTTGCCGCGTTCGCGGTGGAGGAATAGATAAACTTTCGCATTGTCCAGCGCCGAAGTTGGTGTGTCGGGAGCAGATAGAGCAAGGTTGACTGTTTTCAGATACCCTGCAATCTTTCCGAATATTAGCCTTTATCAATCGCGGGAAGTAGCAGTAGTAGCAGTGTCATACCTTGGTTCCAATCTTAGTGGATGAGTTGGCTTTTACGGAAAGGATACGCCCTCGCTCGCCGTTTCCAACCTCCACGTCTTCTGCAACGACGGAAACAAGACCATCTCTACCGCAACTTCTTTCCTCCTCTTTTCCCCATTCCATTCCCTTCTGGACTCGTTTGCAATGTGATTTATGCAACGCTTCGTCGTCTGCAGCACCGCGCGTATAGGTAAGGTCGCACATGCAACATGTCTGGAGTGTAGACTGGTCGATGATGAAGTGCAGCTGAGTGAGAGCTTCCGCTTTCTTGCGGGATTTCAGCTTCGACGAAGAATCTTTAAATTTCTTCTTTGCCGGAGGCGTGTAATTAGTATATGAATCAGCAAGGGGTCTCTTTCGTTTCGTAGTTCTGGCTGATGAGTCGCGAGTAGGTGAGGATGAGGGTGCTGTATCCGAAGAGTACGATGGAGCAGCTGAGTTCGTCCGCCTTGGGCCTTGAGAGCCGTAGGTTCGCTTTATTTGAGGTTTCGCTGAGGACATGGTAGGAGATAGGAAAGAGCAGGAATGCTATGCTAACCGACAAAACCAACTTTATTGTTTGTTTGTTTGCTGTTCTGTGTATCGTGTCGCGTTTGTCACGTGGGCGCGATTTTTTTAATTTTGGTTTGCGCCAGTCATCAGTAACTTTCGTCTTTTCACCGTCCTCCATTTCTGATTGTAGAAAATACACGATACTCTAGTGCGTACTACGTATATCCTTGTTACTCATATCTATGTGGCAATATAAATGTAACAAAAGCACCTTTTTATCGGAATCGCGGTTAGTCGGACTTAGTCCTCACCCGTTCCAAGAAAACCACAATCACTATCTCAGCACCCCTATATTTCTCACTTTGCACCGCAACTTAAACGCGTCCTATTTCTATATTTACTCCGTTTTTGTCTTCCTAGATGTCGAAGTTTGGAACTGGACTATATTCGTGTCAGCCCCAGATGCTCCCTGGGCCTTGAACCTATAAGTAATTGTAACTCTGGAGCAGCGCTGGTACGAGGTGAGTAGCACTCTCGTCGCCAGATCGGTCTTCCCTAGCTGGTGACTGGACGTATACATGAAACCTAAAGTACTCTGACGTGTCGATCCCAACCTCGCGATCACTTACAACTTGAACATGCACGTTTCACACCAGTTGATTTAGCTTTCCTTCCGAGTCCGGCGAACTCGTAAGGCAAAAGATCTTTTCCCTGAGGTCATCAGGGAGCATTGATAGCATTAATGCATTGAAGCTGAGAGACTTCCTTGTGTGGTATTATCATTGACTTATCACTGGCACATATGCCACCTGCTAACTGTTACTCCGCCACTGTAACCTGGAGCTTTCGTCTGAAGCGGTCGACGACGGGAATGCAATATGGAATGGCACCAGCCTTTCCATGGATTAGGCAAGGTTGCAGGGTAAGCACAGGTCAGCTCAATCCCTTAGTGTCGTAGACAGTGAGTGCGCGTATGCGAATCTAAAAGTGCATTTTCTGCGCATGTGCTGTAGTAAGACG
Organism: Hymenochaete sp. R1; assembly: GCA_019400425.1. Classification (NCBI taxonomy): domain Eukaryota; kingdom Fungi; phylum Basidiomycota; class Agaricomycetes; order Hymenochaetales; family Hymenochaetaceae; genus Hymenochaete; species Hymenochaete sp. R1. Next base: position 440,513 of record JAFREE010000004.1, read on the forward strand.
AATAGAGTCACATTCAAGTTCCTCACACCTGTTCTCGGTCCACCAAGAATTCTTGATCAAGCCGAGATCGACAAGGCGGGAGGGGGAAAGGACTGGATCACATCCATGCATGGGCAAGTTATGATACTCAGTTTCGTTTCTGAAGGCCGTCAAATGTTGATAAAGCAGCAGTATAAAGTTGCGCCACTCGGGTGGATTTGATTTGCGCAATTTTTTGCCATTCATTATGCCTCGAGTCACTATGAAGGTAAGCGCATTTTAATATTCATTGGGCATAAGCAACATAGCTACTACACGATTACTAAATCTTGACATTCTTCATTCCGACTTTATTCATGAGTTATTCTTCAGCGTACGGAGCGCGTCCATGACGAATGCCGGTGACGAATCTCCTGTCCCAACGGCCTCGCGACTAGACCAACATCAATATTTCATCCGCCCAGAGAAGACGAGGGAACATACATCACTTCCGAGCTATTCAGCCGCATGAAAACATTCCATTCCTTCTCATCCTTTATGGTACTCTTTCCCGTCGTTGATGGCTCCTCTGCAAGCTTCTTAAGACGAAGCATCCCCGGCGTGTTTGGCTCAATGGCTTCCCCAAACTTCAGATTGCCTTTTGTGTATTCGTGTCCGTTGAAGACACGAGTCTCGTCGGGGAGCGTACCAAGGTACGAGAGCGCCTGGTGCATTTCTTCCGCTTTGCCTTCGAAAAATCGGCCACAACCACCAATGAAAAGAGTATCTCCAGTGAAGACTGCACCCTCCTGCGCCGGATTGGCAGTATCTGTAACATAATAACAGATGGAATCTTGGGTGTGACACGGAGTTGCGAGGCATCTACAGACCAGAACCAAAAATAGCGCACTATTAGGTATATAATCTGGAGACAACGATAAAATATGACATACTTGACTTTAAGCTGATCGGCAATGAAGAACTCATCCTCATCGCCTACTATATTCTTTGCCCCTCCTATCGTCGAGCCACCATAAATCGGAGTATCGGGGTAGGCTTTTTCCTAGTCAAAAGTTGAATTGCTTGACCCAAGGTGAATACACATTATTAGTGAACACACGAAGTTCTAGGATTCATGCAATAGTCAGAATTTCAAGGAAACAAGTTTAAATGAGCAAATCACGAACCTTATTGCCTCCAGAATGATCAGGATGGTGGTGAGTGGTCAGATTGGCAACAATCTGTACACCGAGAGAGTCTGCTTGTTTTTGAACTTTTTCCATGTCAAAAGGATCCACTACTGCAGCTTTGTTCACTGTTTCGTCGATGATGAGATATGCATAGTTGTCGGAGCGGACAGGTACGTTAACAATCTGCGAATTGGGTGTAAATTTCTGAAAGCATGACCCTTAGCCGTTTGTTACACTCACCTTCATCCTGTTAGCAGCAGAGAAAGTGAAGAAACGATTGCCAAGTATGTTGAGTGGGTTCAGAAGACGACGAAGAGGTACTTGAAGCATGAACTGTTTGGGTGAGTAAGCTGAGAAACTGAATTTGCTGCATGTTGGATGACTGACTGAGGCTGAGCTCAGAGCGGCTGCTGAGGTGAGAAAGCCGCCATCGACGCCATGAGAGCCAGGAAGTTGCGTCATAAGCTCAAACGAGGTGATCTACATGATCTGCACGCTGGTTTCCCCATTTGGGACTTAGAGACGTTTCTGATTCGGTGTTTCAACTGTTCTGATCTCTCATTCTCTCGACTACAGAGTACATTCATTCAGCGCGCTCAACTGCGACTAGGAATCAGATTCTTCGACGGCATTTCCTGAATTCATCTTCCCCCGCTCATCGTACGCGTCGCCTTTGGGTCGTTACGTTGACATTGACGACCATCCATCCTCCATCCCAACAGCTCCCGAGTCCATCAATTCATCTCTCACTGCCCGCATGCTTCAACAACTTCTCAATATCAGCCATAATGAGCTCGAGCCGTTTTTGTTTTTTACTCTTAGCTTCTTGCCATCTTTCTCCCTCAGGTTTTCATACATCTGGGCTGCTGCTGGCCGGCATTCGTGTTCTCACCTTCGCTCCTGTTCTCATCTCGCTCTGTCCCAGCTCTCTACTTCTGGCCTGTCGTCCGGGATAGAAGCTGATTCAAGAGATCACATCTAAGCCGTCTCGCTCCCGCATCCTAAAGCGGCACACCAGAACTCAGACACGATCTCCTCGAAGAACTTTCCCCCGAAACGGATCCCGTATGTTTTTCCATCTCCAAATACTTAATTCAGGGACCCCTTCTGACCTCTCCCATCTCTCCTTCGTTCCATTTTCCGTTCTGCTCCCTCTCATCGAATACCCTTTTAGACGGCGAGTGCGAGTGCTGTGCGCCCACGGTTGGCAGCTCGGGCCTATCAGCATCCTCAGATGCGTTGGACGCGGTCAATGAAGAGGGATCATAAGGGTGGATCGGAGCGACAGGAGAGAGGCTCGGACCAGGACGTTGATTCTGACTCTGGCTCTGACCTCCATCACTCCAGTAACGGCCAGAGTGGAGGGAATACGGGAGGTAACAGCGGAAACGGTGGAGGAGCCAGTCCATCTATTGACTTGAACTCGATTCTCAGTCATATTCAAGGCGGGAGTTCATCATACAGTACGTGATCTTAACTTGTATGTCGAGTACCCAGACAGTTTGACGCAACTATTCTCAGGCGGCACTCCAGGTTCTTCATCGTCAACGGCGTCTTCTGGAACTAGTGTTGGGACATCACCCTCACCTCAATCAAGTAGTGCTTCAACGGCCGCGGACGGTGAGTGGGTACGAGTTATTCAACGACTGCAAGGAGTTAAAGTTTTTACTCCACCCTGCTTGCTGTAGCGTCGTCAACTCCTGATAGTTCGATGTCGACAAACGCGGGGCCGATCTCTGACTCCTCAGCATCAGACACTGTCGCAAGCACCGAGAAAGGGCATCACCAAACCCGCACCTCATTCTCCGCAACGTCCACCCTCTACACACTTCCGAACCCCATCCTCTCCTCATCCTCATCCTCCTCCCCTTCCACCAATCAAGCCCTCACAAGCGCGACCTCCAGCCCTCGAACCGACCTCACGACCAAACCCACAAACAAAGGCGCCATCGCAGGCGGCGTCATCGGCGGCCTCCTCCTCGTCCTCCTCATCACCGCCGGAACCCTGCTCTTCCTCCGCAGACGGAGACGCAAACGCACACCCGCGTCGGCTGAGTTCAGGCAGGGCGGAGCCTCCGACGCGTTCGCGGCGGCGAGCTATGGGAGGTATACGGACACGGCGTCGCCGGGTGGTGGAGGTGTGTCGCCTGTAACGCCTACCGCAGCGTTCAGGGCAGGCATGCCGGTAGGCTCGACACCGAGGAATTGGCAACAGTTTCGGGAGGGGGCACCTGCAGCGGGGACGAGCGCAGGCGCGGGTGAGGGGCCGGGGCCGGGGAGACAGTCGGGTGGGACGATCGCTTCGTTCAGCGTGAGCAGCGCGAGTGGGCACGGACACGGGCAGGGTGCTGCGCTTGCGCCTGAGCGAGGCGAGGCGCCCCCTCAGTGGACGCAGGGCACCTTCTCGGATCCTTTGGTTGAGAAAGTGCAACGGACGAGACAGGCGAACGTCGAGTATGGGCTGACGTGATCGCGATGATACAGTGCTTTCGTCGTCTGCGCTCACGCTCACGGTCCATTGGGCCCTCAGGTTATCGTATCTCTTCCTTCTTTCCAGGATCCCCTTTGCCTTTCTTCTCTTGTCTACTTGTGTACTTGTGGGTTAACTCAGACACCAAGACCATACCAACCGACGGTCCGTCCACCTTCGTTCCTTCTCCTTTCTTTTCTTTGTTCACTTGTTTGTTCGATCCAAAATTCATCTAATCGCAATCGATGCGCCGCCATGCCATGCCATTCTTCCACACCGACTGGCTACTAGTACAGCCTGAGCCAACCCCATAAAACTCACCCACTACTACTAATCTCACACTGGCACCCTTCGCATTTTCCATTTTGCATTCTGAATATATGTATACTTATTTGATCTCTGACATCCCTTTCTATCCTGTCCTTTCTCGATCGTCTTTGCCAGTGTCTCTCCTCTCCCGGGCCGTCTTTTATCCAATTCAAGTCAAGTTTCGTCTTCTCTTTCTTGTCTACGTTACGTTACGTTACAAATGCAAATACACATACGAATACGAATCGTCGTGTTGTACATCTTACATCTTACCACCTAACACCTTCTATTTCAATTTCCTCCCGCCGATCAACTTAAAGTCCAGATCAATCATTGAATCACAATCGCTATGGCACCTCTGATTCCGATCCCAACGACATTCTATCATATATCATATCACTCATACCACTCATATCTGTAAGTAAGTAGCCTGAGTAAGTTTTCAAGTCACGATGCATCCGATGATTCGCACCCCAGATCTGATCATAGATTAAGAAAGTGAGCGCAATCCCAACGGTCGACGACCACTGGCAGCGGCTCCAATGACCAATGACCAACGAGGCCCCATCAGCCATATCACTAGTACCGGCAGCCCCATCTCACGACGAAGAACGGAAAAGCCTTCTCCTCTTGTCTTGAGGAATAAACGAACACGAACGGTCGACGACCAACGAGCGGAACTCGTTATCATTGTCATTGTCATTGTATTTCATCGATCGAGTGACCCCACACACGCACACGTAAGATGATGTGACGAGAAAACAACGTTATGAACATGAACATGAAAGGTGTACGTGAACAAAGACAAAGACAAAAAAAAAGAAGTCGTTACTACCAAAAAGACATTTCCAAAACAATCGTAGACGAGCGGGCGTCGAAAAAGCGAGAGAAAGAAAACGAGTGACCGTGATGAATGATGGATGAAGGATGATCGAGAGGGAAAGTAAAATAAAAAAAAAACAGAAAGAGGAGGAAACGGCGTGAGCGTGAACCTGAGGTGGAAGAAAGCAAGGCGAAAAGCAGTGAAACCGGTGGTAGTGGAGAGTTGAAGAGTTGGAGAGTCGGGGAAGCTGGAAGTTTGAAAGAAGGAATTGGATTGGATTGAATTGGAATGGGTTGGATTGAATGGGATGCTTGAACGTGAACGTGAACGTGAACGGAAAACAAAAAAAAAAGACCAAAAAAAAGGAGGAAGAAGGGATGGGATGGGAAACACAAACCAACGCAAAGACGCAGGGAGAGAGGAGCGAGTGCTCAACAGCTCGAAAAAGAAAAGAAGAAAAACACAAACGTCCACGCCTCACCCAGCCGTCGAACCCAGCCGTCGAAAACGGAGAAAGGGCGAAAGAGCGAAAGACAAAAACGAGAGAGAGAACGCGAAACGACCGACAACTAACCCAACGCGACGCACAGCGCGTACCTCACTACCAGAGTGAGGTGGGTCCCCAGCGGGCGAGCGACGAGGAGATCCAGTCTTCTACTCGTAGCTCGGCTCATGGCCCTCCTTTACGTGTGCGCTAGGCTTACTCGAAGCCGCGCGGTCGAAGGGGGGCAGGGGGCAGGGGGCCGTCCAGCGGGAAGGAACGAGTCCGTCAGTCGTCGAGTGTACCCTACGTTTCTCCTTTCGTTTGCTCGTTTCGTTTCGTTTCGTTTCGTTCCTTTCCTACACGGTACGCGCCACTCTCGTCGTTGCTCTTCTTTTCTCGATGCCAGATACCAGATGCCGGATGTCGGATGCCGGATGGGTATATGCGGTGTAACGCGTGGTGAAAGGTGAAAAGAGAAAGGTGAAAGGTGAAGAAGGGGGCAAGGGAAGGTAAACATGAGGGATGGGGAAGAGGGAGGAAAGGGGAGAAGATAAAAGACGCGGTGCCGCGACAAGACAACAACAACGATACGATACGATACAGATTAGAAGAGAAGGGATGGGATGAGATGAGATAGACTCGCTGAGGGGTGACAGTGACGGTGACGGTGCCGGCGACTCGCGCGCACAGAAAAACAATGTGGAATAGGATACAAGACAGTACTGTATATGCTTTTTCTTTTCTTTTCTTTTTCTTTCTTTCATCTTTACCTCGTCCTCGTCCCTCCATTCACGAGGTCCATCCCCAAACGCACCGTCAACACAAACAAACAAACAAACAAACAAACAAACAGCTACCAGCATCAACAGCAGCAGCAACACTCTCACATCCCAGGCTTCCTCCCAAGCGACTCCTGAATATCCGAAATAACGCGCGTGCTATCCACAAGCTGCGGCCCCCCAGGGAGCAAGCTAAGCCGCTGCTTCGTCGTGTTGAGCGTCTGCAGCACCCCCGTGAGGACGCGTTTCACGTACGGCGACACGAGCGGGTCGTTCGTGTTGAGCGTGTTCGCGGCGCGCTGGAGCCACCAGATGCATGACTTGAAGGTCTCTTCGACGGGGGACGTCTCGCTGATCGCGCCCGCGAGCTGTAGAGTGGCGTGTTAGTATGTTATATCATAGCATAGCATAGCATAGCTGATGTGATTTTGTAAGTTTTTTTAAAGTGTACGCACCCGGTGGACCAACGTGAGGATGACAGCCTGCGACAATGGGCCGGGCGAGTTGGAGGGCATGATGATCTCCGGGTTCGAACGCATCAGCAGCTCCCTCAACTGCTTCAAGTCCTGCGTGCCCAGCACCGCAAGGTACGTGTCGTCCCATTCCTCGGACTTCGCCGACGAGGACGACGCAGGCGGCGAGATGAGCTGTTGCGCCTGAATCTGCTGCGCCGTACTAGGCAAGCTCGGGCCGTACCACTGATTATGCAGGTTCGAGGGCTGAGTGGGGGCTGACTGCTGATGTTGGTACGACTGCTGGTAAGAGGGGACTGAACTTATGGGCGGGAGGTTTCCGGAACGGTGCTGGGATTGGCCGAGGGGAGACTGGTTCGACGGGTTGAAGTTGCTTGAACTTGGGGAACCGCGAGACCCGATGGCGCCCATCGACGAAATACTCGGCGTGAGGAACTTGATCTGCTCTGACAGTGCCCGGATGGCATGGTCCATATCCCGAATCATCGACTACGCCATGCAAAACAAAAAATCAGCGTTCGCGTTGCAAAGCTAGCATAACATATCGAAACCTCACCTCCTGATTCCGGAACGCGTCGTTCTGCCACGAGATGACTTCCTTCTTGAGACTCTGGATCTCAGTGTGGATTTCACGGGTCAGGTCCTGGTGCATGGCCGTCGTGCGCGCCTGGTAGACGGGAATCAGAGTGTTCGCGACTGTATCCTTGACATGCCGCTCGATGACTGGGGTGAGTGACGCAGAAAGATTCCGCGCGATCTGGTTGGACACCTCAGGCTTGATAAACATCTTCTCGATCTCAGGAGGCATCGTCTACAAAAACACACACACGATAAGCTACAAGAATACCAGCAGTACTGCCTTTGCTTACCATCCGGACAGAGTCGCTGACACCTTTCGCGATTTGCGTATTGATGGCTGACTTGATCTCGGTCCTCGTGATCGCCTCAAGAGAAGGCAGAACGGATCCATTGACTTCTCCCCTGACAGCACTCTCGACGACACGAGTCGTGTTCTTCGTGAGCTCGGTGGAGATGAGCTTGAGGATTTTCTCCTGCCGAGCGAAGTCGTTTGCTTGTTCCGTGGCACGGGCGTCCTCGAGACGTTGTTCTACCAAAGGCAGCCCATTAGAGCGATCGCGACGCCCAAGCAAAAGAATACTCACGCTGCTTGTCAAGCTCTTTCCCGATCAGCCTACCGATGCGAGTATGAAGGCTTTCTTCGACACGACGAATCTCCTTCGAGAGCGCAATACCCAGCGGCGACTCGTTGAGAATCGCAGCATCCCCTCCTTTCTCCTTCTCCTTCCCTTTCCCACTCCCATTCGACTCGTCCCTATCCTTCCAGCCCACATTCTTGCTCTTCGACCCCTTGCTCTTACCATCCTGCGGCCTCGACTCGTCCTTACTCTGCTCCGTGTCCACCTCCTCCGACGGCGGCGTCCGCAGCCTGATAGGGACAGACGGAATCGGCTGCGACAGCACAGGCTGCGGCGCAGGGCGCTGGTTGCTCACCTGCGGAGGCGGAGGCGCGACCACCGTCGGGTTGAACGACGGGATCTTCGACGTCGTCGACATGAACGCAGAGTCGTACCATTCCTTGCGGATGAGCACCTGGTCGACGCCGCTGCTGTGCACGGAGAACGCGACGAGGGCGAGCTCGCCCGGTGGCAGTTTCGCTGCTACGCACGCGGCGTTGGCTTCCTCGCCTGATGGGTCCGCGTCGTCCGTCAGGATGACGAAGTTGAGCGTCGGCTTGGGGCCCACGAACTCGACGAGCTGCTCGAAGTAGCCGCCTCTGATCAGTTCCTCGCCGTCGGGCGACGGCGTCGAGAGCTCGAAGCAGACTTTCAGGGCGATGAGGCTGTCGCGCTTGCTGTTTGCAACCCAGAGCGTCTGGATGCGACTGTCGTACGTGACGTGCCCGAACATATCCGAGTCCTCGCCTCTTGTTCCGTTGATGAACTTCACGGTCGACAAGATGGCGTCGCCCATGATCGGCAGGAGCTGAAGGACGTTGCCGTTGCTTCGTCCGATGACGACCCCGCGGTCAAGGAACGTCAAGGAGGAAGGGATGCCCTCCCCAGGAATGATTTCATGCCAGAAAGGTTGTTTACTGGGAATGTCCCAAAGCGTCAACTCTGAGTCTTCCGAAACAGTGGCCAAAGCTTGGTGGCGAATATCGAAATCGAAGGCAATAAGAGGCTACGGAAGTCTTCTGTCAGTAATTGCGAGCTGGTGCCTCGGAAAACTACTCACGGATGCAAGACTGAAGATTGACGAAACGCGACGAAGTTCTCTCTGGGTGAACTGAGTTCCACCAAACGTGTTTCCGGCCTCGACGACGTTGAATAGATAGATGTTAGAGTCCGAAGCGATGGCTAGCGTGTCCGGGTCCTTCGGGTGCCACTTGACAGAATGAAGGGGCAGAGATTCTGGAGTCGGTGCAATGCAGACCGATACTTTACCACTATCGACAAACACAGACCAATCAACACAAGAACCCCACATCGACGAGTGAAGAAGTAGAAACAACTTATACTCACGGAATATCGTCAGTAATGACCTCCGGGAGTTCCCAGACAACGAACCCTCCGTCCGAAGTGACGCCAGCAAGCCTGTTGCCGAACACCGCCATATCCGTGACAGAGGTCATGGCGCCAAACACACCAGGCAGCTGAAGCAGCGTACGGTCGCCGCTCGATCTGCTGATCACGCGGACACGGCCGCGGGTCATCGCGTACGCAACCCAGTGCGTCGCGCCGATGGTCGTCCCGGGAAGGAAGGTCGAGTCGACCTTGACGAGTGCGATCGCCGTCGACTTGACGCAGTCCCGGGACGCTTGGATGTTCTCCTGGTTCTGGCTGACGTCGAAGACGATGCTCTGAGATTGAACCCTGTCTCGGCGTGTCAGTCTACATCGTCGGACGATAAAGTGAGTCGTTGAAAGCAGCCCACTTACGGAGTATGCACAAACGCCTTGGGCTTGTTGGCGTAGAGCTTGCTCTCCTGAGCCTTCCACCCGCCGCGGATAGGAGAAGCCTCCGCTCTGGCCTTGGGACTGCCATAGCCCTGAATCATCCCGCTCAACGGAGAATCACGCTGGCGCTGCTGGGACTGGGGACCGTACGCCCGGGGAGGAGACCCACGCGGGGATCCTGGGATGCTCTGCTTGGGCATATACGGACCTCGCTGGGCCTGCATAGGCTCCATCGACATCATGTGCGGGTCCACACCGTACGGCTCGGCCTGCTGTTGATGCTGAGGCGGGCTCTGCTGTTGAAGAAGCTGCTGCTGTTGAGGCTGGCTGCGAGTGAGTTGATCCATGAGGTTCTCCATCGACTTGCGCTTTGGGTCCGACGCAGCGGCTAACCACGAGCTGTCGCCCTCAAACCCAGAGTCCGGGACGGGCTTCTTCTTCACGTTGCCCGCTTTCGCGTTGTCAAGCGCGTCGAACGGAGACACGAAATCGAACATGGACTTGCGACTGGGAGAAGGAGGTTGCTGTTGCTGCGTCTGTTGTTGCGTCTGCTGTGGCTGTTGCATTTGCGATGGCTGGTGTTGGATGGGCGGGATTTGCGGCAGTTCTCGGGGCGTGTCTTGGCTCTGTCCGTAGGGGCTTGAATAAGGTTCCGATGGATAAGGCCCATACGGTTGGGGCGGATAGGGCATCGGAGCCTGCTGAGGGTGAGATACGACACCCTGGTTGATGTCATTGAAGCCGCTGGGCAAGTTACTGCTCGAGATGGTCCGATGCGGCGAGTCGGAGAGATTTTCGGGGCCCATGGTCGAGATTTGGGCAAAGAGGAAGCAAATTGAGATGGAGGGGGAGAGAAAAAAATAGAAAAGAGTGATGAGGACGCGTCATTGAGAAAAAGAGAAAAAGAAAAGCATATAGATTGACTGACCCAGACATGAGCTGCTCGAGCAAAGCCTTCCCTTGAGACTCGCTGTTGTTCGTGATCTGACGAAGCTGATGCTGCTGGAGGAGTTGCTGCTGCTGCTGCTGCTGTTCAAGCGAGGGTGAAGGTGGGAGATGAGGAATGAGAGGCGGGTTCGGAGGAGCGACGGCACTATTATTGCTAACCGGCGCTGCTCCACTGTTACTGTTACTATTCGAACCCATTGTTGAACCCAGCAAGGAAAGAAGGGCGCTTTGGCGTTCTGCAGGTGGAAGCTGTTGCTGTTGCTGACTGGCTTGCTGGCCCGCTGAACCGTTTGAAGAGGCCGGTGTGGTAGATGAAACGGGCGTGCCGGGCCCAGAGTTGGACGAAGTTGTCGGGTTGGCGTTCGCTGCAGCGGCGGCGGGTTGTTGGCCCGTGCGGAAAGGGTTGTTCAAGTTGGCGGTCGCGGGCGGGGTGGGATCCGCTGTGGAGATGCTTGATAGATTTGTCTGAGAAATGTTCTGGAAGACGGAGTCGAGAGACTTTGGAGGGGAAGCGGGAGCTGGCTCGCGATAGGAATGAGTGGGGGAGACGTGTTGACCTTGGTGCTGTTGGTATTGTTGGTGATGCTGATTTGGGGAGCCCTGTTGAGTGGGAGTACCCGGACGACCGAAGAGGGAGAGGACGCTGAAAGAGCCTCGATCCATGACGAACGCGACGACGACGACGAGGGACGAAGAATAGATAGAGAGACGGGGTGGAGGAGGAAGGAGAAGACAAGAAGGGGGAGAGAGAGATGAAGATTCAGACGAGGATTGACGTGCTTTTTGGGAGACGGACACGCTCAACACACGAGGACTCGCTGGTTCAACTTTAATTTTACTTTTTACTTTTTACTTTTTATTATTTCTTTTATTTTCTTTGTAGTTGTGCGTGGAAAGGTCATGGCATACACGCTCAACCATCCACTTATCTCTGCATACGTAGCTACAGACTGGTGGTACTCACTCCGCTTTGATAGGATATGTACTAGTACTCTACTCGTACACCGTCATCAGAAGCACATCCACGGAACCAACTCCTACCAAAAATCCATTTCCTCTCGGCCTAGACCCACCGAACATTTCCCACACAACCCACGCTCAATCCATGAGTACACCCTCCCGCGTAAACGCGTAATCCAATCGACGCCTCCCCGTCCTTTCTTCAACTACATCCGATGACGCTCTTCACTGGCACTAGTAGTAGTACTAGTACTGCCCTCCCTCTCAAATGAAAGCCTCGCGGCATCGTCGCCGACACTCGGTCCGCCTCGTCTCCCACTTCATTTGCTGCATGTTTTCCTACCAGCCAGCCTGAGAAAAAAAGCACGGGGACTTGGGACTTGGGCAAGGTTCCGGCCGGCCTTTAGCATCGCCATTGACGTTGCCATTGGCTGCGTTGGCTGTACACCTCGCGTCCCCTCGGGCCCGTTACTGTTAACGTTCCCGTAAACACCGGCAAATCCTCGCTTTTTAGGTATTACCATCACTACTCCAGCGAACCCAGTCCTCAAAACTCAATTCAAGGGTACCCACGACCGATCGCTTTCTAGACCCCCTTAGCCCTCTTTTACTCTTACAAAAACGTATTTCCGACTGGCAGGTGGCTGGACGTTTCGAAATAGACACGTATGTATATTGTATGCTATACGCATATCCTTTTTCCTTGTCCGCTCGGGGATCGTGCTGGGGCCGCCACGTTTTCTATTTTGTAAACTCGCTTTTGTAGACTCGCCTTGTCGTTGTCGTTGTCGAGAAAAGGGTACAGCGCAGCAGGAATGAGATTCTCCTAACGTCGACATTTAGGCAAAACCGAAAAGCAGCGAGTCAGTCGATTCGGTTCCTCTTTCTCTTTCTTTCTATGGAACGTGGAACGAAGCGTCCGACATCAAAGCTCAAAAAGCAGATACAAATACACACCCTCTTTGCTTCAATGAACCCTCGAACTCGAACTCGAGCTGCCAGTGAAGACACAGACACAGACACGGCGCCAACAACATTACCATTACCATTACCATTCACCGGCAAGTAATTTCAAATTCCGTACAGTCGAGCACTGTTCTATATCAAGCCCACAATCCCAAAGCGTCCCGAACCCATATTTAGGTCGAGTCTCTAAATGACACTATGGCACTGACACTAACACCGGCACCGGCACTGGGTTTCAAGTTGAATCCGTTTGTTACTTTGTAGGAAACTTGAACGTGCTTCGCGATGTTGGATTGAATGATCCAACGTGGTAGGGTGGTAGAGGGCTCGAATGCTCGACTCACTGGCAGGCTGAATAGGGTACTTTCCCTGCCGGTAACCTGACGCATGTACTGTATATGTACACCATGGCATTGTATTACTATCACTATTGTATACAGCTGATCAGGCTTCGTCTCCAGTATACAAGTAGTACAACATGGAGTAACTCCTCAGGCTTTAGCCGCCTTTACAGTGAATCAGTGATTACTACAGTAGTAGAGGAGCCCGAGACAACGCTCCCGGGCCTTCCGTCAGGTGAATCCCGATGCAGCGTTCATAAGACAGTAAGGAACCTCGAGGAGCATACATGAGATGAGCTCAGGCTGGTCTGTTCCCTTTCCCAGTAATAGTAGTACAAGTGGGACGTCTGAAAAGTGATCATTGATCACCAGTACTAGCACCATTCGAAACTACACACACCATCGACATCAAGGTACATTCGTGTACTACGAAAGTGGATCAAACGCTGGCGTTCGTACAAAATAGAATTAGGCCACAACACCAAAAATCGTCCTCGTCCACGGTTCCATATTTAGGTCGGAGCTATAAAAAGCCTGAGCATCGAAGGGTGTTGGGTGTGTTGCAGTTTCGACGAGAGTTCCGAGTCGATCATTTCCGTTTATATCTGTTGTCAGCCGAAGTTTC